>APFE031322071.1:34453-66590 GCA_000404065.3 Pinus taeda
GTGGGCTGAGGAATCACATGCAGCCATACCTCCAGGTAGGAGGTGGGGCGATATAGATTGATAGTCCCAAGGAGGAGGGGCAGGATCCTTGATGTACCCAACCTCTTGATGAGACCTTGCTACGGGAGCCCCGATGTGGAGTAGCAGGAACTGACTGATTGGGTAGAGATAGATGCGGATGGAGCGGCAGAAAGAGCGACAGTGCGGGGAATCCCAGGACAGCGCATAGCTAGCAGGCTGCAACAATGCGAGAGGCACAAGTGTTTTTCATAGTGCTAGGTGGCATAGAGAGGTGTGAAATGGTGTGAGATGCATGAAGATTTTGCAGTAGCGCAGATGTCAGAGAGGGAGCACTTGTCAGCAGCAGGTAGAGCTTCAGCATCAGAGTATGTTTCTAGCCCAGCAGGGAGGTCAGTTGGGAGGTGCACTGCGGATGCAATGTCGGGAGATAGAACCAGCAGCAGCACGAATGCAGTCAGAGATCAAGGTGACATAGGCTAGAGCAGTCAGATACTGAAGAGCACAGAGATGCAGAGTTTTCAGTCAACAGAGGCAATAGCAGTCAGAGACTTTGATGATAGAGCAAGTGGACCGGCCAGATGTGTTGCATGCAGAACATTATAGAGTTACAGGATCAGGTTTGAGAGGAAGCCTTTCTTGTTGAGAGGGAGTGCTGAAAAGTGTGCAACAAGAAATGCTTGTTGAGAATGCAACAAGATGATGGAGCTTAGTGGAAAGGAGTCGCCTTCACTAAGTGGGCCCGCAGGCTATTTTTGCGCAAGTCTATTTTTAGACTATGTCTATTTTTAGACATATGGATCATGGTCTATGAGTTGCAGGATGCTATTTGTGGATGATTGGTCATGTTGGTAAAAATAGATGGACTTCTATTTTTATACATATGGGCAGAGTCTATTTTTAGACTGCCAGGCTAAAAATAGAACAGTCGAATATTATTAGCTCTTAATAATATTTGGACTATAAACATTATCTTATCCTCTTGCAGCACTTCAGTTTGAGCTATGGATGTGGCACATGCAACTGCGAGAAGGGAATACTCTTTTCTTATGGGTTAGTTGAGCTATTGCATGATGGACTTCAGTTAGAACTCAAAGTGATTGATTTTGGTGGAGTTGATTGAGGAGTTGATGGTGTTGTGTTCAGTTTGACTTAGTTGAACTAGTTGTATTTAGTCTAACTAACAAATACACTAGTGATGAGTGGTGTGAATTAACTATTAATTAATTCACTAATTATTAACTCATAAATCAACTGAATAATACATCAGTTAACTCAGTGCATGGACAGTTCAGTGGAGACAAGTGTTAGAGGTGAGTGAAAGGGCAAGAGAGCTGTCATTTGTGACTATAGTTGTGCATGAGATTTGCACAATCAGTGGATTGAGATTGCCAATGAGGATTGCGTAGTGCAACACAAGGGAAATACAAGTTTGGATCAACCATTCTCATAAGTATTCTCATGCAAGATTGCGCAGTGGAGGCAGGCAAACAACAGAGGAGATTTGAGCCAGTGATTGATTCATATCTGAGCTAGTTTGTGTGTAACAGGTGGAGATAGTACTGAGCACTTGCGAGGAGTATTGTACTATGTATTGTTACATGTTCTCAATCAGTATATTATACAGATAGTTGGGAGTTTTCAACTGTATGCTTTCCTCGGTACATACTGTGTTGATATCTGTGATTGATGTTTCAATGTGCGCATGTGATTGTTTCTGGATTCCGCAAATTGATGATCATTAGTAGAGGAGGTTATGTATTATGCATGATTCCGCAAATAGTGTATAATCAAGATAATCTTTGTGAATAAGTGTCATATTATTCAAAAATTCTACACGTATGTTCAAGAGTATAATCCTTCTGCAATTTACACCCTTACCTCCTCCTCTGATGCTTTGTTTCACCATCTACCACTTGTTCCTTATCTCACATCATTGATGGGGAAAACATTATGGCCCTCCTATGATGGATCACCTCCTATGAACACCAGCTCATTATCCAGGAGGTTGATATAGGGATCCCTTTTGGTACCTTGGAGCTTGCATGCCTTAATGGCAAGTTCTTCGCACCTGACGATAGATTTTCATCATTGGTCTTCAATTGGGTGATTCCATGAGTGTTCGACTTCAAATCAATTTTTCACACTTAGTGGATTGTATGGGCAATACCTTGAGAACCATTGGCATTATTGGTGGTCTCTCTCACACTTGTTAACGGTTTTCATCATTGACCGGTAATCAAGCAACTTTCTATCATGCTCGACTTCAGCACATTTGTTCGCATGCTAGAATTTGTACCAAGATCGGTTAGAGTTTCAAGACCCCAAACTAAGATTACATATCTTCGGGCTACATGGATTGGTTCGTGATTACATACGTGACTCTTTGATTGGATGGCTGCGACCATACCTGAGTCTTCATGGATGGTTGCGACCATACCTTTATCATTATACATGGTCTTACCAACTGGGTGGTTGTGTCCATACCACAGACCAAGTTTCATATGTCTTTTGGATGGCTATGCCCATGCCTAGACTACATGTATTTCACTATCAAAGATATCAGTTGTACTTGTGCTTAGAGGTTCTTCAAGGTGGTGTTCTAGTTTGATCATGGTTTCATAAAGCATTTCACCCCTCCCACTCTCTCGGGCTTCATACTTTGGGGGCATCTGTTGCATAGTAATTTGTCACTGTCCTCATCTCAATCCCTCACTGTGTCATGTATCAAATAAACATGTTCATATCTTCCCACTCATGAAAGAATATTAAGAAAATACTCTCTAATGCTGAAGACTGACCCTTTTTTACTAAGTTCCCGCATCGTCGCTAGTAAACCCTTAAAATGTGCGACAGTTCTCTGTCATGCATTGTATTTTTGCGACGTCGTCGCTAGTCCCTACTTCATGACTTGCGACGACATCGCAACAATACAGTTCATGACAGAGAACAGTCGCACATTTTAAGGGTTTACTAGCAACAATGCGGGAACTTAGTCAAAAAGGGTCAATCTTCAGCATTAGAGAGCAGTTGCTTAATATTATTTCATGAGTGGGAAGATATGAACATGTTTATTTGATACATGACACAGTAGAGGGATTGAGATGAGGACAAAGACAAATTATTGTGTAACAGACTCAGGCATCAGTATGTAGATACTTGAATGCAATGAATCAAGTAAGGTGGATGTAAAGACTCACACAAGCTCACGAAGTGAACCAAAGTGTGTGTAGTCATCAAGTTAAACTCTTCAAGGGAGGATCCGAAATTGTTGTAGGCCAAAATTTTGGAGGCTGGTTGTAGCCACTACAACACATTCATAAACCCAAATCCATTAACATTGCATTAGAACATAATCATAGTTCCCTTGATTGAATCTACAAAATACCATGGGAAAAAAAACCATCATGCCCAAAACCATGTGTAAATACCATGCATGAAACTATGGGTAGGAATGCCCACCATCTTTGGGTACATTCCCCATCCATGGGTCTACCTATCTATGATTGGGTCTACATAAAAAAAAAAAATTCCCAAGGAACTGCCCTGAACCCTTTGCAAGGGAGCTACTTCACCCTTGCAAACCCCCTTGTTGTGCCCAACACAATGTAACAACGCATGGACCTAGTTGTGGAAAGAATATAACACATCCAACAAATATATATCATAAAATTAATTGACTCATAATGTCTGATATACATGTTATAGGTAATAAATGTTTTCCATATTGAACATGGTAGAGGAGAATCAAATTGTGGAAAATGGTCTAATATTATATCTCCATTCAGATCCTATTTGGAACATGCTTAGGAAACATAGTAAGGAGAATTATCCACCTCATATACTTTAAGATGAGTATTGTTTTCTTTTCAATACCAACGACCTATTTTTCTTGGAAAGAACATATATTATTTCAATTAGTATTGGGATTCCTAGTAGAATATATATTTGTACAATGAATCCAAAAAAGTAATCACACAATTGTGCATAGTTTATCATGTAGTTGTTTTCCCATAAACCCTGATGGTAAATATGAATTGGGTTTCCATCTAAAGTCAATTTCAATTTAATCCTAGGATAGAATTGCTTGAACAAATAATATTCAGTAGCTAAGAAGCATGTAGAAAGTGAGGAGAATCTTAGCCACTAGGTTATTTTCTCTCTCAATAGCTCTTTTCATGGCATATGATAATATGGTGGTTGAATTGAATACATCATCTATTTTTATGACAACATGCACAACTAGTACCTAAGCATATTTGAAATGGATACAATTAGCCTCACCATGTAACAAACATCAAGGCCATTGCATAGATATAGGGGTCTCTTGGATTTGTCATTGTGTATACCCCATCACACTCAACAAAAGATATGTTTTCTTCAACCAACCATCCCCCCAATATTTTCTTAACATCATTATCTTAGTGAAATTGTTCTACAAACCTCATAACCATGATTTCCTTAAGTGATACAATATATAGTACTTCAATTGAAATGGCTAAAAGAATTTATACATCTTCCTTCATCATTAATCGTTGTCATTTTCTTATGTTTGTTGATACAATATATTTCCATAGAAAAAGGCATCATAAGGATTTTAGCAACGATGATATTTAAGTGATATCTTCTGATGGTAGAAAAGGAAATCATCAATATTTTTTTATTTCTAGGTCACTAGAAAGAATTACATCAGGATAATCTCCTTATCTCAATTTCCTACAAATATCTCTTGATCCTAGAAAAGTTACTTGAGGAATTATGATGGCCTTGTTGTCCTTAAATATGGGCCTCATTAGTTCAATATCAAGTTTTTCTAGTTGATTTGCAAGTGTTCAGTGTTTAAGAGTCATTTCCATGTCACTATTGATCAACTCTACAATTTGGAAAATCTCAATAGTTGGATTTTTCTCTTTCAAAGATTTCTTTGGAGTTCTAGGATTGGATCCTTTGAGATATACTATCTATGATGAAAATTGATCATAAAATTATTATGTACACAAAATTTTATTCTAGCCAAAACCTACTACATCTAGTTGTTCATTGCTAACAAAAGAGAACTTTCATGACAAGGCTTTCAACAAAATTCATGTTAAATTCAACCATCAACAATAAGATCTAGTAATGAAAATAAGCAAGATGTGATGTAGTGATACTTATTTTTGTTGATTGGAAATTACAAGAAAATTGTGACAAAGAGTTGAGCTTACTCCACTATGAAACCACTTGAAACACCAGACACTTTGAGTCACTCCATTGATAAAACACTTTACTAAAAAAAATTCCTTTGAAGACAAATATTTGTATTTTTTATTTAAATAAACTTTGTTTTAAATGATAGTAATGATGAGTTATGTAATCAATATATGGAGAAAGATGTGAAGCTATGAAATTCTATTTATTTTAGACAGAACCATCAAGTTGTTAATGAGAAAAAACAATTATAGTGAAGGAACTCCATTACATAAGTTAGCATATTAAGGGAGTGAAGGAACACCATTACATAACCTAGAAATATTAAGGAAGTGACTTTTGAACTTTCAATGATCCTAAGTTCCAAATTTCACTCCACTAAAACCGAAAAGATTGAGCGAAAGAAAACCCTTAGTAATGTGTTGTAGCGGCTACAACCACCCTCCAAAAGTTTTCCTTAGCTTCATTTTGGAGCATCCCTACCAACCATCCTAGCAGCATGTCTTGCACTATCAATTACATAGGCTTCATTGTTTTTTTAGTGGCCTGCCAGCCTGTGCATGTCAGTTTGCTTCACTCCTTTCATAGGTTGCCATTCTAGACTTAAGCTAGTTGCTAGCTGAGCATCTCCCTCATAAAATTGTACAATTCTAGAGAGGAACCAACCTTCCCTCTAGAAATTGCACAAATCTGTTGGGCAACCTGTTGGGCTTAGAAATTGTGCAATGTAATCAGACAAGCTTCCTTGAGAAAACTATGCAATATGGCCCAGCCCTGCATCTCAGGCCAAAAATTGCACAAATATTTTAAGTAGCCTACTTGGCTTAGAAATTCCGTAATGCAATTATACTGGCTTCCTTGAGAAAACTGCGCAATCTAGCCCAGCACTACATCTCAGCCCAGAAATTGCGCAATGTTGGGCAGCAGTCCCCTGCTAACTCTAGAAATTGCACAATCCCTCTCGGACAACCAACCTAGCTCAGCTTAGAAACTGCGTAATTTTTCTTCTCAGGCTCATAGATTGATGCATGTGCCTTTAAGTTATCCAATTCCCTCTGGCGCCGAGAAAAAATTATTTGCATGCATGGGTTACTTTCCCTAAAATAGAAAAAGGCAGCATGAAAAGGAATCCCTAGATTTGAGGGATCTATTTTTAGCAGTTGGAGGTTACATGAAAAGATTGTTTTAGAAACCTCCCACTAAGTGTCGCTTTTCCCTAGGTTCGTGGCATGCACGTCATAACCTCAATCTTATCAAAACCTATGAACCGGATGCAGTATAGCTCATTCCTCACATCGATCTTACAGATCTGACATCCCACATCACATCTAGGATTCTTCGGCACTTTCATCTTAGTTTTTTCAGGTTGAGTCAGTTTCTCATGTCTTGCGCTGCATTTTTGTCTCTTTTTATGTTTTGCTTCTTGTAAGTGTTGTCTTCTTGATTTCAATGAGTGCTTGTTGTCATTTTGATTTATGTTAGCTTGTAGAAGCACCATTTCAATTTTCATTTGCATCTCCCTTTTGTCACATGCATGACACTATTTTTGCACCGACAATCGTCATTGTGATGACCCACTTCACACACATGCATGTCTTCTTGTTTTCTAAATCCTACACTTGTTGTTGCATGGATGATCATTCACTCATGCTTACACTCAGTTCACCATGCATTCAAACTTCTCATGTTTTTGGTTGCCCTTCAGTGGGTCTAGGCTACCTTGGCCTGGACCTTGCCTTACACAGCTACCATTCCATATTTCTGGAAGTGAATGCTTTGCCTTCTATCCAGAAATTGCGAAAATCTGGCCCAGTAATGACCTCTAGGCTTGCATTGAGAAATTCTAGGAGGCAGTGCCTTGTTGGCCCTAGAAACTGTGCAATGCAGTTTGTTTGTTTGCATGTCACTACTGACTGAAATTGTGCATTGCACTGTTTCAATCCTCAATAGGCTAGGATGGGTGATGCATTGCAAATTTCTAGCAATCAATCAGCCTCCTAATAGCCCAGACTGTGTCTTGCGCAGTTTTGGCAGTCAGTCTCCTAGCCTCCTGGTGAAAATTGTGCAATCTTCACAAATTGACACACAGGTATGTTGCATGTCAGTCCTTCAGTTTGTTTTGGTTTTCAACTAACATATTTCTTTCCATGATTTTTGTTATGTCTCTAGGTAGCACAAGTGTTCATATTCCTCTCAGCAACACAAGTACAATGGCTTCCAAGAGAGCAAAGTTAAAGACAACATTGAGAGTGCAACTGGGGATGCAGTCAATCAAGTGTCTATGAACTTGCCTATCTATGAATACATCAAGTTTTTCATAGACAAGGACATCAAGATGAAACAGCATTGACATAATGACAATTAGAACCATCGGCAGTAGCAGAAGGTAGCAAACTTGCATGCAACAAATGTAAGAGGAAGGTTGTTGACAACGCTGAGGCTGAGCAAAGTTGCTAGTTGAAGCATATCCACTTGTGATGAAAGCAGCTTTGGAGACTGAGGCTATGAGGAGACGATGCGACAAGAGGATCATGGGAAGAATAGGAGTTGCAGATACGAGAGAAGGAGTTGTAGTTGGAACAGGTATAGCAGGAGGCACAACATCCACGGACTGATGAAACTTCACCCATACAGGTTATAGGTCCATCCGAGCAGTTGGCACAGAGAAGACAGGGTGAGCAGTGCCATCAATCGCATGCAAGGGAATTCAAGAGCATGGATGTCATTATGTGCAAGCATGTGATCCGACCCATTGGCACACTCACCGAGGTGAAGACAAGAAGCAAGTTGACTGGAGCTAAACATGTATTTCGACAACTTGATGCGCATGATCACCAACACACACTTGGAGATCAGCACAGAAACTATGCATAAATATGTTGCTAGTCCAGCTGCACTCAAGATGATGATGTGCATGTTATTAGATGAGTTGAACAGAGGATCCATATTAGTGTACCTATATGCAACAGAAGCAAGAGTTTGCTTTCAGCAGGATTTCACCATTGAGCACACAAACACCATCATGAACAACCAAGCTTGACATCAGCTTGCCACCATCAACCATCGTGAGGATGTCTAAGAGTTGGTCTTCCCAAAGCTATCTGAGTGTTAGTGATAGCTTGGATGGATTTCTCAAGCCTATTTTGTCTCGCTTGGGTACATGTGCATATTGTATGTAACATCTTGTAAAGTGGACGTCCAAGTGTCAATATTTGAATGTAACAATCATAAAGTAGTTGAAGAGTCATGAGGTTAGGTGAACAGTTGCAAAGGGAAATGTCAAGGGTCACCCCACCCTTTGCTATATATAGAACCTCATAACTCTTTGTAGAGCCTTTTGGCCATCCAATATTCTGATAGGAGTGTCTTGGAGAAAGCTTGGAGAGTATTGTAACGAGCCTTCGATTCTCCATAGTGAAAAGCAAGTACATCTCTTTGGAGGAGAAGGTGGCAGTGACTGTAACATTCCGTTATCAATACTAGTGTTTGATCATGGTTGTACTATATGATTGGAACTTTCACTTCTTAATATAATAGAGACAGAACGTTTCATGCATATGTTTTTATTGTATTTCAGTTAACTTGTTTAATCTAACGCTATGTGTATCGATTTGCCTATTCATGTATGTATAGAATAATTTGGTATATGTATGTATGAATATTACTAAGATGTGTTGTTGGTTTAACCATCACTTTTGATTGTTGGCTCACCTTCCTTCTAGTTCATAATGCATCTTTTTTCATTTGTTCCCTTCCAAAATACGTGTTCCCATAGGTTTCCAGGGGTGCACTCACTCCACTTTCCATGTGTTAGAAGAATTCATGCACCTTCCTTGGCTTGCTATACATGTCACACCCTTGCTACCAACAAGGACATCTTACCTCCCTTTGCGCACAACCCCGATCAAGGTGATACCATACAACCCGTTGTTGGGACTCCTACATTAAACAATCTAAGGTCTAGTTGGGACTTCTCACTAAGGAGATCCACTTATATGTTGGCGGGTCCAACATCATCAACATTTTGGTGCTAGAAGGAGGGCCATATGAAAAGCTGAGTGCTCACAATCAATTTTGAATCTTTGTACATCTATCATGGTTACTATCAAACTTATCCCTCCGTGATGTTTTTCGCATGCCGAACCTCTCGACATCACGAGGGAGTTTGTTGATCTATTGTCTGAATTCATGTATGATGGTGAAGGTGAAGTAGCCTGACCTGAGTACTTATAATACTTCTATGAATTCCTTGCAGATGAGTTCTATGCAGAAGAGGCCAATGTGTTACTTGCATACACACTTCATGAATCCCCATTATGGTGGTGTTTGAGTCTGCCACCCAGCAGCATGCACTCACTTGAGCAGTTATGTGATCTCATTGAATCTACTTTCCATCATTTTGATCCAGAATCTCTAGACAAAAAATTATTAAAATAATAGAAGATCCTGCCAGAATCGCCTATGGATTCTTGGGACTGCTTCCATGTGTTGCAGTTTCAAGCTCTAAAAAGTCAAATAAAATTCCAATATCTCATGGAAATACTTGAATATTGCCTTACCAAAATTGTCAATCCTAAGAAGAAGTTCAAGCTCAAGCCCCATCCAACATAATTCGGTGATGGAGCTGTGTAATCTCAGACGGACACGGTCATTTTCATAAGCGATTGCCCATCATCCCCTTATCAAATAGTTCTTCCACCGCAGAGTGATGTGGAAGAACATGCACAACATCCGTTTAACTGTCACATCCTCCCAACATCACTTCCCTCAATTTTTGCACAGAATTGGTTGCAAAGCCCATGGGTTGTCACATGCATGTCTTACCTCAACCTGCGTCTTCATGTTCTGTTGATCCTTCAAATTTCACTGTCTTTTGTTCTTCCATTACAGACTCTACACCTGTTGTGAATGAGAATCAAGCCATCGTCGAAGTTGGTGTTGCACAGCCAACCTGCGCTATCGTTCATGAAAAGTATGAATGGGAGCCTGAACATCAATCCATGACAAAGGATTATTCCCTTCTATCCACACCTCCTCCATTTTTCCCTAACATCTGTGGTGATTCTGCCATCCCTAATTTTGCATGTGTACCTCCAACTATGGATACACCCATTGTTGATCATTCGCAAAACACATGGATGTCATTCCATCATCCGACAATGGAGAGGACAAATCATTCATTGAAGATACACTTGATTTTTCATCTACTTTTTTTGGAAAAGCAGAGGGCGAACATTCTTACTTCTCATCTACCCCTCTGTGTGATTCATCAAAGCATGAGGATGTCGAAAAACATCTTGAATTTTTTTGTCTTAGTTGTATGATATCTCTACTTCTTCATCTGATCATGATGATGATCTAATCATTGTTAATATGTCTAAGAAACTGGTCTATGATGATCTATCTATCAATGAAGTTGAACCCCGTAGGTTGTTGAGGCACTTCAACCCAAGCTGATAGTTATGTCAGGTTCTCGTTGTCCTGAGGTTGGTTTCACTTCTGATTAAGAAATTGTTCAAACACCCAAGGCTCCTCATCACCCATATGTATGCACTGAAGATCATTCTAACACTCATATTTTGCTTCCTCCACTTAAACCACATGATCCCATCGCTCATGCATTAGAGGAATCTTACACAACAAGCACACTTGTGCAATGTAAGTGGTATACCTTTCTCATGTTTTCTTACTGTCATAGTAAAGAGAATGTGTACACTTAACATCTACATGCAGTGCAACACAGCATGATGGTAAGTCCATGGATTTCATGTCACACGCTGGCACTCACTTATGTTTAGTGGAAACATTTAAACTCGAATTGTGTTTGGATTCATTGTAATATATTTCATGTTTGTTGGTTCAAACAGTTGTGTTGTTCACGAACCATGCCTTCACCAACACAGGTCAACCAATGCACCGGTGGTTACATTGGAAGTATCACTTTACATAAGCAAACCCATGCATCATTAACTTAGGAGTAGAGTAGTGTTTTCTTTTGGTTTGTTTTCGTGCATGCATGTTTGCTTCTTACTTTGCATGTTGTTTGTTTTCCTACTTGTTTTCTTACTCACTTTGCTCACGCATTTAATTCTTCTTTTTCTTTGTTTTGTCATTTGTTTGCTTGTTTACATTCGTAGGTTAGTTTCGCATGAAACCATGTACTTGTGTAGTTATTTGTCGTCCTACCTCTGCATGAAGAACTTGTTGTCTTCAGTCCATGACAAATTAATGGAAAGTATGTGATGTTTGAAGTGAAGCTTGGTGAAAACACAATTCTTGCACGCTAACAAGTGTCACCTACTCTAGTCAGTTGTTTTGGGTTAATCCTTGTCAGCTCAGTCAAGTAGAGTAAGGTGAAGGGGAAAACCTTAACAAGCACGTCCAAGATATATATAAACTACTTCTCTGAAGGAACAACCTCTTTTGCTCTCAATAAGTCAAGATCCCTCTTCCACCCCTGAAATGAATAAGTGTTATGTACAGTTACGAAAAATGAAAAAAGAAAAAATGAAAATGTGAAAATTTTCAAAAAAATGAAAAATGAACAAGGAAAAAGAAGAGAAAGGCTTCCTTCATAGAGAGGTGATGCAAGTAACTCATCCGAGATACTGACCAGGCTCACTGGTAGCATAGAAATTCTTATGTTCCTGCGTGACTCCGATGGGGTACTATCCAGGCTTGCTGGCAACAGAGCAACACAAGAGATGAAAACTTAAACTATGACTATCATATAGCTTGTGCACCAATATACCCCTCATCCCAATCAAAACAGTTGTGTTTTCTTGGCTTGGAATGTGTGCCAACTAACCAAGATCTTGGCAAGTTCTACATATTGCAATCAAGCAAGTGTGGAAACCAAGATGAATAAAGAACTCAACAATACTACCAAAGGTGTTAGACTTTATTTTCACAAACAAGGTCCATTCAGAGAGATGGAGTTCTACTAGTGTGTCACCAAGTGTTGTAGTAGCTAGAACCACCCTCCAAAATTTTTCCTTAGCTTCATTTTGGAGCCTCCCTACCAACCATCCTAGCAGCATGTCTCGCACTATGAAGTGCATAGTATTCATTGGTTTTTCAGTGGCTTGCCAGCCTGTGCATGTTAGTTTGCTTCACTCCTTTCATAGGTTGCCATTCCGTACTTAAGCTAGTTTTTTTCTGAGTAGCTCCCTCGGAAAATTATGCAATTCTCGAGGGGAACCAGTGTTCTCTCCAAAAATTCTTCAAATCTAATGGGCAGCCTACTGGGCTCAGAAATTATGCAATGCAGTCACACAGGCTTCCTTGAGAAAACTGTGCAATCTGGCCTAGCACTATAGCTCAGCCCAAAAATTTTGCGAATTTGTTGGGCTCAAAAATTGCTCAATGCAGTTAGACAGGATTCCTTAAGAAAAATATGCAATATGGCCCAAAATTGTAGCTTAGCCCAGAAATTGCACAATTTTGGGCAGTAGTCACCTGCTGACCCCATAAATTGCATAATCCCTCTGGGACAACCAACCTAGCTCAACTAAGAAAAAGCGCAAATTTTCTTCTCACGCTAACAGACTAATGCATGTGCCTTCAGGTTGACTAGTTCCCTTCAGTACTGAGAAAAATTGATTTTCATGCATGGGTTTCTTTCCCCAAAATAGCAAAAGGTAGCATGCAAAGGCATCCCTAGATTTGAGGGATCTATTTTTAGCAGCTAGAGGTTACATGCAAAGATCATTTTAGAAACCTCCCACCAAGTGTCACTTTTCCTAGGTTTGTGGCATGCGCGTCATAACCTCGATCTTATCAAAACTTATGAACCAGACACTACAGAGCTCATTCCTCACATCAATCTTACAACTCTGACATCCCACATCGCATCCAGGAGTCTTCGGCACTTTCAGCTTAGCTGTTTTAGGGTGAGTTGACTTCTCATGTCTTGTGTTGTGTTTTTGTCGCTTTTTTGTTTCGCTTCATGTAAGTGTTGTCTACTTGATTTTTATGAGAACTTGTCCTTTTAATGTACGTTAGCTTGTAGAAGCATCATTTAGGTTTTCATTTGCATCTCACTGTTGTTGCATGCATGACACTTTTTTTGCACCAACGGTCGCTGTTGCGGCGACCCACTTCACACACATGCATGTCTTCCCATTTTCTGAATCTTGCACTTGTTTTTTGCGTGCATGATCATTCACTCTTGTTTACACTTAGTTCATCATGCAATCAAACTTCTCATGTTTTCGGTCACCCATCGGTGGGTCTAGACTACCTTGTCCCACACCTTGCCTTGCCCGACTAGCATTGCGCATTTCTAGAAGTGAAGACTCTGCCTTCTCTCCAAAAATTGTGCAATTATGTCCCAACACTAACCTCTAGGCTTGCATTGCACAATTCTGGGAGGCAATGCCTTGTTGGCCCCAGAAATTGTGCAATGCAATTTTTTAGTTTGCATGTCATTGTTGACTGAAATTGTGCATTTCAAGGTTTCAATCCTCAACGGGCTAGGTTGGACTATGCATTGTGTAGTTACAACATTCAACTAGCCTCCCGATATCCCGAACTATGCCTTGCGTAGTTTTGGTAATCAGTCTCCCAACCTCCCGGTGAAAATTGTGCAATCTTCCCAAACTATCACACAGGTATGTTGCATGTTAGCCCTTAAGTTTGTTTTGGTTTTCAACTAACAGATTGCTTTCCATGAGTGTTGCTATGTCTCCAGGTAGCACAGGTGTTCATCTGCCTCTCAACATCACAGGTACAATGGATTCTAGGATAGCAAAGTCAAAGACATCATTGATACAGCAACTGGGGATGCAGTCGATCAAGTGTCTATGAACTTTCCTATCTATGAAGACATCAAGTTGTTCATATACAAGGACATCAAGATGAAATGATAGTGACATCACAATGAGCAGCATTATCGGCAACAATAGAAGGTATCAGACTTGCATGCAACAAAAGAAAAAGGAAGGTTGTTGACAGTGCTGAGGTGGAGAAAAGTTGCAAGTTCAAGCAGATCTACTTGTGATGAAAGCAACTTTGGAGACTGAGGCTATGAGGTGACGGCACGATAAGAGGATCGCGTGAAGAATAAGAGTTTCACAGACAAGAGAAGGAGTTGTAGTAGAAATAGGTACATTAGGAGGCATTACATCCACAGACTGATGAAACTGCGCCATATAGGTTATAGATCCATCCCAGCAGCTGGAATGGAGCAAACAGGGTGAGTAGTGCCATCGATCACATGCAAGGGTGTTTAGGAGCATGGATGCCACCCATCAGCGAACTCACTGAGGCAAAGATAAGAAGAAAGTCCGACTAGAGTTGAACATGTATTTCGACAAGTTGATGTGCATGATCACCAGCACACACTTGGGGATCAGCACAGACACTATGCATTAGTATGTTGTTGGTCTAGATACACTTAATATGATGATGCACATGTTATTAGACAAGTTAGATGGAGTAGCCATATCATTTTATCCAGATGCAACAAAGGCAAGAGTTTTCTTTTAGTAGGATGTCACCATGGAGCGTGCAGACACCATCATGGACAACCAAGTTTAGCATAAGTTCGCTATCATCAACCATCATGAGAATGTTGAAGTGTTGTTCTTCCCACAACTATCCGAGTGTTAGTGATATATTGCATGGCTCACACAAACCTATTTTGTCTCAGATGGGTACATGTACAGATTGTATGTAACATCTTGTAAAGTGGAAGTCCAAGTGTCGATAGTTGAATGTAACAGTCATAGAGTAGTTGAAGAGTCATGAGGGTGGGTGAAGAGTCACAAAGGGGAATGTCAAGAGTCACCCCACCCTTTTCTATATATAGAACCTCATAACTCTTTGTAGAGGCTTTTGGTCAGCCAGGCTTTCGATAGGAGTATCTTATAGAAAGCCTGGAGAGTATTTAGAGCTAGTACATCTCTTTGGAGGAGCAGGCAACAGTGTTTGAAACATTCTGTTATCGGGACTAGTGGTTGGTGATGGTTTTACTATATGATTGGAACTTTCACTTCTTAATATAAAAAAGCTAACATGTTTCATGCATATGTTGTTATTTTATTTCAGTTAACTTGTTTACTCTAACAATATGTGTATTTGTTTGCTTACGCATGTATGTATAGACTCTTTTTGTATATGCATGTATGAATCTTTCCGAGATGTGTTGTTAGTTTAACCATCACTTTGGATTATTGGCTCACGTGCCTTCTAGTTTGTGATGCATCTTTGCTCATGTGTTCCCTTCCAAGTTGCGTGTTCCCATAGGTTTCCAAGGGGCGCACTCACTCCACTTTCTGTGTGTTAGAACCATTGATGTACCTTCCTTGGCTTGTTGTGCATGTCACACCCTTGCTACGAACAAGTATATATTACTTCCCTCTATGCACAACCACAGTCAAGGTGATATCGTATAACTCACTGCTGGGACTCCTACACCAAACGGTCTGAGGTCTAGTTTGGACTTCTTACCAAGGAGATCCCCTGACATGTTGGCGGGTTTAGCACCATCAACATAATGATGAGAAAATTTTAAATGGGGGAGAAAGTGTGGTATGAACTCCATGGAAATTTTGGAACTCCATGATCTATAATCTACCTTGGATATTCCACTGGATGGTTCATCACAACAGATCTAATAATATTATATTAAAACTCTGAAAATTCTACATTATTACATGTTATTAAACTTTAAGATATGTGGACTTAATTGTAATTAGTGCATGCATGCGAATGGAAATTATGCAGGAAAGTAGAGAACGACAAAATAAGCGCACACACACAAGACACAAGATATGCTCTCTAGGAAACCCTTTTGAGAGAAAACCCAATAGGAAGGTGAGGTCATGTCACTCTCTTTCTCTGTCTAGAAATGTGGCTACAGGTACAAAGATGTAATGTTTGTGGCCCATGGGTTGTTACAGTGCACAAATCCTCTATGTGTTCTCTACCTCCTATATCTCTCATCTATCTTTGCTCGTCCATGCAAAAAAATTATCTCAAAATAATGGAATACCTCTTCCTCCTAGTGGCCCAATTATAATACAGTCTGATGACCTACTAGTGGTTAAGTTTGACTACTTCAACTCTTGACTAGAGTTACAAAATAAACTCTTCTAGGGTATTTTACATCACAAACATGTGGATAGCCCCTTTTCCATTAATAATGGGGGCCTAACGTGTCATCCTCCCAAACTAGGTGTGAAAACAAGGAAGTCAACTTCTCAGTGAAACTTTTGCATACAGACTTTGATTAATGTGCTTCTTGTGCCATTGGAAATGTCTCTGTGTGTAGAAAAACATGAAAATGTGTCACTCCATAGTAGCAAAGTTTTACCCAAAAAAAATGTCATTTGATTCCTCAAAACACTCCCGAAAGGTTTCATACCTTATTTTTCTAAATTGGGTCCTGCCGGTAAAAAAAACCCTGTGAACACACACAAAGGACCTATGCAAAAACGCTAATATGGGAAAACCCATTTGATCAAATATTCTTATTATTGTATTAAATTTTTAGGAGAGAGAGAGTACAAATACAAGAGTCAAAGTCAAAATTGACTTGCCAAATCACTGATAAAGCAACCCTATCAAATCTGAAATTTTTTGCATCAGTCAACATTCCTAACTAGAAAGTCATCATTGTTCAAAGAAGCAATAGAACGTCCCCAAAAAAATATCGGTCTTCCCCAATCAAACTTAGCCTGATCATGAGGTCAAAGTTAGCCCAAAATAGTGACCAAGTCAATAGTCAAACTTGGTCAAACTATTGTCTTGAAATCTGCGATCAACTTGCAATTTTTGTCTACAATAAAAGTGCTCAAAATACCTAGATTTCTATGCCAAAATATTTGGCCTTCCCAAACAAATAATCTCCCGAAAAATTGAAGTCAAACTATCCTTGGAAGGTCAAATTCAATGTTGGGAAAACTACAGTCAACTCCATAATTCTAGCCCTGTAATTTAGCTCTGAAATTCGTCCTTCGTGTGCCACATGTGTGAGAGAAAAGAAGATCCCAATAGTTGTACAAACCAATGAGAAGGAGAGAGAAGAATATGAGTGTTAATGATGATGCCAAATGAGGTGAGAGGTCACTTGTATTTATACAAGTCATTGTGGGTGAAGAGTCATGTCCATTGGGCTTCATGAGCCTACATCATGATGTGGCCAACCTAAACAATTTGCACATGTGTGACCATAAATTCAAAATGAAATTTATGCTTGTCCAAATAAGATGATCTTTATATCAAATTTGGTCCTCTCAAAAAGAGGAATTTAATGCAATCATCATCTCCATCAAATGAGATGTCCCGAGGTGGAATTTGGCCCTAATTTCCAATTTTAACACTCCCTCTTAACTAGGGAGAATTACACCTATCAAACATCGATCATCATGTCATCCTTTCGTCATGTACCATATCTATGTCTCATCTCATCTTTGCTTTGTTGAACACTAATATTAATATTCAAGAAGAAACTATCAAGAGTGAGTCACTCGACCTTACCACTCTCCATTGACCAATGTCAGTCTTGATCCTAGATCAAGTTGTTGAATGCCATGCATCTTAGACATAGGAGTACGGTAGTACCCGATGCGCCCATTAGTAGTGTTATGGTCCCTATCCACATTCCCAACTCATTTGTCAAATAAGAGGTACTTTCCATGAGTCCTGGACTACATGGGTAGGATGTATGTTGGGGCATCAACAAGAGAAGGTGAACCACTCATCTTGCTCATATGCCATAGAAGAAGGTGAACCACTCATCCTATGCATATGTCAATCATAGTGAAAGGTGAACCACTCACCCTACACACAGTCAACCATCATGGGGTATCACAGGAGAAGGTGAACCACTCACCCTATACATAGCGCACCAATAGGGGAAGGTGAACCATGCACCCTATGGTCTCTCATAGCTCTAAGAAGCACCCCAAGACCCCAGGAGCTCCTATAGCTCAGTGTCCAACTCAAGCAAGACACTCATAAGAGGGTCTTTCCACGACTCCAAGTCTCTCTCGAAATACTAAGAATTTGACCTTCCCTAAGGGTTTCATGAAGACGTTTGCGACCTTCTCATTAGTCTTGATGTGTTGGAGCCTTATAGCTCCCCATTGTACCATATCATGGATAAAGTGGTACCTGATATCAATGTGCTTGGAATGGTCATGGAACACGGGATTATCTAAAACACGAATTCCACTTTGGTTATTACAGAAGATCATGATGGTATCCAACACATGCTCAAATAGCTCACTAAAGAGATTCCTCAACCAAGCAACTTCACAACAGGACATACTAGTTGCAATGTATTCAACCTTGGTGTTGGTTAGAGAAACCAATTTATGCTTCCTACTCATCCAAGAAATTGAAGTAGACCCCAACAAGAAGCAACATCCAGACATGATCTTATGATCCACCACACTACCATCCCATTCAAAAGCAGTATATCCATGTAGCTTCAAATACCCAATAGCATATCTCAGTCCATAGTTGATTTATCCACAAAGATATCTCAAGAGATTCTTAGCAACAATCCAATGCATGTGATGAGGCTCAACCATAACTTGAATCAACGTATTCACAACGAAGAATATGTCAAGACATGATTTTACCAAGAACATCAGGGCCCACACAAGTTGTTTATATTCTGAAGTGTTTTCCAATTTGGTCCCAGCAGCACTTCCACATAACTTCTTGAAGTTGAGTTCCATTGGAGTAGACATAGACTTGCAATCCACCATCCCACATCTCTCGAGTAGCTTCACAAAGTATTTTCCTTGAGAAATGAAAATCTCACCTCACTTTTTCTAGACCTCCAAACCTAGGAATTAGTGCATTAGACCTAGGTCCTTCATCTTGAACTCGAAAGCCATCTCCCTCTTGCATTGATAAAGGAGAGGGTTTGCACCTGTCAGAAAGAGATCATCCACATAAAGGACCAAAATGAGAGGCATGTCCTTGTCAACCTTGAAGTATAGGTTAGGATCAACATCGCTCCTTGTAAATCCTAGCTTCATAAGATAGCTATCAATCCTCTCATACCAAGCCCTAGGGGCTTGCTTCAACCCATAGAGGGATTTCTTCAACCTGCACAAGTGTGTCCTTCGATCTTGTACTTTAAACCCCTTAAGTTGTTCTACGTAAAATTTCTCTTTAAGAAAGCCATGTAAGAAAGCAATCCTAACATCCATTTGGTGTAGGATCCATCCTTGAGAGGCAACAAGAGAAATAATAGATCAGATAGTGGTATATCGAAAATCGGTGCAAATATCTTGTCATAGTCCATTCCTTCCTTTTGAGAGAAGCCTCTAGCAATGAACCTGGCCTTATCTTTTTCAGCACTCCCATCAAATCCAAGTTTGATTTTGTAAGGCCATTTAGAAGTAACCACAAACTTGTCCTTAGGTCTAAGAACCACGTCCTAGACATCATTCTTCATGATAGATTCATATTCCTCATTCATCGCATCCTTCCTGAATTGGTTCTTTATGGCTTCTTCGAACGTACATGGCTCATATTGAAAAATAATACTCATAACAACTAAGTACCCTTGATACCTGTTTGCATTCTTACTTTCATAGAATTTCCCTCTTGGAGCGATATGTCTTTCAGCATCTTCGAGAGTATTTTTGAGACAGAAAGATATTTTCCTTGAGGCATAGGTATCACTAGGTGGTGGATCAATGGGATCCATCGGGCCTTCAACATCAGGCATAGGTCCATCTGAAGGATGTCCATCCTATTTTTCCACAACATCATCATTATTGTCCTTCCATGGAGTGGGGAGATCTTGGGTCTTCCCAAGAGTAGTATCTTCATCGAAGGTGACATCATGGCTAACTTCAACATCTCTTTGTCCAAGCACATAGATTCTATATGCCTTTGAATTCTCACTATAGCCCACAAATATACCTTTCTTCCCAGATGCTTCCAACTTGCTTCTTTTCTCTTTATACACATGAAAATACACAAGACATCCATATATTCTAAAATTAGAAACACCAGGTTTCTTACCAGTGAAAACTTCTTAAGGTGTCTTAAAAGCCAGTTCTTGATTTGGGCTCCTATTTTAAACATACACAATAGTGTTGGCATCTTCTCCCCGTAAGAAGTTCGGTAGACCTTGACCATGGAGCATGGCACGGATAGCTTCCATGATTGTTTGATTCCTCCTTTCAGTAACACCATTTTTCTCATAAGTGTATGGAACGGTTGTCTCCCTCTTAATGTCATCCTCTCTACAAAATTCATTTAATTCATTTGATTCATATTTGGTTCCATTGCCGGTCCTCAATATCTTGATCTTCTTCCCTGTTTGATTTTCCACCAAGACTTTGAAAGAAGGAAACCATCTGAACACTTCGTCCTTCTTCTTCAAGAAGTAGACCCATATTTTGTGGGAGAATTCATCCACATAAATCGCATAGTATAAGTATCCTCCCAATGATGTTACGAGAAACATACTAGAGAGGTTAGAATGGACCAATTGAATAATATCATAAGTTTTAATTTCACTTGAAGGGAATGGTCTCCTTATAAGTTTCCCAGTTGCACAACCTTGACAAATTCCTTCACCTGACAAACTCCTTCATGGTTCATGTTGAACTCAAGCATACTTATGACCATCTTCCTTACCTTAGATAAGGCTTTTTAATGAAGGTGAACAAACCTTTAGTGCCATAAGTCAAATTGAAGAGAGGTATCGCAAGTCAAGGCTCCCAAAGGACTTCCTCCAGCTTGATAGAGACCTTCAACCCTAAATCCAACAATAAAAGCATCTTTAGGGTTTCTTTTCCAAAAATGTACCTTTCCATCAATGAATGCTACCTTGAAGCCCTTTTCTTCCATCGCAGAAATAGACACCAAGTTCTTCTTCAAATCGGGCATAGGCAACACTTCTTATAGATGAATGTGTTGAAAAATGGCAACAAGAAATGCTAAAAAGAGCAGTTTGGGGACCAATGCTGGATTGGGCAATAGGGAATGAAAAATGGAAGTGCTAAAAATAGCATTCTATTTTTAGCAGTTCAGGATGCATTCCTATTTTAGTCAGTCCCTGGACTAAAAATAGGAAGTAAAATTCTAATTTGATATTAGTGGTAGTTTGAAAATTAATTAATTAATTCATCTTGAGTTAATTAGTTAAGGAAAATCAAACTTGAAGTCTATGAGGACATGCAATAGTTTATCTATTAATTGAGGAATTTATCCATTAGTTAAAGAGATAAGAATGAGTTCTAATTTGAGTAGTAATTGGTTGGCTCGGTTATCTGAGTCAAGTCCAGTTATATTTGATTTAAACAGTTTTTTTAAATTAATGTGAGTTCAGTTAGTTAATGCATGCATGAATGTAGTTGTTGCACTTCATATAATTGAATATTCTCTCATAAATAACTCATGCATGTTAGTTCAAAGAAAGACCTAGTTGAGATCATATGAGGGATAATGTACTATCAGTTAGATGGATTTTTCCTATAAAGGAAAATCATCCGAGTAGAAGGATTAAGGTTCCTTGAGGATTGTGCAATTTTACAAGGTGTGAGATCAGTGTGAGAGATTAGAGTTACACTTGGCAATAGGAGGATCACCCAGGAAAAACTGCGCAAGGAAATAGGAGGCTTCGAGGGCAGAGGAGAAGGCTTAGGATAATTCTTGATTACATGTGAGCATCCAGGAGGATTTCACTAAGAGCCAACTAGCTGTGAGAGCTAAGGCTTTGTGTAATCCTAATGTATTTCCACCTTCATCTGTGAGGATTGTACTGAGAGCTGGCTAGTTGTGTGAGAGCTAAGGCTTTGTATAAATCCTATTTATGATAATACAGAGAGTGGGGTTTTAGGCTAGTTCTTTCCCCAAGTTATATCTTCTGTGTTATGGTTGATTACTTCTCATTCTCATTATATATGTTCATGCTTGATGTTGCTCATGTTCAATTAAGATTTTGCAAAGTTTATGGTAGATGTAGATCTAGTATTATGCTTTAGTACATTGCATATATTAGTTTGATCTGCAGGTGAAATTTCTACATGATATCAGTGAGCTAGCTAATTTGTAGAGAAAATTCTACATGGTATTGGAACAAAGGTGATCAAAGAAGAGAACAGTATACTGAAAGGAGATTTCAAAGATTTGAGTTTTGGGCCGAGATTTTGCAGAGCAGATCTGAACATTTATGTACAAAATTTTCGGAAACAAATAGTATATTTCGATTCCTTGTGGAAAAATAACCAAAAATAAGTAAAAAAATCAGTTGAATCGGAGTTCGGATGAAGGACATATCGCTGATTTAAAATCAGCTATTTTTCTAGAAAATTTCGTGACGACGGGAAAGATGAAACAGATTGGTGTGCTAGCCAAGAACTTGTATGCACTTGAGGTTCAAGATGCATGAAAAGCCTTGAGGAGCAAGGAAACTCTTGGAGACTTGGTGGTTGAGAGGGAGTGTACACTGCCTCTCAACATCCAGCACCCGAAGAAGTCTCAGATGATCGTAGAGGAGCCACAATTGGTGAAGCAGCTTCAGGAGGTTGTGGAGCAGCCACAACTAGAGAAGCTGAGAGGAGATCGAGTAGAGACATATACTCATGTAGAGACCTCTAGTAGGGGGAAACTTTGAGCTAGGTGGGAAGAGGGATCACATGCAGCCATACCTCCAGGTAGGAGGTGGGGCGATGTGGAGTGATCATCCCAAGGAGGAGATGTAGGATCCTTGAGGTACCCAACCCATTTGATTCGACTTTGCTACAGGATCCCCCATGAGGTGTAGCAGGACTAACTGATTGGGTAGAGACAAATACGGATGGAGTGGCAGAGAAAGCTATAGTGCAGGAATCCCATGACTGTGTAGAGCTAGCAGGTTGCAACAATGCAAGAGGCATAGGAGTGTTGCACCAGTGGAAGATGGCACAGAGAGGTGTGCAATGGTGCGAGATGCATGGAGCATTGCAGTAGCTCAGAGGTTAGAGAGGGAGCACTTGTCAGCAACAGGTAGAGCTTCAGCATCAGAGTATGTTTCTAGCCCAACAAAGAGATCAGCTGGGAGTTTTTTTTGTTCTGAGAGTTGCTGGAGAAACCACAATTGGTAGAAGTGTTGCATGTAGAACATTCCATAGGTACAGGATCAGGTTCGAGATGAATGCCTTTCTTGTTGAGAGTGAGCGTTGAAAAATGGAAACAAGAAATGTTAAAAATAACAGTTTGGGTACCAGTGCTGGATTGGGCAATAGGGAATGAAAAATGGAAGTGCTAAAAATATAATTCTATTTTTAGCAGTTCATGATGGATTCTTATTTTAGTCAGTCCCTGGACTAAAAATAGGAAGTAAAATTCGAATTTTATATTAACAGCAGTTTGAAAATTAATTAATTAATTCATCTTGAGTTAATTAGTTAAAGAGATCAAACTTGAAGTCTATGTGAGGACATGCAACAATTATCTATTAATTGAAGAATTTATCCATTAGTTAATGAGATAAGGATGAGTTCTAATTTGAGTAGTAATTAGTTGGCTCAGTTATCTGAGTCAAGTCCAGTTATATTTGATTTAAACAGTTTGAATTAATGTGAGTTCAATTATTTAATGCTTGCATGCATGTAACTGTTGCACTTCAGATAATTGAATATTCTCTCATAAATAACTCATGCATGTCAGTTCAGAGAAAGGCCCAGTTGAGATCAGAGGAGGGATAGTGTACTATTAGTTGGATGGATTTTTCCTATAAAGGAAAATCATCCAAGTAGAAGGATTAAGGTTCCTTAAGGATTGTGCAGTTTTACAGGGTGTGAGATCAGTGTTACACTTGGTAACAGGAGGATCACCCAGGAAAAACTACGCAAGGAAATAGGAGGCCTGGAGGGCAGAGGAGAAGGCTTAGGAGAAGTCTTGATTGCCTGCGAGCATTGAGGAGAATTGCACTAAGAGCTAGCTAGTTGTGAGAGCTAAGGCTTTGTGTAATCTTGATGTATTTCACCTTCATCTGTGAGGATTGTACTGAGAGTTGGCTAGTTGTGTGAGAGCTAAGGTTTTGTATAAATCCTATGTATGATAATACAAAGAGTGGGGTTTTAGGTTATTGCTTTCCCCATGTTATATCTTTTGTGTTATGGTTTATTATTTCTCATTCTCAGTTATATATGTTCATTCTTAATGTTGCTCATGTTCAATTAAGCTTCCACAAAGTTTATGGTAGATGTAGATCTAGTATTATGCTTTAGTACATTGCATATCAGTTTGATCTGTAGGTGAAATTTCTACATGATATCAGTGAGCTAGCTAATTTGCAGAGAAAATTCTACATGGTATCAGAGAAAAGGTGATCAAAGGAGAGAACGATATACTGAAAGGAGATTTCAAAGTTTTGAGTTTTGGG
Source organism: Pinus taeda (assembly GCA_000404065.3). Taxonomy (NCBI): domain Eukaryota; kingdom Viridiplantae; phylum Streptophyta; class Pinopsida; order Pinales; family Pinaceae; genus Pinus; species Pinus taeda. The sequence continues at coordinate 59,010 of APFE031322071.1, forward strand.
CCGAGAATTTGCAAAGCAGATCTGAAAATTTGTGTACAAAATTTTCAAAAACAGATAGTAGACTTGGATTCCTTGTGGAAAGATACCTAAAATCAAAAAAAAAAAAATCGATTGAATCGGAGTTCGGATGAGGGAGATATCGCTAATTTAAAATTAGTTATTTTTCTAGAAAATTTCATGACAGCAGGAAAGATGAAGCTGATTGGTGTGCTAGCCAAGAACCTGTATGCACTTGAGGTTCAAGATGAATGCAAAGCCTTGAGGAGCAATGCAACTATTGGAGAGTTGGTGGTTGAGAGGGAGGTACACTACCTCTCAACATGCAGCGCTAGAAGAAGTCTCAGATGATTGTGGAGGAGCCACGATTGGTGAAGCAACTTTAGGAGGTTGTGGAGCAGCCACAACTAGAGAAGCTGAGAGGAGATTGAGTAGAGACATCTACTCATGTAGAGACCTCCAGTAGGGGGGAACTTTGAGCCAGGTGGGAAGAGAGATCACATAGTGGGGCGATGTGGAGTGATCATCCCAAGGAGGAGGGGCAGGATCCTTGAGGTACCCAACCTCTTTGATTCAACTTTGCTATAGGAGCCCCGATGAGGAGTAGCAAGACTGACTGATTGAGTAGAGACAAATGTGGATGGAGCGGAAAAGAGAGCTACAGTGCAGGAGTCCTAGGATTGTGTAGAGCTAGCGGCTGCAACAATGCGAGAGGCACAAGAGTGTTGCACCAGTGCAAGATGGCATAGAGAGGTGTGCAACGGTGCAAGATGCATGGAGTGTTGTAGCAGCTCAGAGGTCAAAGAGGGAGCACTTGCCAGCAGCAGGTAGAGCTTCAACATCAGAGTATGTTTCTAGCCCAACGGACAGGTCAGTTGGGAGTTTTTTTTGTTCCAAGAGTTGCTAGAGCAACCACACTTGGTAGAAGTGTTACATGCAGAACATTCCAAAGGTATAGGATCAGGTTCAAGTTGAATACCTTTCTTTTTGAGAGAGAGCATTGAAAATTGGCAATAAGAAATGTTAAAAATAGCAGTTTCAGTACCAGTGCTGGATTGGGCAACAGGGAATGAAAAATGGAAGTGCTAAAAATAGAATTCTATTTTTAGCAGTTCAGGATGGATTCCTAATTTAGTCAATCCCCAGACTAAAAATAGGAAGTAAAATTCAAATTTGATATTAACAGCAGTTTGAAAATTAATTAATTAATTCATCTCAAGTTAATTAGTTAAAGAAAATCAAACTTGAAGTCTATGTGAGGACATGCAACAATTTATCTAAAAATTGAGGAATTTATCCATTAGTTAAAGAGATAAAGATGAGTTCTAATTTGAGTAGTAATTAGTTGGCTCAGTTATCTGAGTCAAGTCCAGTTATATTTTATTTAAACAATTTGTTTAAATTAATGTGAGTTCAATTAGTTAATGCTTGCATGCATGTAACTGCTGCACTTCAGATAATTGAATATCTCTCATAAATAACTCATGCATGTCAGTTCAGAGAAAGACCCAATTGAGATTAGTGGAGGGACAATGTACTATTAGTTGGATGGATTTTTCCTATAAAGAAAAATCACCCAAGCAGAAGGATTAAGGTTCCTTGTGTTGAAAATGCAACAAGATGATGGAGCTTAATGAAAAGAAGTCACCTTCACTAAGTGGTCCCGCTAGTCATTTTTGGCGCAAAGTCTATTTTTAGACATATGGATCATGGTCTATGAGTGGCAGGATGTTATTTGTGGATGATTGGTCATGTTGGTAAAAATGGATGGACTTCTATTTTTAGACATATGGGCGGAGTCTATTTTTAGAATGCCAGTCTAAAAATAGAACAGTCAAATATTATTAGCTCTTAATAATATTTGGACTATAAACATTATCTTATCCTCTTGGAGCACTTCATTTCGAGCTACAGATGTGGCACATGTAGCTACCATAAGGAAATACGTGGTTCTTATGGGTTACTTGAGCTATTGCATGGAGGACTTCAGTTAGGACTTCAGTGATTGAGTTCTATGGAGTTGGATCAAGAGTTGATGGAGTTGTGTTCAGTTTGACTTAGTTGAACTAGTTGTATTTAGTCTAACTAATCAATAGACTAAGTGATGAGTGGTGTGAATTAATTATTAATTAATTCACTAATTATTAACTCATAAATCAACTAAAGAATACATCAGTTAACTCAGTGCATGGACAGTTCAGTGGAGACAAGTGTTAGAGGTGAGTGAAAGGGCAAGACAACTGTCAGTTGTGACTATAGTTGTGCATGTGATTTGCACAATCAGTGGGATTGAGTTGCCAATAAGCATTGTGTAGTGTTACACAAGGGAAACACATGAATGGTTCATTCATTCATCAGTATTCTCATGCACTATTGCGCAGTGGAGGCATGCAAGCAGCAGAGGAGATTTGAGCCAATGATTGACTTAGATCTGAGCTAGTTTGTGTGTAACAGGTGGAGATAGTACCGAGTACTTGTGAGGAGTATTGTACTATGTATTGTTACATGTTCTCAATCAATACAATATATAGATAGTTGGGGGTTTTTAGTTGTATGCTTTCCCCGGGTACATACTGTGTTGACATGTGTGATTGATGCTTCAATGTGCACATGCAATTGTTTCTTAATACTGCAAAATTGATGATTAATGTAGAGGAGGTTATGCATTATGCATGCATTCTGCAAATAGTGTATAATCAGGATAATCTCTGTTAATAAGTGTCATATTATTCAAAATTTCTACACCTTGAGGATTGTGCAGTTTTACAGGGAGTGAGGTCGGTGTGAGAGATCAGTGTTACACTTCGTAACAAGAGGATCACCCAAGAAAAATTGTGCAAGGAAATAGGAGGCTTTGAGGGTAGAGGAGAAGGCTTAGTTGAAGTCTTGATTGCCTGTGAGCATCCAGGAGGATTGCACTGAGAGCTGGCTAGCTATGAGAGCTAAGGCTTTGCGTAATCCTGATGTATTTCCACCTTTATCTGTGAGGATTGTACTGAGAGCTAGCTAGTTGTGTGAGAGATAAGGCTTTGTATAAATCCTATGTATGATAATGCAGAGAGTGGGGTTTTAGGCTGGTGCTTTCCCTAGGTTATATCTTCTGTGTTATGGTTGATTACTTCTCATTCTCAGTTATATATGTTCATGCTTGATGTTGTTCATGTTCAATTAAGCTTCCGCAAAGTTTATGGTAGATGTAGATCTAGTATTATGCTTTAGTACATTGCATATATCAGTTTTATCTGCAAGTGAAATTTCTACATGATATCAGTGAGCTAGCTGATTTGTAGAGAAAATTCTACAGAATGGTTTGACCTTGATTCAAGTGAAGAGTGGAAATATCTATTCCTTTCACAAGACAGGTGGCATTATCTCCAAGTATGATTTCCAAATTAGCCTTCTTTTCAACCAAATTTGAGAGGGCCTCGTTGTACCCAATGAAGTGCCTTAAGGTTCCACTATCAATCAACCAATGATCAAAAGTATCTAGAGGAGAGGCAATGGATAAAACAAAAATAAGATAAAATTATTTTTTCTTTCCTACAACATTACTTTCCTCGTACCAATAATTCTTGTCCTTTTGGGAGGCTGACCATTTCCATCTCGAGTAACATGAGCATTCCTTTTTCTTTTATTGTTGAACATGTTGTTCCTTTGATTACTACTTGCTTTATAGTTATTGTGGCTGTCGTTGTCATCATCCCTTGGAGTATCCTTCTTGTGAGGACACTCTCTATCATAATGGCCAAACCTGTTGCAATTGTAGCACCTTCCTTTTCCTCCTTCTTTCAATCCTTTCTTGAATCCCTGACCCTGTTTTCTTGGACCAACATTATTTTTCCTCTTAGCATGAGCAAAGAAAGCAATAGGTTCATTTCCATTCGAAGGCTTGTCTCTCTCCATCATCCTCGTCTCTTCTTGAGTGCATCTAGCCAATAATTCATCAAAACTAGGAATCCTATCATTGTTGAGAATGGTGGTGTTAAACACATCCCACACTCTTGTAAGACCTCCGAGAGCAATGAGAGTGAGCTCCTTATCAGCAAAAACTTCTTCAAAAGACAAAAGATCATTGTTGATTTTTGTAATCCTCGTGAAGTAAGATTTCATAGATTCCCTCTTATCCATCTTGATGTCCTTCAACTTGTTCTTGAGAAAGAGGATTTGATTTGCATTGCTTACTTTGAACATCCCAACTAGCTTATCATACATCTCTTAGATGTTCCTAAATAAAAAATATAAGCAACCAAATGCTTTTGAATGGAGTCTCTAATAATTCTTTTAGCTTGGACCTCACCTTTCTTGTGTTTTGTCTTTGCAACATCATGTGCATTTGAAGGAGGCTCCACCACTCTTCCCTTCACATAGTACATGGCATCGTGCTCTTCCTAGGGTGAGTCGAAAGTCACCTTCCATGCATGATAGTCATATTTGTCCTTGAGCTTATCCTCAGATTTGAAGTAAGATGTAGAACCCATTGAAGCTAGATCAATAGTCTTCATCAACACATCTCTCTTAATGATTGTTTTTCTCTCTTTCTTGGGATTTTCCTTCACATGTGCTTTCATACCATGTTAAATTTAGATAACAATGGTATGTTATATTCTTAGCATAATTACTTCAATGTTCCTTTAGCGCCCAATGCCAATTTCCAATTTAGATTTCCAATAGCAACCACATTAACTAAAATTCACATTGACAATAAAAGTAGATAGAATATGAAACAATATGCAGAAGACACGTCAAGACAAGAGGATGCTAGATTTGGCGAAAAATCCCAAGGTGGGGAAAACCCTTTGATCAAATCTTTGCATTATTATATCAGATGTTTAGAGAGAGAGTACAAATACAAGAGTCAATACCAAAATTTGTTGAGTTGTGTTATATTCTTTCCACGTAGGTAATAGGGGGTTTGAAGGGCACCCATAACCCCACTTAATGGGGTCTGAGGTAGCACCCTGGAAAATTTTGGTTTTTGACCCTATGTTAGGTTGGGCGGACCCACCTATGGTTTTGTGCATGATTTTTGCACCTGTTTTTTAGACGCGATGGTTTTCGGTCCATGGTATTGGACGCGATCTTTTTAGGCCCATGTTATTGGATGCTTCGGCATGTATAAATATGTATTGTAACATTGAAAGGAACATAATGAAAAATCAAGCTGGTAGTTCTGGTTTTGGGATCCAGTGGGAAAATCTCTGTGTATATGTGTTTTATGTGTTATGCTCTCGCATTGTTTATTTTTTGTGTTTTAGAATTCGTTTTTAGGTAATTTTTGTATGGGGTTAAAACCTACATTTGGTATCAGAGTTGTTTTCGGCTTCAAGGGGACACCTTTGTTGCTGAGGGGTTTCGCTTGGGCCTATAGTAAACCTTGTTCAGTGGGAGATCTGTGAGACCGATTCTGGTGGTGAAAGAAGATGGCGAGTAGTGGAAAGATAGAGATCGAGAAATTTAATGGTCAGAGTTTTGAGTTGTGGAAACTCAAAATGGAGGACCTATTAGTGGATAAAGATCAGTGGATCGCGGTAGATCCAAGAACTAAACCAACGGGAGTGACTGTTGAAGAATGGAAGAAGTTGGATCGGAAGGCAAAGAGCACAATACGATTGTGTGTCTCATATTCAGTATTGTTGAATGTATCAAGGGAAGCTATGGCAAAGGCTTTGTGGGACAAGTTAGGGACTGTGTACCAATCTACTCTGGTGAATAAATTGTTCCTGCGGAAAAAGCTGTATAACCTGAGGATGAAAGATGGAGACTCGGTGACAGAGCATATGAATGCATTTAATAATGTGGTATGTCAGTTAGCATCTGTTGATATTAAAATTTCAGATGAAGATAAGTGCATCAGTTTGTTGTGTTCTCTACAAGATTTGTGGGATAGTCTGATTATTGCAATAGGTAGCAATGCACCTGCCTTACATTTTGATGAAATAGTCTCATCCTTGCTGATGGAGGAGATGAGATAGAAAAATATGGAGAGCCAGAATGGTGATGCCTTGTCTGTACGAGGACGGTCCCAGAATGGAAACAAAATAATTCATGGAGTGGGAGGTTTAAATCTAGAGGGAGATCTAAATCTCTAGGAAAACCTGTAAAGGTGGTGTGCTGGAAATGTGGAAAGGAAGGGCACTTCAAAAGGGACTGTAAATCTAAAGCTCCTAATAAAGGAAAGGGATCTGATGTTTCTCCTTCTACAAAGGCGAAAACCACCTCAGATGAAGGTGGGGATGTGTACTTGGCTTCTTCAAGTACACATGTAGATCATGAGGCATGGTTGATTGACTCAGGTGAATCCTTTCACTTCACTCCCCGTAGAGAGTGGTTCTACGAGTATGAGAAATATGATGGTGGTGATGTATTCTTGGGGGATGACAGGAAGGCTAGAGTCATTGGTCGCGGAAAAGTAAAGTTGAAGTTGCAAGGTGGAAGGGTTAGAACACTTCCAAGTGTTCTCATATTCCTGCATTGGCTAGAAATCTTATTTCTGTAAGCAAGTTGGATGATGCAGGTGTAAAAATAGTGTTCAAGAAGGATACCTGCAAGATGGTTTGGGGAGCACTGGTATTGATGCAGGGAGTTCGGACTGGAACTCTTTACAAGTTGCAAGGTAGCACTATTGTTGATGGGTACAATAGTTCTATGGTTCCTGAAAGTGGAGCAGAAAATTTAGTTGTCTCTGGAGAGAGGACCATGCTGTGGCATCAAAGGCTTGGACATATTGGAGAAAAGGGCCTACGTATACTTCATGGTAAAGGTATGGTAGAAGGTATGGTAGAAGGTATGAGTAATAGTTCTCTGGATTTTGATTTCTGGGAAAATTGTGTATATGGGAAGCAGAATCAGGTAAGTTTCTCATCTAGTAGTAAAAGGGTGAAACAGATATTAGAACTTGTGCACAGTGATGTTTTTGGACCTGTGAAGGTTCCATCACTGGGTAAGTCTGTGTACTATGTATCATTTATATATGACTTCTCAAGGAATACATGGATATATTTCCTTAAGAAGAAATCTGGAAGTATTTGACAGGTTTAAAGAATTTAAGCTCTAGTGGAAAATCAGACAGAGAAGAAGATAAAGGTGCTAAGGAACAGATAAATGGTGAAAGAATTCCTGCAGCAAGGAATTTGAAAGAATTCTGTAAGAAGTGTGGTATAGCACGGCAGAAGACTACTCCATATACACTCAACAAAATGGAGTTTTGTAGAAGAATGAAAAAGACGTTGAATGAAAGGGCAAGAAGCATGCTCAGTGGTGCCAGGTTAGGACAGGAATTCTGGACAGAGGCGGTGGATACTGCATGTTACTTGGTCAACAGGTCACCTTCATCAATGTTGGAGGATAAGACTCCACAAGAAGTATGGACTGGTAAGAAACCCTCTCTTCACATCTGAGGGTATTTGGATGTGATGCATATGTACATGTTCCAAAGGAGAAACGAACCAAGTTGGATAGTAAATCTGAAAAGTGCATCTTTATTGGGTATAAGGATGGTTTAAAGGGTAATAAGCTTTGGAACCCAGTAACAAGGAAGGTTGTGTACAGTCGAGATGTGGTGTTTAGAGAGGTGAAAGATGTTAT
>APFE031322071.1:73679-87554 GCA_000404065.3 Pinus taeda
AAAAAAAAAAAAACAAATTAGTTAGAGGCACCTTACATCCAACTGCACTGCCAAATCCAAGTTGTCTGGAGTTCTCTAATATTACCTTGATTACCTTGTTGAAGTGATAAAAGTTACACAAGGAAAAAGGGTAAACTCCATTTGTATATAACAAGTGAAAAATCATAACTGTCAAAGTCAGTCAAAGTCACTGATAAGAGTTATTGAACTCTTCTTAAGGACCTAAATATAGAATATTATCAGAAAATAATGAGATTACATGGTAGCTCATAGCCTACTATATTGTACATTTATCCAGCTTGAGTTTTAGGGAAATGAACATTTTTCTCCATTCTATTGTAAACCCAATATGACCAATGTCCAGAGCTCTAATTAAGATATCTATTGGATGGAGTACTCTGAAACAAGTTTTGCAAATGCAGAAAATTTGTTGCCCAGTAGTTTGGATGGAGTGTCATACTCAGCAATTTTTCCTGATTCAAAACAAATACAATGTAAAAAATAAATGTGTCCAAAAATATAGTAACTGTAACAAAACACTAGAAAATAAACAACTTATAAATGTTATACCATCCTTTAATAGGAGAACCATATCACTCTCAATAACAGATGGAATCCGATGTGCTATAGTAATGACTGTGCAGGTCGAAAATTGGTGGCGAATTATTTGCTGAATAAGCCCATCAGTTGCAGTGTCAACTGAGGCAGTTGCCTCGTCAAGGACGAGTATCCGACTTTGTTTCAGTAGTGCCCGTCCCAAACAGACAAGCTGGCATTGACCCACACTCCAGTTTCCTCCATTCTCAGACACTGTACAAGAGATCATTCCATTAAATTCGATTCTGAATTTTCATTTAAAAGAAAGGGGGTCCTAGAGACCAGGTAGGTCTCAAGGACACCAAAAAATAAAAAAACATGAGCACTAAGATGGAAAGCAAATAGCAGAAATAGCTACTGTAAAAGGTTTTATTTTTCTCCTTCAGGACTTCCATTGAATGTGATAAAGACACAAGGACCTGAGGAATCAAGTTTCTTTTCTTTTGCGCGTACAATCTCACCAAGTTGGCACTTGTCCAAAGCCTGAAAGCACAAGCAAAATAGAAGTAGATTCATAAACAATAAACTTACAGCAAGATCCTCAGGGGAAATATCTATATTCTTCAAGGCAAGAATAATTGGCGCTAAAATTGATACTAATGCTTATAGAATATGAAGCAGAACTAACCTCCCAAATCTCATCATCCGAGCAATCTTCGAGAGGATCCAAATTATTTCTTACAGTGCCTTCAAACATTGTTGGTTCTTGGGGAATAATGCTTAATTTGGATCTTAGGTCATGGAGGCCTATGGATGAGATGTCGACTCCATCAATGACAATTCTGCCCGTTGTTGGTTCCACAATGCGAAAAATGGATTGAATAAGAGTAGATTTGCCACTTCCTGTCCGCCCCACAACTCCCACCTTCGTGCCTCCAGGGAAAGTGCATGTAAGGCCTTTCAAGACAAGCGGAAGATGTGGTCCATAACGCACCTGGTTGTATGGATCAAATTTATAGATGAACTGACATGCAAATCACTGGTATTGAATGCGTGAAAAAGAGTCTATTTGTATTATGTTCTGACCTGCAAATCAGTTAGATCTATGGTTCCTCTAGGTGGCCAGTTGGAGTTTGGTCTACAATTCTCTATAATCGCTGGTGACTCACTGGGAATTCGTGAATACTGCATTATTCTCTCCGCTGAGATCATGTTGGTCTCCACATAACAAAGGCACCATATTACCCAGGCTTGTACCATGTTCAGACTTAGACTATATGTTACTGCCAACCCTGCAGTGCCTGTTAAGGTGCCATTTCATTTACTTTCATATTTCATTATAAAGAATATGTCTAGTCTGCTGAGATCAGTTTAGGAAAAATAAATGTAAGCCAAGATAGTGCTTCTGTACCTACTTGGGCTAATTACATCTTGAGGCAAGCGAATGAGGAACACCAAAAAGAATGCAAACACAAGATTTGACAGAAAATCCATCCGAATGCCAAGCCACTCATTGGCTCCAACATTGTGGAGACTAGGTCTCATATATATATCAATCAACTCGAGATTTCTTTCCATGAATCGAAATTCCTGGTCAAAACTTCTAATGATGGCTGCTCCAGAGATTGATTCTCCAAAATGTTGTACGATTGGAGCTCTACAGACTGATGCCAGCCGAGCCAGTTCCCTAGCTGATGTTATGTAGTATTGCTGTATGCAAGGAAGGTCAGAGGAGTTACAAGAACTCTCTTATTACTATAAAAACCCAAAAGCATGGAAACAAGATTTACAGATAAACTGTTGTCATGATAGAATCCTGATGCAACTTTATCTTTTTGATAACATCCTTTTCAATCAGATTATGGGAACTACCTACAGCAAACCTTGAAGTAGAAATCAAACTCTCTTATCGCCAATTTATGTTCCTCTGAGAAAATTAAAATTTGCAAGTTCGTATTTATTATTATTGAGAAATACAGAGAATACCTGATACCATATACAACTTGCACCCACTGGTATAAACACAATGAAGACCTGCCAAGCAATATGAGACATGACTGCAATGATCCCCAAAAGTTGTATAAATGCAAAAGCCAATTCTCCTAGTTGAGAAGGAATCAATGTGTCCACTGCACTCTGATCAGTTGATGCCTGCCAAGAAACAGAGAGCTTGTTACTGACCCACTAGAATCAAATGATTTCCTTCTCTCTCAGGAAAGGTATTAGCCTATTAAAACAATAAATGTCAACTGACCCGATTCAGTATTCGCCCAGATGGAGTTGCATCAAAGAAGGACATTGGTGCACGAAATATACACCTGTGCAGAGTGCTGAAAAGCTGATTAGCAGTTTTAAGTCCAACCAATGAAAGAAGCATAGACCTCACAAGAACGCACAGGGAGCTGCTTAATGTCAAAGCAACATAAACCAGAATGAAAAGGGACTTTCTCACAGGGGGACTCTCATTTTCCTTTGTAGAGGCTTCCGATGTCATCCAGAGGTTACTACATATTTGAAGTAGCTGACTTATTATTTGGGCCAGTAGTATTATAGGTATCAAAGTACCATTGTATGCAGCAGTAATGTAAGACCAGTATACCGACATGCTTACGCTGCCTCTCTCTCTTTCTTCTTCTTGTACAAGCTGTGAATTTTTATTCTCTTTATCCAATCTTTCTTTGTGGTTTTCTGGTTCAACCTCTTCCTCTACATCTATTGAGTTCTGAATACCGCACTGCTCCAATGTGTCACTGGCAGTAACATTTTTCAATGCACCTGTATTGCCAGGACATGAGCTTTCAACAAATCTCTCTGATGTGTACACTTCAGATTTCTCCATAGCAGAAATAGTTTTCAAAGCTTTCTGATGTGCACCAACTAATTCCACAAAATCTGTGCCTGATTGTAAGATGTCGTCATATCTGCCAGCCTGAGTAATTTCACCATCTCGCATTACCTGTGAAGAATATCATTTACATCAACAAAACATGGATCCCTTATCTCCTGCTCTTAATAAATGATCAATAAACCCACTGTCCCTTTACCAATTACATTGAAAATTTTAATACCACTAGAACAGGATGAAAGAAATTCAAACCTACCAGAATGATGTCAGCAGAGGGTAAAAACTCCACTTGATGAGTTACATAGACTACAGTCTTTGAACCCAGAATACCAAGTATGCATTCCTATAACAAGCAAGTCCAATTTCTTAGATGTTTATGGACATGAATTTGCAGCGGCACAACCAGCAATGTATATTATCCAGACTGAACAATGAATTGCAGAGTGCTACTGTAGAGCTTCATCATTTCATCAAAACATTAAAACTAATTAATTCAGCAAACCTACAGTATGTAAAGGATAAGAGAAACATACTTGGAAAATATGTTTTCCGGTATGTGCATCCACAACATTAAAAGGGTCATGAAAAATATAAATGTCTACATCTTGATATAAAGCACGGGCAATCTGTATTCTCTGTTTTTGTCCACCACTCAAATTTAACCCTCTTTCTCCAATGTCTGTCTCGTCCCCATAAGGAAAAAGTTCAAGATCTTTCTTCAATGCACAAGCATCAAGTACACTATTGTATCTAATAGTATCCATCTGCTTTCCAAAGAGAATAGCGTCTTTAATTTTCCCACTTTGTATCCAAGGAGACTGAGGGACATATGCTTTGGTACCACTTAAGCTAACAGAGCCTGATATTTTTGGTATTTCACCTAATATGCAGGATAAAAGGCTTGATTTTCCTGAACCAACAGTTCCACACACTGCAACCTTCATGCCTCTCTCTAGTTGGACATCTAAACCTCTTATAGTTGGACTAGAGGAATCGGGATTCCAAGAAAATATCCCTCCTTGGATTTGAATCGCGAAGTCTGTTGACTCCTTTGATACCTTTTCTACCCCATCGTGTTGCAGCTCTTCCTCCTGCAGAAAGGCCACAATGCGATCTATTGACACTTTAGTTTGAGCAATCTGAGGGATTAAGCCAGGAAGCATGCCCATAGCTCCCTGAAGTGTCCCATAGGTTGCGAGTGCAGAAAGAATTCTCCCTGCTGTCAAAGGCACTCCTATAAGCATACATGTACCAAAAGTTGCAACAATGATAAATATTGGTCCAACAGAGGAAACAGATGTTGTGACAGCTGATGCGTAAACATATTTTTGTAGCCAACTGTATTCTGCCTGCCTCAAAATTTCTAGTTTCCAAAGAAATCTTGTCTCCCAAGCCTGCAATTTTAAGATCCTCATAATCTTTAATGTCTCCGATGTGGCCTTCATCCTTTTGTCTTTTTCTTCCATTATTCTCTCCTGAAATTTTTCTTGCAATTTTGCAAGTGGGAAATTTGGCAACATAACTGCAAATGAGGCTGCCAACCCTGAAAATGCTGCCAAGCCCAACGTCTGATATAGAATAATGAAGCCCAGAACAAATTGAAGAGGGAAAATCCAAATACTATGCATATAGTAACAGAAACATGAAACATTCTGAACATCTACACTCATGTAGTTGATAATCTCTCCGCTTGTATGTTTCTGTCTTGACTGACTGGAAAGCAACAAGCCCTTCCTGTATATAGTAGCTGTCAATGCTGCTCTAACCCGTAAAGTTAACTGATGTTGTTTGAAAAACCCTTGTCGCTGTGACAAAGACTCTAATACCTTTGCCACAAAAAAAGCACAAACTAGCACATAGCCTTGACTTTCAAACTGTTTCTTTCCACCTAGAAACTGAACAAAGGCATTTATAAAACATGGACCTACATATGATGCACAAGTCTCCAGTGCTGCTAAGAATGCAGTCAAAAGTACTTCCTTCCGAAAAGATAAGAGTAAGGCTTTTGCTAATGAGCCTGTATCACCTTTGGCCTCTAGCTGAGCTCTGAATTTAGGGTATAATTGGCCTGTCCTGTCCGCCTCTGCAACTTGGGGTACATCATCAATATGCAAAGGGCTCTTATAACCAACAGCAAGCAAAGGACTCATCCAAGAAAATGACAGCCGACTGAGAAGGTTGGTTGTTGCATAAGTAGAGACTGCCTTGATGTTACCACATTTTTGGGGATTGTCTTTCAAGAGAGGTTCTAGAATGGTCTGTGAGGAGGACTCTACACCACTTCTGGCACAACAACTAGTATAACACAAGCAAGCCAAAATGAGAACAGCTATAATTTCAACAAAGATATCAACAGCAACGCTTCTTTGTTTTGTCAACCGTTGAATGTCGAGGACGATGAAGAAAGCCTGCAGAATGAATGATAGACTCCACCACAACTGCAATAAGAGTGGAAACTTCTGTTTACCTTCTTTTCTGAAGGAGCGATGAACATAAGCTGACATTGTAACCCAAGTCAGAGCCTGGACAATATACACGCCCACATTTTCAAAACCTTCAGGCCTCTCCTTCAGCCACCAATACACAGGGCTCCATATCCCGAGAACGCTATAGCATATACACAGAAAAATGCAACCACCTAAAGCCAGCTTTTGCATAATCCCCAGTTTAAACTTACTCGAAAAACTGTCAAATGGAACAGGAGGTGTAGGTGGCCGAGGTGTGCGGAATTTACACCTTGTCCAACACAGTTCAAGGATGACAGAAACAAGAAAGAGCAAATTCAGCCCAATTGCAAGTGCATGTCGAAAGAACTGCCCTCCAAAAATAGCTCTAAGTCCCTCCCACCAAACTGTTTCACCCATTTCCAGCCAGAGGGTATTGTTATTCTTGTTTAGTGCCCCTATGGCTTCCATGACTGCAAACATATTATTTACTAACAATATCAACAAAGTGCCCTATGAGTATATCTACTTCAGTACCCACATGAAAAAGTGCCAACAGAGCTCTTGGCTACCATTACCATTTATAAATGCACATACACATTGGGCTTCATACAACAAGGATGTTGCAGCGCAAAAACCTTATTGTTTACTGGATTAAATAATTCTAGAAGCAGCATAAACATAACTAGCATAAACATAACTAGCACTGAGAGATGGTGAGATTTAATAACAGGGCAATAGCTGATACTTATATACTTGATATGCCTGGGTAGCTGGCTGCATGCGCCCTCCCTCTCCCTCTTTCATTCTGGTAGGCAAGATGCAAACATTTAAAAGAACAGAGAAATGGGTATATCAATTGAATGCTTTGCTAAAATAATTATTTTATTTTAATTTTTAATAATATTATTATTTTAACCCAGGAATTGGTACCTGGGTCACTATTATACTTAGCTCATTCTAACAATAACTACTATACATCAAATTTTGCCTTCACAGGTTTGAGTTGCGAGTTAACTGAAATAACTAACATCAAATTTTGCCTTCACACAGGTTTGAGTTGCGAGTTAACTGAAATAACTAACTTTGCAACGGCGTAGGGTGAGCCTCTTAATCATTCATAAACGAACGATTAAAAGAACGGGGTATGGCGATCCGGTTATTCGAGATATTAGGAAAAAATTACGCTATTATTTTCACTTGGCATTGTTACATGATTCAATTTTCTTCGGTGCCAGTTGACAACAAACATTGGTGGCAGGTTTATTTTTTATTCAAAGTTTTTTGGTTTATTGATTTTTTATTATTATTAGCAATTGCCCTAAAAGCGCAGAGAAAAGTGGATAACATTATTAAATTGGAAAAAAAAAATGTTTTATGATTAAATAAATTAAATATATTAGAACAATTAAAAACTATTGTAACTATATTAAAAACCATTTTAACTATATTAAAAATATTTAATAGAAATGTAGTTGATGAAGTTTAATATTTTATAAATATCACAAAAAAAATTATTACAACATGAAGAATGTCTTACTAGTGTATACATTTATGTTACAACAAGCACTCAGCAAGGCAAACCCCCACTAGGAAGAGGGAAACTTAAACAATGTGCCCTAAGGCTAAACATATACTAAGCATATTCCCTTGATAATCAATTTAGGTCATTAATTAAAAAAATAAAAAGAAAAAATCAACAAATGCTCATCCACCTTATGTTGAAATAAGAAACCTTTGGCTAAAATATGCATTGACATTGTTATCAAGAAAAAGAAAAACACTTTAACCACATTAGGAAAAACCCTTAACAAAAATAACTCTTAGAAAAGGTCCTCATTAGTCTCCAAAGAGAAGAGTAATGCCATACCTTTAGCAAAGACTAATAACACTCCATCTAGAACAAATCAACATCAAAACTTCATTTTAGATATAGTTGGTAGCATATCTTTTGTGGATAAGTTGCATGGTCATAATCTCACTACATCTTCACTATCCAATTATAAGTTTCATAAATTTATAGATTTAGAAGTCATAAATAGCTTATGAATAGAAGGTAAGTAATTGGGAAATGAAGTCTATAAACTTTGGCAATAAACAAGAATTAAAATGGGAATCAAACCTACTAACAAAAAAAAACAATTATTATAAATTCTTATTATTTTTTAAATATTAATTTTATTAAAATGAATTTTGTAGAAAATTTTCCAAAATTACATTTAAAAGAATGAAATTAAATAATTTATTTAAATTTTAATTACAACATAACAAATCATTCTAATTATGTTTTGATGTATCTACCTTGTTTTATAACTTTTTAACTATTCACATCAAATAATATTATCTAATTATTTGCTTTGTTGTTTACTTGCATGTTTTCTTTCGAATTTAAAAATAATCAATGTATTTCATATCATAATATTTGAAATACATCATAATAATTATACATCATATTAAATTTTATTATTATTCATCGTGTTAGGCCCCGCTGGATTCGATCCTGGTACCTCGCTGCCTTCCACTCATCTAATGTCAAGGCCAGTGGAGGAGAAATAATTGTTCATCGTGTTAGGCCCCACTGGATTCGATCCTGGTACCTCGCTGCCTTCCACTCATCTAATGTCAAGGCCAGTGGAGGAGAAGATAATTGTTCATCGTGTTAGCCCCCGCTGGATTCGATCCTGTTACCTCACGCTGGATTCGATCCTGTTACCTCAGGCTAATAAGCGCCTAATTGATTCAAATTCTTTGAAGCTCATTTAGTGCACAGCCCGTTAAAAAACTTTCCCGAATGAAATTGGGAACTGACCATGATCTATACATGACAGTTGAACAAAGATTGGAGTTATGATTCTTCGAGTATTGGATTCGAGACTCTCCAAGGATCTTCCTTACGATTTTCAGAAAATCCGCTGCAAGGTCTATTTCGCTGTTAATTTCCCTCTTTGTTCGCAATCTGCAGGTATTGGAGACAAGAAAGGTTGGTTATACTTTATCGTCCTTTTGTGTTCCAGGTCGCCTTCCACGCCTTAAGATTTGCAGCACCAATTCGAGCACTGGGGAATAGACTGTCGAAGAGAATGTGGAAAAAGGGTCCTTACATAGCTCTCCATTTACGGTTGGAGAAAGATGTGTGGGTTAGAACCAGATGCCTCCCCACCTTGGGTTCAGAGTACGACCAGATCATCCAACAAGAGCGCAGAAGCCATCCAGCGCTCCTCAAATCAAGATCCAAGATGACGACTTACACATAGCTCAAGCTTGCAGGTCGATAGCAAGGCACAACAGAATGTCTTTAATATCGATTCCCGCGGAAATGGTAAGTTTTGTTTCTACAGTGTCTTTGAACGCAACATCTTATGTGGCCCAGGAAAGGCCTCAGACAAGCAAACCATCACGCCCTTGCATTTCAAGCTTTTGGTGGATCATTCTCATGGCTTTTTGTGCTTGCTTTCCCTTAATTTAACCATAGTTCCGATTCGAATTCGATTCATACCCAAAAAAAAATTGGGAAAAAATTTCTACAGTATACATTTTGTAAATGTATAAATATTTATTTTTTAAGAATTTTCCGCGAAATCACATAAATAATCATTTGTCGATTATTTATGTGATTTCGCCAAAAATTCTCTAAACAATGTTATGGATCACAGAAATCTAAATTCTTAATTTATTTTTTAATTTAATTTTTTATAAAAATTTAAATGAACCATCTATATATTTTAAAAATTAATTATTCTATTTTTAACTTTTATTTTCCTTTTTAAATTTTTAAGATAAAAATTAATCATTTCTAACTGTATTTATTATTTTATAATTTTCTATTTAGAAAAATTATATATATATATTAATATATAATAATATATTTTTATATATTCCTTCATAATTACAATTTTCCATCTTAAATTCTTTCCTATAAAAAGTTACCAAAAAACAAATTATCACACCACTCTTTACAAACAATATGTCTGATTTTACTATTTCATAATTTTTTTATATAGAAGTTATTATCTTTAGGTCCATGTTACCTTGTATATTTTTTTCAATATAGGAACTATTATTTTTATTAATTTTTATATATAATTTTTTTTATATAGAAGATTATTTTTAAGGTTTGATTTACCATTTCCAAATATTTTTCAATTATAGAAACTATTATTATTATTTTTTAAATAGAAGTTATTATTTTAGGTCCAATTTATCATTCATAATTTTTTAATATAAATAATATTATTTTTAGGTTTCATTTCATTTATAATTTCAATAAGCATTATTTAATTTTTAATTTTTGCTATATATTTATTATTTTTTATATAAATAAAATTTATAAAAACTCTGATCAAAAAAGAGGAACTCCAAAAGTTCAGTTTCTTTGTAGAAGAACGAGGTGCTAAGGTTGGGCTTGAGGAATGCCCGGTTCAATTTCCTGGCCGTCAAAACTATCCTGGCAAGAGCGGGTTGAGACCCCATACGATCTGCGGAACTTCCACAAACTTATTATCTTGTATATTGAAGTATCATCCACAAACTTATTATCTTGCCGTACTCTTATTCGGAGTCGTCTAA
Organism: Pinus taeda; assembly: GCA_000404065.3. Classification (NCBI taxonomy): domain Eukaryota; kingdom Viridiplantae; phylum Streptophyta; class Pinopsida; order Pinales; family Pinaceae; genus Pinus; species Pinus taeda. The sequence continues at coordinate 84,072 of APFE031322071.1, forward strand.
CGAGGCGGAGGAATTGCCCGGACGACCAAAAGTGGCCAAAATTCGAGCGAAATAAATTCAAAAAATCATGTAGACAAAGTGTTTGAATCATGTTTTTAATGGTGGAAACGGATTCACCGCCATCAAAAACGTCTAGGACACCTAAAAATTTGAAGTTTAACAACTATAACTTGGATTTACAAAAATCCTTACCGAATTTTCTCTAAATATGACTGGAATTTCCATAACTTTCCGAGCAATTTCTCGGGCTAGTTAGACTATGGCCTCTTATTCTAGCAGTCCTTCACTATGGCCTTATTATCTCGCCTATTGGAACACCGTACTCTTATTCCAGCAGTCCTTCACTATGGCCTAACCAGGCTTTCACTGTGGCAGGAAGCACACTGGACAGTGAATGGTGCAGGCAATCGCACGCGGGAGCGAGTGGATAGCGTTAACTCAGCGTACTGTATTCGAATTACCCAAATTATTAACCAAACCGAACTGTATTGGCGAATTTCCATATTGTTTTGGCCAATATGGCCGAACTTGGTAACTATGAATTCAACTCGTTGCTACTTGGTGACCAGCTTTCACGAATTCTCGTTGCATATTCCAGCCAGCATGGATATTGCCCAATGCACTTCCATGGCTATACTTGCAGAAACATCACCATGTTTTCCACCTCTACATGAATTATCCCCGAATGGAACAGAGGAGGAGAAGCGTTTATGGGCTCAACTAGATAATTTGGGGTATAAGCTATGTATTGAGTTTAGTAGGGAGTACATGTGGGCGTCGCCTAGACTTCTAAAGTGAAGGAGTAGGTATTTGATGGTGGTCGTCAATGTGGTTGTCATTGCCAGAATTTTGGATGGACAAATGTCATTCTCAGACTACTGGGACAGATGTCAGCCAAGAGGTAAAAGGGGAGACTATGTTTGGCCTAACCATTTTCAAGAAGAAATGCCTAACTTAATTACTAGCAATTGCCCCAAAAGGTGCAAAGGTAAGCTGACATGATTGTTAAATTGGAGTTGTTGAATAGAAAATTTGTACTTTGATTTGAAATAATAAAAAAACAAACATGGACACATCAACGTATCCCATGGCCAGACTGGCCCATGATGATCATGCTCATCCCCACACCACAAAGAAACGCGAAAAGCAATAACCAGAAGTCAAACTTTTGTATCACCTAAAATATTGTGTGATCCTCGCCTATGCGAGGAGGATTAGGATAATATACAATATGGTTCTTAGTGCTTTCCCTTTGTGAAGGCAGTGGTTCTGTAGCATGGCTTTAAGCTTTAGACTGCATAGATATTTCAAGGTTCTCTCCACCCTTTGATTCCTCCAGGTTCCATCTTGTGATTGCTTGTTCGCCAAATTCCCTTTTTAGAAAGATGGAATCAATTGCTTGCCTCTAGAATACCTTTCTCTAATGAAAAGCTTCAGAGGAATGACCAGAGGTGCTACAAGAAGAAGAAGCAAGAAACCTACAAAAATGTGTGAAAGCACAATTCCATGATTGCTAGTGATGTCAAGAGAACCAAAGTGACTTCCTTGCTCAAATCCCCACCACCCCCTTGTAACCTAACTGAGACTAAACCCCAAAGAAATCAACTAATCTACACCTCATGGGTTTTCCATATGTAATTTCAAAATCACTCACAAAATATAATTGACTAACTTTACTCATTAAATATTACACAACATTAATGGAAACTCAACTTTATCATCTATATCTTCAGGTGTCCTCCCAAAGCATTTTCATTTACCTTACTTATTGAATACATCCTCAAACATTTTCATTGACTTTACTCGTTGAATATTTATATAGCATTAATGGAAATTGAGCTTCATCCTTTAGATTCTGAGATGTCCTCCCCAAACATTTTCATTGAATTTATTCATTAAATATTTCCACAACATTAATGGAAACTGAGCTTTATCCTTTAGATCCTCAGAGATCCTCCCCAAACATTTTCATTGACATTATTCATTAAATATTTTCATATTTTCACGATATTAATGAAAATTGAGCTTAATCATTTAGATCTTCAGATGTCCTCCCCAAACATTTTTAGGCCTTGTCAAGATGTCTTGAGATACATTCTCTTTTGTTAATTTCTACAATGTGGTAGCTTTTTCATTTTCTCCTTATATCGTACATTCTTATTATAGTTGTCATGTTCAATCCCTGTGTTTTAAATTAGGAGGTTGTGAATAAACTTTCAAACAAAAGTATTTTAAATTAGGAAGTTGAGAGTAAACTTTCAAACAAAAGTATTCCCTAAAATTACTCTGCTAATACATCATCATTCACACTCACAAGGCTCAATATAAGTTGAGCTTCATTCACACTCACAAGGCTCAATATAAGTTGAGCTTCATGATGGTGAATGTAACCTTAAATTAAATTATTATTATATTAACACTATATAAATAACATAATTACCTCACTTCTAAAATACACTAATAACATTTGAAATAATTTATGAATTAAAATAAATATAGTTGTATTTTAAATTTAATTTAAATTATTATTAATTAATAAAATTAATTAAAAAAACCAATGCATAAGGTTTATTATAATAATTAAAATTTCTTATTAAATATTTTATTAATTATACTAAATAAGATATTTTTTAAATATTAATTTAATTTTTTTAATATAATTAAAAATATATATTTTGAAATTAAAAATTCATTAAAAAATAAAAATTAAAATACAAAATATAATTGAATCATTACAAAATATGATTAAACCATTACGCAATATGATTAAACCATGACGCACATTTAATATTTAATATGGCATTACAAAATATGATTAAACCATTACACACATTTAATATTTAATATGATGCAACAATACACCACATTTGCTATAAGGAATTGTAAAAAAAATGCCGTAAGTACATAAAACGTAATATTGAAACATGATTTCTCCTTTATAGGGCAATTGCTGGGATATATATTAGATTATATGTGGTTTATTTTTTAGACAAATATTTGGTGGATGCTTTTTTTTATAAAATTTAATGAATGCTTTTTTTATAAAATTTAATGAAATATATATTGATATTTGACTATAATTCAAATTTCAATATTTTTTCTTACCTACAAAATAACCCAAGTGAAAAAAAATTAAAATTATTTCTCACTGTATCCAATAATCTTTAGTAACCATAATGCAAAAGCCATAGACAGATTAACCAATTCTAAAGCCATAAAACAGATGGATGGTACCCAAATATTTTTACTGGTTTGCCACTGTACCTAAAGAACCTAGTATTCTTTCACATCCATGATGTTAACCCAACCTCTTATAAGCTTTCTGTATCGTAAAGATAGTCCAGTATGTGCGAACCGATAACATTGAATATATTCATCTGCTTTTTCTCCTGCTCCAAGAAGAATTTTATGTTACCTTTCTTTTTGCCCACTTTGAAGCCAGCTTTATTCTTCTCTTCTTCTTTTTTTTTTTTTAACTTTTGT
>APFE031322071.1:87770-97910 GCA_000404065.3 Pinus taeda
AGAAGTATATGTTGTAAGATGTAGCAATCTACTTTTAAATGTTTTTTACAAAAAATTTGGTAGAGTATATTGATAGTATGTGCATAATTTTTTTTTCTCTATAACATCTAATTCTATTAACTGGAAATCTAAATATTTTTACACATGTCGGCGGCTGCAAGGGCAGGAGCCGCAAGCCATTTACATTACAAAACTGTCCCATTACTGTAAAAACCGGGGAGAATCAGAGACATACAACCAATTATATTGGCTTTACAAGCATACAGAGAGTGATCGACAAGAAGAAAAACAGAGAAACAGAACTAGTAGCCCGGGTCCAGGGAAAGAACAGACGCCGCGTCGATGAGAGACCCAAAACTGGAATTGATGCTATCAAGCTGAGCCATGGCCAAAATGCCTGGGCAATGCTCCCGGAGCATCCACCGAAGAACCAAAAAGGGCAAACCACACCACAAGTTATTCATTTTTCTCAACTTCTCCCTGTGTCTCCTCAGCATCCTGACACGCGTCATCCTGACTGAGGGGCTCCTTGCCTTCCATCACTTTTCCTTCCGTCACCTTATCGGTGTTTCCTGCATCAGTCTCCACTTCGAATTGATCACAATCAACCAGGGGAGGGATAATGGGGGGCAGATTAACCTGCAGAACAGGTTCAGTTTCCCTCTTGATACCCAGAGAATCCTCGGCCGAGGAGCGCTCACTGTTGTGAGAGGAATTGGGAACAATGCAGGAGAGAGGGGCGACCTGGTTATCTTCTTCTGACATGATAATGGTAATCTGGGCGGAAATCAAAGCCCTGTTCAAGTTGCTCTAGAATTTAAAATGGGTGGATTGAAAGGCACTGTTAGGAATCGGCTTGCGAGGAGGATTGCTGAGAGGAAGGTCCTCAGGAGAGGAAGTGAGATTGATGGGCGAGAGCACGGGGTTGGGCCGTGGATGCACTGAGGGTCGCTTGCTACTGCTAGGGCGGTCCCCCGAACGAGTCTGTTTCCCTGGACGCTTCATATTACCAACAGACACAGAAAACTCAAAGGAACAGAGCCTAAACCCAGAAGAATGCCCCAAATGAACCAGAGGCTCGTAAGAACAAGCAAAAGAGGCTCGAGACTGAGAAGCAAAGCAGATATAACTAATATTGCAGTTAATAAACCACTTACCCCAAGCCCCCGAATGAGTTCCTCTGTGCAGCGCGCAGGTAAAATTGAGGTGCTGCAAATTCAAACCCGAACAGGCTTGAATCTCACCTCTAAAAACGGGCGCATTCTCACCTTCACAACATAGCTGAAGAACAAACTGAGCACCAAAAGCTTGAACACTGGAAGTGGAAAAAACGAAGGGGAACGCCATGTATATAGCCCTCAATAGGCAACTTCGGGCATCGACCTGCATTAATGGCGTCGGCCTGCCCCAACTTGCAGTCATAAAAACATTCTTCCCGTGATCGAATGAAGTCTGGGGCTCCACGCTGCAAAGCAGGTGGCGGTACCTGGGACTATTAAATTGCATGAATAACATTGATGGCCAGGACGTCACTCGGATCCGGGAATAGTATGTGCATAATTACATGTCTAAAAAATAAATATATAAATAAGATTGTTCAGGAAGAAAAAGTACTCGCAGTAGCTCAAAAAGTCATGAAATCAGTCATTTGCTTTTCTTTTATTCTGATGCATAGTTTCTTTTACTTTTTTTCTTTTTCTCTTCTTATTTTCCTAATACAGGTATATATATCTTCTTAACATATTTAATCTTTTAATTTTCTCTTCTTTCTCTATCACATATTTTGAGATATTTATTTTTAAAAAGCACTTTAAAACATAAAAGAAAAAACATTGCCAAGAAAGTCAATAATAAAATTCTATAACTCATGGCAACAAAGTTAAAAGCATTTTTTCTTTCAAAGTAAATAATAGAAATAAAGTTGAGATATTTATTTTAAAAGAAGCACTTTAAAACATAAAAGAAAAAACATGGCCAAGAAAGTCAATAATAAAATTCCATAAATCATGGGCAACAAAGTTAAAAGCTTTTTTTTGTTTTTAAGTAAATAATAGAAACAAAGTTTAAATATCTTGCTAGTCAAAAGAAAACTAGTCAAAAGATCTTGCTAGCTTTCAAAATTTAACATGTGCATATTTTTCTAGCAATAGTTTATCAATTAGATGTTTTGAAGTTTTTTGGGTATATTTTTCAGCAGCAATTGCTTAGAATTCCTTAAAAGATTTTATGAAATCACTAACTTGAATGTGAATTTTCTATAATCGAAGTGCCAAGTGCCCATGAGATTATTAGCAGTGTTGAATCTATATCTGCAATCAAAAACACATTTCAAATAACAAAAAGATAGGATTTGACCAAAAATTGGTTTGATGGATTCCAACGAAATACTCCAAAAACCTGTCCACAGGGTCTTGGATAGACAGTGATCGGGTGCTCTATTAAGACACTCCTTGATGTAAAGTCATTGGTTCAATTCCCTGCCCCAATTGAGATGATATATTGGACATGATGAAGAAATAGTCATGCCAAGCTTACAAAAAATACTCTAAAAACCTTTTCCACATTTAAAAAAAACCCAAAATTTAACATATACCTCATCTCCTCTCCTCTTATGACACCCAATTTCTTTACATAAACTCTCTGAAACATCTTTATCTTAAAAATTTTAAGCAACAAAAATTAAGTCAAATATTATTGAAGCAATCTTGCTCGCTTTCAAACTCCAACATATGCACATTGCTTTCTTACCATCGCTTTTCCCTTTTACAAATCAATGCAACCAACATCTTTCCAGGCAAGGAAAGATAATAAAAAAGGCAATCTTGCTAGCATTCAAAATTCAACAGAGACGCACCATTTTTTTTATGGCAACTAATGCTTGATCCTCTTACAAACCAAGGACAATATTTTTCCCAGCAAGGAAACAGGAAATCTATTTGGTATTTTAAACTTCGTGCACAATCTGCATTTCGGGCATATTGAAAGAGAAAACAGTAAAAGCATTGGATGTTTTAAACTTGTATACCATCCATCATATTAAATTCAGGAATTTGGATCATCATTTATCACATGTTCACACGTGCAAGGAAGAAGGGGAAATCTTTGCTATTTGTTTGTTTGTTTGTTTGTTTGTTTTTTTTTTTTTTTTTTTTTTTCTCCGTAAAGGCTACTTCTATTAAAAAAAGAGAAAAAAAATATATGTACAAACAGGTCAAGACCTCAGAGGGAGCTGAAGCCTGCCCTCAACCAGATATCCTGATACACATAAACACCTTTAACAGTCATCCTGGGATTGAGAGACCTTGAGACATATTTTTTAAATCCCTTACAAACAAAAGTGTGAACCAGAGCTGTGTTTATCACTACAGTACTGTCAACTACTATGGCTTTACTGATAAACATTCTGCCCTGATAGCCATATGCAAAATTAGACAAAAACAATGGCTTGGTGAGCCATGACCTGATACAATTCATAGGACTATAATGGTGCGCAACGCTTCTAAACCAAGAGCTGAAGCAAAACAGAGTTACCATTATCCAGAGAGCATAACAGAAAAAGAAAAGACCAGAAGAGAGATTGTCATCAGTGGGCATTGTACCAAAATCATCAAACATGTTTCTGAGAGTCAAGAGCATCCCTTTCCACCTGGCGAGGAGAAACCAACTTCGTGACGACCGTGTTATCTGCATCTCCCATGTCGCCGCCACCTGGAGGAGTTTCCAAATTCGGAATGCCACCGGAAGGATGCTCCGGCTCACCTGCATGCAGATTGTGCTGTGTAGAGTCCACTAGAGGCTTAGGAGCTTCAGGCTCATTACCTTCTTCCTGCGTATTATCACCATTGAACACGACACCAGCCACCTCTCCCTGAAGAACGCTATCTTCCTGAGACTGAGACGTAGTGGTATGGGCAGAGCTGCTAGGCTTGTCCTCCTCCTCAGCAAGGATCACTGTAATACTGGCTGACAAAACGGGCTTATTGAGCCTACTGTGGAATTTGAAGCGGGTAGTTTGGAAGGAATTGTGTGGGAGGGGCCTGCCATGACCAGAAGGCGGAGAGGATGGGGAAGCAGAGGCCAGAGGGACTATATTCTGGGGAGCGGATTGAGAAGCGCGGCCTCGATTGCCAGTGGTGCCTCCATGGCGATAAACTCCACGACGTCGAACCATTTTCGAATTAACAGAGAGGTCAGGGACGGGAATTAGGCAGGACCAGATGGGAAAGGGCCAAGAGCAGGCGGACCAGGCCAAAACCAAAAACCAAATGAGCTTCCAAGCAGCCAGAACGAAGCAGGGGTGCGGGAAGAATAGCAGACGGATATAGAAGGAGCCAAGGAGGGTGATTGCATGAACCAGAAGCCAAGCCATGGATAAATCACCCTGTGCGGCCTCTCGAGCTGAGCGCGCATTCAATACCAAATGCCTGACCTTAATTCTGTACTCTGTAGTATTCATTTCATATGCGGTGGGTTTGTGGGATCCGCATTCGTGATCCAGGTGTAGGGATAGCTGCCGGCGGGGAGTAACTCCGCCTTTAATGGGCTGCAGTGACACCCGCATCCGGGTGGGGAAATATCTATTGTTAATTGCTTGAAGAAGACTGAAATTCTAATCATAAAATCACCAAAACTGAAAATAATAACAATTGAGAGGTAAAACTAAGACGTTAATTTTTGGGTATCTACAGGAGCTATTCCCTAACTAAAAGTCACCCCTAAAAAGAAAAAAAGAAAATTAAAATTGAATTGAATTTATTTGTCCTCCAAAATTCAAGTCATGCCATCCAAGGAGACACGCCACTTGTAGCACCTTCGATCACTATAAAAATGTCACTTGACCTCCCCCATTTGACATCAATTTGGATCATCATCTATCACATGTTCACACATGCAAGGAAGAAGGGGAAGTCTCTATTGTTAATTGCTTCAAGCAGACCGAAATTCTAATCATAATATTATTGGATTCTTTCTATATTGTGAAAGACAATGAAGCCATAGAAGGAGGCCTAAAGACCTCAAGTATGCCAGCTAGATGAGATAAACTTGTACAAGAGTTTTTTTGATAGGGTTGATGCCCTAGAAGAAAACTTGTAACCTCAGTTTGATGTAAAGGCTAGGCCCTTGAGATTCTGTTGTTCATGGAAGAAATGTTACTTTAGCCCTATGAGTTTCCAGGTTGTCTTATAAATGTCATATTGTACTTTTGTTGAATTTGATAATTTATCTAAAAAAAGATTATTGGGTTTTTCCCTAGTTAGGGTTTTTCCATGGTAAAATTTATGTCTTTTATGTTTGGTTGCCTCTTTATGATCCTAATGTCATTATTGCATTTATGTTGAGATTTCTATGTATAATTACTTAATTATGTAATGGAGTGGTTAGAAACCATTGGATAGTAATTATCAGATTAGAAGATCATGAAAACTCAACATGGAATTAGAGCATGAGTGAAAGAAAAACCATTAAAAAAAAAAAAAAAAATCCCTAGACTGAGTTATATAGCCCTAGATAAAAAATTAGACTAACAAGAGAGCACAAGTTAATGATAGTTTTAATTTTGTTTGAGGAAGAAAATAATTTGAGTTGATGAAGATCAGGGAAGGTTGTTTCATTTGTGCCCTAGAATAAGGGATTGAAACCTTATCGAGGTCAGTCGCAATATGGCCACAAATAGGGACTCGAAGTAGGAGGCCTAGTAAGGCCTAAAGTAAGGTTAGTAAAGAATATGCCCTGGCTGTAGGAAGGTCGATTGAACCAAGCAACCAAAGAGGGTGGAAAAATCTGAGTACAAGGCCAAATCAATGAAGGACCAAGGGCTTCAGGCATGAGGCCAAATTTCTGAGAATCCAATGTCATTCCTAATACATAAATTTGGTGTTCAAGGCTTGATCTGAGGCTCTCTTTTTATTATTATTCAAGCTTGCATGACAAAGTTAATTGGACTGCGGGAGTGAACCAAGGTCAGCCTTTTCTAACCTTAGACCTAGGGCCTAATTGGATAGCTTGTGACATGTCCTAATATGGTAAAGGCATGATGTGAATCTCTCTCAAATGACCTATTTTGTGTCTGGAAATGATGCCATAAGAGTCAGCTATTGTAAAACTAACACAATATTGGAGTAAAGCAAATTAGACTAAAGTAATTCTTATGTGATGAAAATAATGATTTCGTTCGTATTTCATGACGTTGTGGTCACAAATTGTGTTCAAGAAAGCGTGGATTAATTTCCCTTTTGAGTTGATTCTATTTGAACAAGGTGTTTCATTTTGAGTCTGAGGCTATATAAGTATTTTTTTGGGCCGATTATTTTTTGTTGGCATTAAAGTTGTTATTGGATCTTGAAGAATATGGCTCTAAGAAAGGACTTGAAACATCAACAATATTGATTGGCTAGCTTGACTAATTCATGGGCTTCTAGTTTATGACCTTGCAAATAAACAACCGTATGCAGAATCAAGAATTAGTTCAATTAGAGCTTTCCAAAGTCGCATTGATGGCATCTCAAGCCATTTCACATAGAAAGATTACAACAAAACATAAAATCAAAGTTCTTGTGCAACATTCTTGGGATAGCCTTCTCTTTCATGATGATTATATCTTATAAAGCCTTGGATAGGTTGAAGGTTGATCTGGTCTAGAACAATTTAGTTCATATACAAGGACAAAACTTGAAAATTATATATGAGATACGTGTTTTGTTCGCAAAAACGATGATATCCTAATGACTGATTATGAAGTTTTTACTTGTTGAATTAATTGTAGTGATATAGTTTCTATGAATTACAAAAGGTTTGATGTCAATAGTGAAGAAACAGTTAAAATTCAAGTCTACATGGGTCAGAATTTTTCATAATGGTTTATATTTAAAAACAAGAGCCTATCAGTTGGAAGACTTAGGGTTTGTAAACCCTAGAAAAGACTTAAATTTTATGATTTAAAAATCCTTGAGGTTTTTGGATAAAACCCTAGGTCCAGACCTAATGTGTTGAAAATTGATGAGTCCACTAAATGAAGAAACCCTAGCTCATACAATTCATGGAAGGAAGGAAATGAAAGCTACATGCATTAGTAGCTAATAACGAGGACAAGGATGGACATTTCTAGCTTGATGAGATTGCAGATAAATTGCAGTGATTCCTACAAGAAGGCAAGGATCAAGGAGTTGACAATTCCCAATAATCCTCATATCAAAAGATAAGTACTTTATATCTTTATTCCTTTATTATTTATTTATTTTTGGTCACCCTCTTGTCTTTGTATCTTCTGCTTGATTATAATTGTTTCTTCCATGACCTCCTGATGTTGTTTGCAAGAACATTGTGAAGGTTTCCAAGGCTCTGTAAAAATGTGAAAGCATTAGGAAGAATGAAGCAAAATTATGGCAAGAGGATTCTCCTAGGATTAGGCATAAACTCAACTAGATTGTTTTGTGTTCAAGAGGAATAAATTGTAGAACCCTGTCAAATGACCATAAGAGTTCCTAGTTCAGAGGGAGTAGGAAGGCCAACAAGTTTGAAGGATGCCATGATGGAGGAAATTGTGCCAAGGCTTGAAGGGAAGGTAGTGGTGACTTCCAAGTAGATATACAAGATCAAACACACAATAAATAAAAGCATAGAGAATTATAAAGTGAGACTTGTGGCAAGAGGGTTCTCCCAGAAAGAGGGAGAGGACTATGAAGAGACATCTTCTCCAATTTCCAAGTACACTTCTATTAGAATTACTATTTACTATGTTATGGATTTACATTAGGTGGATGTAAATGTCACTTTCCTCAATGAAGTGATTGAGGAAGAAGTGTACATAGAACAACCTTAGGGATTTGAGGTACATGAGAAGGAGTCTCATGTTTGTGTAATAACAGAATATTTGTACATACATCACGCATGGTATTCTTGGATTGATGGACATCTTATGAGTCAGTTGATCCTTAATGACTTGTTTTTGATAGGAGAAAAAGGACTCTCGTGACAGAGGGAGAAACAATGGCAGGAGGATTTTCTTCCATGATAAAGGGAGTAGTCAAGCCCCAATTCAGTGTCAGAGTGAGTTGACCTCTGAGTTCAAAATCATAGATCTAGTTTTGATGCTCTGCTTCCTTGGACAAGGGAAGTATACTATTCAGATCCTTTAGAGATTTGGGATGATGGACTGTCATGAGATTGAGATTGAGATTGTCAAAAAGACAGAAAGTCTCTAAGAACAATATACCTTCTTTGAGTGGACCATGCCAGACAACACATATGTTTCAGTGACTAGAAAGGTTTCAATGTTAGAGGAAGCACCCAATGAGGGTGACTATAAAAGAAACTATGGTGATGGCATTAGAGAAATTTTGAGTAAAAATGAGCCTCAAAACAAAAATGTACAACAAAAATCAACCTTATAAGAACCATTAGGATTCAATATGATGATGTCATCCATGGGGGATGATTTACCATTTTTATAGCAAAAAAGTAAAAAGGTAAAAAGGTAAAAAAAAACTACTTTTTCAACTCGTATTTTCAACATATCTCTTTATAATTTTACTCAAATTTCTAGTGGGAGCACTTGTTGGATGTGGAATTTAATTTTTCATCCAAGCAGTACCAATGTTACATACTTTTGATAGACACTACTAGTTTGAGCATAAGTAGAGACTGCCTCTATTTTATTCTCTTGCATAGTTTATTTTACTTTCTTTTCTTTTCTCTTTTTATCTTCTCTAATACATGTATATATATATTTTTAAGGTATTTAATCTTTTAATTTTCTCTTCTTTCTCTATCACATATTTTGAGATATTTATTTAAAAAAAAACACTTTAAAACATAAAAGAAAAAACATGGCCAAGAAAATCAATAATGAAATTCCATAACTCATGGGCAACAAAGTTAAAATCATTTAATATCTTGCTAGTAAAAAAGAAACAAGTCAAAAGATCTTGCTAGCTTTCAAAATTTAACATGTGCATGCTTTTCTCTTATTCTCATGCACAGTTTATTTTACTTTTTTTCTTTTCTCTTCTTATTTTCTCTAATACATGTATATATATCTTTTTAAGATATTTACTCTTTTAATTTTCTCTTCTTTCTCTATCACATATTTTGAGATATTAATTTTTTTAAAAAGCACTTTAAAACATAAAAGAAAAAACATGGCCAAGTGATAGGTCCCTATAATACTAGTAATTACCCCATTACTATTGTAGTTGTATCCCTTACTAATATTGTTGTGCCCCTATTGTCCCCATATTTTTATTATTGTGCCTCATAGAATCCCTCTATTGTTATTTTTGTGGCTTTATATTATTACTATTAGGTTGGTTGGGTTATATTGTGACTCCTTAGACTCCTATATATAGAAAGGAGGTTTTGTCATTTGAATCATCTAAGAATTGCTCATTTATGTAATGTAAAGGAGGTTGCCCCCTCGAAGACGCTGAATTCTAAGGCGTTGATCTATCTTTTCTATCTTTTTCTTTAGCTAGTTTCATAACATTTGGTATCAGAGCTTTGGATTCTAGGGTTTCGCTGCTCCAAACAGGTCATCGTGGCATTTTCGCTATAAGTTTTTTTCTGTGACGTTTCAGAAGTTGAAGAAAAACCCATTTGAGAAGACATCGCGATAAATCTCAGGTCCGAATTTTAGAGCATTTTGCACTATAATTGCGGAGATATGATCTGAGGAAGTTGGTATTTTTGCAGACTCTTGAAGTACATTCCAAACATGTGACCTGGGGAAAATCGTCATAACTTTTTCTCTGAGCATTGGATTGAAATTTAGTAAAACGGTATAGAAAGAGAACATACTGTAGTTTCTTCTATATATTGTTTAGAGCCATAGTTCAAAACAGTGACTCGTGGAACGTCATACAAGTTCGCTCTACTGAATTAGTCTATAATCAGGTCACTGTGGGAGATTTGGCATAACTATCCATTGGAGAATCCAATTGGGGTCAGACTAGTGGCATTGGAAAGAGGACACAGAGGGATACTGCAAGTCGCAATTTCAGAACAGGATGATTTGAAATTACAAAGATACATCAGAGGCAATATCGAGCTCCTACAAGGTGAAAAAATGTGTGTATATTTTTTAAAATGTTTGCTTAAGCTTGGTTTGAAAATTTATTTTGAAGAAATTCAAAGGGCATAGTGAAG
>APFE031322084.1:1741-12749 GCA_000404065.3 Pinus taeda
ACCTTTAGTGTATTTGCTATCACAACTGTAACAAAGCCCTTTTTCTCTTTTTTCTTCCAATTGTTGTGGTGTCAACCTTATAGGTTGTGGAAAACTAGGGGCAACAACACTTCCATCTTTATAGTTGTGAGTGGTATGCTTCCTGGTTGCCATAATTTTTCTTTCCATTTTTCTTGCTAACCTGAATGCCTTCTCTAATGAATCAGATTCCCAAAGGCAAACATCAAGTTGGATATTATCCTTTAAAGTCCCTATGAACACATCAATCCTATGCTCCTCTGGAATATTTTTAACCCTTATGTTCAATTTTTGGAACTCCTCAATGTGCTCCATTATTGAACCCTTTTGTTTGAGACTTATCAATTGGCTAAAAAAAGTGTTGCTTTTTGTATCCTCATAATGTGCTACCAATTCTTCCGTAAAAATTGCCCAAGTGATAAAATGTTTACGAGAACAAAGCCATTGATACCATACAAACTGATTTGGTTCCAAATATAAAGTTGCCATACGTACCTTTTGTGTGTTTTGCACATTATTGAGAACGAAAAATTGCTCCATCTGTAATATCCATGTTGCGGGATCCTTGCCATCAAACTTCCTCATATCGATTTTTGGAATATGGTGGGTCTTCGATCCAACATTAGAGTCTTTGAAATCATGATTAACATTTCTTTTGTTCGCATCATGAGTTTCCTTTGCTACCCTTTCACCATTAGTAAGTATTTCTTGTAGAAAATTTGTCAAATCTGTCTTCAAATCATCAATCTTAGCTTCCACGCCCTTGATTCCACGACATTTATCTTAGCTTCTATTAGCTTTTGTGAGAGTGAAATTTGTTGCACTTGGTCTTGTAATTTTGATATATCATGTAGCATTTCTTCCTTTTCTTCATGAGTCATGCTGGAGCTTTCAAGTTGCTTGCTAGGTGTTTGCATTTTCTTTCCTCAGGGCATAAGTTACTGATAATAATGCTCTACTATGCCCTTTCAATTCCTTCAAAATAATTTTTCAAACCAAGCTTAAGCAAAAATTTTAAAAATCTACACACCTTTTTTCACTTTGTAGGAACTCGATATTGCCTTTTATGTATCTCTGTAATTTTGGATCATCCAGTTTTGAAATTGTGATCTACAATAGCCCTCTATGTCCTCTTTCCAATGCCACTAGTCTAATCCCAATTTGATTCTCCAAGGAAGAGCTATTCCAAATCTCCCACAGTGACCTAATTATAGACCAGTTTAGTAGAGAGAACTTGTACGACATGCCACGTGTCCCTGTTTCGAACTTTGGCTCTGAAAAATATATACAAGAAACTACATTCCGTCCTCTTTCTGTACCTTCTTACGAAATTTCAATCTGATGCTCAGTGAGAAAGTTATGATGATTTGGAATGTAATTCAGGAGTCTACAAAAAGACCAACTTCCTTAGATCATATCTCCTCAAATATAGCGCGAAAAAGCTCAAAAATTCAGACCCAAGGTTCAGTGCAATTTTGTCTCAAATGGGTTTTTTTTTCGCTTCTGAAATGTCACAGAAAAAAGTTATAACAAAAATTCCATGATGACCTATTTGGAGCAGTGAAACCCTAGAATCCAAAAGCTTCGATACCAAATGTTATGAAACCGGCTCTAGAAAAGATAGATCAACGCCTTAGAATTTAGCCTCTTCGAGGGAGAAACCTCCTTTAAATTACACAAATGAATGATTCTTTGATGATACAAATGACAAAACCTCCTTTCTATATATAGGAGTCTAAGGAGTGACAATATAACCCGGCTGACCTAACAATAATAATATAAAGGCACAAAAATAACAATAAAGGGATTATATGGGGCACAATAATAACAATATCAGTACAATAGGGGCACAACAATATTAATAAGGGATACAACTACAATAGTAATGGGGTAATCACTAGTATTATAGGGACCTAACAGATATATTTTTCAGTATCCATCATGACACCTTGATTTTTAATATTTTGTTGATTTTTACATTTTAAAGAACAGAATCATATTTGTTTGAGAATCATTAGGACATTCGCACGCCAAGATAGCTGGTAGTTCAGATAGCTGGGGCATTAGAAGATATTTTGTAAATTGTTTTGCTTGGGTTCTCCCTATAAAAAGAGGGAAGAAACTATTTAGAAAGGTTCCTTAATTCTACATTCTAGAGGCTTGAATTCTGTTTTTGCAAGTTCTGAGCTCTCTTTGTAGAGAAAGCGATTACACTTTTGGTTCAAATTGGTTGTTCATGAGGTGCTCGGGCTTATACAAATGTTAACTATGATGGACTGGGTATTTGGACACTGTCTTCAAAGATTAATGAAGAATTTTTGTTGATTCCAAGCGAAGTAATGTGCAATATGTTTTCCATTATGTATATCATTTCATATATATTTTTCCTCCTTTGAAACTGTGTAATGAAGTTGTCGGTTTCACCCTCACTTATGGTTTTATGCATGCTGTGAAGTAGAAAACAATACCTATGTAAATGAAAGATTTAATTGTGTTATTTTATAGCCTGCAATACATGTGTGAGCACAAATTTACTAATGCTATTTGGTGATAAAATGTGTCCATGAGGTATAGAGCTAGAGACCTTAAATTGCGCTCCACTATTTCTGCGTTTTCACCTCTTCAGTCTTCCATATTTTTGCTGGAATTTGTTGCGTAGGATTCAAAATTTTATCCATCCTTCTAGATCAAATACCTTGCATTCTTTCCTCCTCTTAATTTTTACTACAACACCAATATTAAGTTGCATTTTTCTGTGTGTTGGCCTCTAGGATCAAGACATTCCTCCTTGAGATGAGTCATATCTACCCATATGTATATACAATTGTGTGTCTGCTTGATTCTACCTTGGTGAAGGGATATTGAACCAAGCTCTGAATTATCTTACTTCAAATTATGCGACGTATGGAGTGCAGCATTCAAGCCTCAGAGAGTCTTCAAAAGCACTCCTCTTGAATACCCTAGGAACTAACCCTTTCCTTCAATCTGGGTGTTGTCTCTAGGAGGATTCTACATCTTTTGAAGCATCTTGTGACATAATAAGAATAAAGCTACAACAAAATTGATTGTTGAAATTTCTTCACGTATCTAATTTCTCGAAGAATATGTAAATCATGCAGTGCCACCTGGGATGAGATTTCATTGTGCGGAATTTTCTCCACATTCCACACAACCTTTAATTAATTAATTCACTATGTATAGAGCTTTTACTATGCAAAAAGCTTTCATTGTGTGGAATTTTTTTTGAAGAGAGATTGCATTGCGTGGAATGCCTTCATTCTATAGAGTACACAACCTTTTATTAATTAATTAGTGGTAGAGATTTGTGCGGAGAGCTTCCATTGTGCCAAGATATTTCATAAACAATGAATGAAGATTATGCCGCACATATTGCTTTCAGAAAATGCCTTTACTTTTCCATAACAAAGATATGCATTATTTAATATTAAAATATTACCAATACTACATGGAGTGTGGAAGCTATGTGCAATTAGCTCTCCTCCACATCCACATTTCCATTTCACAAGAAGTTCATGGTGAAATATTTAGATTAGGAAGCAATGGGAAATTATCATTTAGCAAATAATGCGTAGAATATTGTAGATGGATGCAGTGTGACCATTGAATCATTACTGGAAAAACGTTAAATAGGATGGGTAACTATCATTTAGTAAATTCTGTGTGGAATATTGTGGATACATGCAACTCTAGCTGAGGACACCTAATTGATTGTTGAAATTGCTTCACATATCTGATTTCTCAAACGATATGCAAATCATGCGGTGCCACCTAGGATGAGATTTCATTGTGCCGAGTTTTTTTCTGCAGTTCACGCAACCTTTAATCAATTAATTAGCAGTAGATCTTTGTGCGGAGATATTTCATAAACAATGAATAAATATTTTGCTGCATATATTGCTTTATACACGTCCCTTTACTCTGCCATAATGGATATATGCATTATTTGTTATTAAGATATTACCAATACTACATGGAGTCCTTAAGTTAATCAATTAGTTAGATTTTTTGGCTATTTCTGTGTTGTGCAAAGAGCTTTCACTATACAAATAGATTTCACTATGTAGAGAGCTTTGTGTGGAGATCTTTCATTGTGCAGAAAGTTTTGTTCAACAGATTTCACTATGCAAAGATATTTCGTTGTGTAGAGACTTTGGTGCAAAGAGATTTCATTTTGCAGAATACGCAACCTTTAATCAATTAATTAGCGGTAGAGGCAGGGACTTTGTTGCATTGTAGTTATTCCTCTTGTTTTTTCATTACAATTGTGTATGTGATGTGATGATGGCTTAATGTAATGTTGAAATAATATTTGTAGTTCAATTAATTTATGAGTTAATATGTTATGATTGTTTGTTTATATATTACAATTATGAGTATTAAAAGTAAAATATAAAAGTTGAAAATAGATATGTTATAGTTAAAAAGTAGGTGAAAGAAGTTTAACATTAATAGGTGGCAATTTATTATGGTGGTTGAGGGTTGGTTCCTTATTATTAGTTTCATATTCAAGATTAATAATAATTAACTTTGTTTTTATTAGTAGCTTAAAGAGGTATGTTTGTCTATGATATAATAAGACATGATCCAAGAAATATGTTATTTTGTTGCACCTAGGGGGATGTGAGTTGTGCCTATGCTCTCATCTTTATCTAACTACATGTGCAGTGCAATGGTGAGGCTTACTCTTGGCGTGATGAGACTATATGGAACAATCAAAATGGTATGAAAATCATTGAGTATTTACCTGTGTATTGTATAAAAAACACGTCCCCAAAGTCCAATTGATGCCTTATCAAGTGGGCCATATCCAATTATAAATTTCATATTTACACCAAAATCTAAAATTGAATTTTGGCATGTATTAATTAGTGGATTATCATACCCTATGAAAATTTTAGCATGGAAAAATTATTAAATAAGGAATCACTTTATTTACTGTTAGAAACCTTGAGCACTACTGAGAGGGGGGGGGGATCAATAGTGTGACTTACGACCATTTTTTACCCTTTATTGACATTTGATTGAATCACACACTTGATTAACACCACATCAAAATGTATTAGTAGCATATGTATAACCATGATCATATGAGAAACAAATTAATAAACATATATCATGATATCAATAATGCATAAACCATAAACCATAACAACACATAAGATCAACACATCAAAGAACAATCATACATGAGGACACTATATGTAAGGTGGAAATCACAAGGGTAAAACCCACCATCAGTAGATAGTCTTCACCATCCTCTCTTCTATTATGTAAAACTTGTTTAGATTTGATTCACTAGCCACCACTAGTCTGAAAGACACCACTTGCTAATCATGCGAGCCACTACTTGCTCTAGACAACAACCATGAAGAAGGGTAGGCCACCACTTTGCTGGAAGCCACCACTCCCTCGACTTTGCAGGCCACCACTTGTTGGAAGCCACCACTCCTAATAAGCCTTGCCTAGACACCACTGAACTATCTATCCCCCACTTCCATTTTCTTATTCCACCACCTAAAGGATGTCACTACAAGGCCAATATGCAAGCCACTACTTCCTCACTAAAGGCCCCAACCTTCAGCACATATCATGGACCTAATTTCATTTATTTTAAAACTATGGACCAAGTACTATGCATACAACAAATTAGTGAGCCTATTTTCATCAATTTTCACATTGGACTCACACAATTCTATGGTCAACACCTCAATAAAAAACCCACTCATATGACAAATGATCATCTCAACAATCTAACTCTGAACTACAACCATCAACAACTTCAACAAATAATCATCAACACAACAAAAACATATCATATCTCAACAACTCAACTCTCAACATCAATCGAGAACATACCATGATAGCTCTCATATGATCTTCCATATCAAAACTCTCACATACAATTGAATCAAAACTCCTCACTACAAAATACAAATTACACATACAATACATAGTAGTAATATGCACCCAAAGAAATCAACCACAAACATACTAAAATACACATTAACAGAGGCATAAAAATGTCTCTGCCCCTACAAACACAAAACATTAGTCTTATGACCAAACAACTACACAAAGTTCTATCCTTATTCATCAATATTTTCACCTTTGCTACAACAAAACCAACTATAATCTAGAGCTATCTTCTATTCATCAAATTCTTCTACAAAATTCTCTAAACTCTATCTCATCCAGCAAGCTTTGATTCAAATATTCTACATTTGATTTACTTCTCTTACAATCCTTGCATCTCTTTTATAATATTCAGTTCGATCTATGCCCATCCATCACAAATTCTATCACTGTGCTAGCCTCTCCATGCATCATACTAGCCTCTAATCTATTCCATTAACTTTTGTGTATTTACCTCCTTCAGGAGCTCAACCTGTAGCTTCTACATCAACTTCTGCAAGTCATTGGGCGCACTATCTAACGCCAAATTAGTAGACATGCACGTCTATTTAACATCTTTGATCCATATTCTTCACTACTCAAATGATCAATGCATTCACACCATAATCATGTATTTGAGCTATATATTAAGTCAACAGAATTTTCCATACAAAACAGTGAAGACAACTCTAGTAAGACACCTCTCGAATTCACTGGCATGTGCAAGGAATGTGGGAAATATCACCTGTATGAGGTAATGTAGGTGCTACCTTTGGGAAAAGTGTTACTTGAAGGGGTAACACATGTTTCATTAATCCAAATTGAGTTACTAACATAGGTTGTCTTCAAGAGACTCAAGTTACCCTATTGTTTAGCCCAAAACTCAATCAAACCATAGGGAAAATGCTTCCAACTTCTGGGACACCTTCTTCAACACATGTAGGACCTCCCAAGCACCTGTAACTCCTCTACATCATCAAAATCATACTCATAATTTCCAACCACCTATGCAACAAGCTAGGATCATGAAGAACTAGTTGGCCAATCTCCTCAGTATGAGTCAACATCTCTTCATTAGAACAGGATCTTTGCATCAAATCCATGATCACTCATCACAAATCATGAGGGCTATAATCATCAAGTTTATATCAATGATAAGACCATCATTACTAATTCCCCATTGATATCAATTCCAATATGCTCCCCCTTTAGTGTTGATTGCAACCTCAAAATGATCTCCAAACAATGAGGTTGATCTCTAAACACTCGAAAATATCTCCCCCTTTGACATTAATGGCAAAGGGAAATTCCAACACTAAAGAGAAATGCCAATATATGTGATTGGATGAGAGAAGTACTCCCCCTAAAATACTCAACACCATGATGACTATGGGGCTGATACAAACTGATCCTCAGATAGCAAGATAAGTATGTGAAATAATAGAATCAGTTGCCAAATATGTCTTTATGTTAACACTGCTCAAACACTGTGCCTCTACACTAACACCATGCACTTCCTTTTGCTACTAGACTGACACTGAAGACTATCAAAGCTGAACATACTCCCCCTAAACAGGTTGCAAAACATCTCTCCATTCTATCATTCATGTTATTTTCCATTGCGAATGCCTCCTTGTCACATACAAGAGGATAATCCACTTGGACTAGGGACTATGACCCAATGATTATTGAGAACTCTAGGGCATTAGGATTAGGACATTTCTCTTCAATGAGAATTTCTTGTGAATTCTTTTTATTTCTTTAGATTAGTATCTTCTCTTTACTTAGATTATTATAATGATCTTCTTCATCAAACAGTTACCAAAGCATAAACAATAAAGAGATAAGAGAAATAGAATGTAGGCAACCATCCAAAGCCAAAACCTCGCCAACTTGAGAGGAAAACCCAAACAAATTATTGTTCTTATAGAGACTTCAATTGACAAATACTAAGACCATGACCAAGACCCTTGACAAACCAACCTCTCCAAGACCAATTCACAATATCCTTCCTTTCACTACTTCTTCTTCTTGCTCATGTCAACACTTGGTTAAACTAAATTCTTGCACTGCTAACTTCAACTACTATGAATTTTTGCACTCCTACCATAATCCTACAATTTTCAACCTGACTGCACTCCTGCGATTCCCACATGTGATATTGATTTGAGATATTGTGGAGACCCTTTCCTTCTTCACTTATCTTGAAGATTTATCTAGTTGATGTTGGCTAGAAAGGGAGCTGGAATGGAGACCCTTTAGATGCCTTTATTTTAGGGATGATATGTTACTATTGTAGAAACCATAGTTTTTGCCAAACGTGTGAGGATATTAGCCCTAAAATAGTGCCCAAAAACTTAGTTTTTCTTTTGCTTCTTCTCGCTAGTTACGAGGCTATCTTCCTTGTGATTTTTGCACCTCTTCTTGCTTTAGATTTTGCTTGACCAAAAAAATATGCTCAAATGAAGGCCGAGCTATCTATTTATAGTTGCTTGCTCATCAAAATGAGCTGCATCTCCTAGTGATAAGGCTGACATGCCTTTCAAGAATTATCTTTAAAGACAACTTCAAGGTGACCTTGTGACATGGTCCTAGAGGGTTCACAAATTTTCCTTTAAAATTAATTACATGTCCAAATGGGTCTTACATATTTGGCATTGACTCAATAGACTTTATGACATGATGACTAATCTTAAAATCTCACAATGGGAGCCTTAACTAAAAATAAAATTCCTTGATCATGAAACCCATGAGTCAAGCATTACATAAATAATTTATTTATCTTCATTACATCAATTACATAAAATCATGATTACACATGTCATTATGAACACCAAACCTAGTTACACTTTTCAACACTCCCTCTTAAATAGGGAGGTATTCATAATCCATACAAGGTACTTGGACATTCTCAATATGAATAATTCTCATAAGAAGAGTCAGATTTGTAACCCATCTGTATAGCATCATATCAATCCACATTGTCATATAGAAAGGCCTTGACTAACAACTCTATCTCTCCACAAGATAAGATCTCAATCCTAGCAAGACAAATGATGTATAGACACCCTTGTCATTGTGTCTCTCGGAACATACCCTACCCAAGTTATCAAAGTGTGTTCCATTAGGACTATTCTTATCTTGGATTCCCAGTCCTAAAAAAATACCAGTCATTTATGACTACTCTTATCTTGAATGCCCTAACTCATTCTCAAAGAGTATCGAATGCCATATGTTTACCCAATCCTCCATTATTTTCTTCCCAAGTGAAGACAAGAATGATGTCTCTATCTCTCCCTCTCAACCTAGGGATAACATGTCAATTCCACTGAAGGAATGTACCCATTCCTATAGATGGGAATGTACCCAAGCTCCCTCTTAACTAAGTACTTGACCAATCTCCCTCTTGACCAAGGAATTTCTTTCAACAACTCCTCAAGTGGAGATCATGGGAACTAGCTGCTTGTAGAATTCCTTTTTTTGATGTCATGAATTTCCTCTTTGTCATAGAGTCTACATATTTTGGGACTTCTTCATAGGGCACAAACCATCCATAACTTTGATCCATGATTCATGTCATCATTTATTTCATTTTAAAGTGATCCATTAGTCCATATTTGAACTTCCTTCATGCCATGTGGCCTTCTTCATATCATGTTTCCTTAAGGAATTTTCATCCTGCCACACGATTGTTGGTTGTATAAGACTTACACAGTTCTTCCCTTAGAAGCCCTACATAAGCCCATCCATATATCATTCAAAAATAAGACATGAACACAAAATTGTTGGAAATAATACTGAGAGGGGGGGGTGAATCAGTATTATCACATTAATAAAACTTTTTCATTTCCATAACCAGATTCATATATGCTACTTCCACAACTTCTTATGATTAAGTTAATTGATCTTCAATGAGTGCATTAGAACATTATCAACCATATTATCAGTTAACAGATGCGGTAACATAGAATAGATCATCACACATAAGGCACACACATGAACACCATGATATAAGGTGGAAACCCAATGCGGGAGAAAACCACCTGCTGCAAGTCATCTCAATCTTCTTCTTAATAAGAAAATCCTTTTACAATATTTGTACTGGTGCAGCCTTATACCAGTACGGGAGCTACAACCCCCTTTGCTCTTGTACTAGCCGATCCATTTACTAGTACGCAGGCTACTACCTGCTACAATGCTCCAAAGATTTCCTTTAGCTCTTTTACTAGCTTAGATACTAGTACGTAGGTGTTGACCTACAATCTTCTCTCCTCCAGGTACCACGTTTCATCAATTTTCATACTGGATACACTAAAGCACAACACATAATCTGAAAGGGCCACATTTCATCCAATTTTCATACTGGACCCAATAACCACATTGAAGCTCATAATCAAACAACCTTCTGAATCACCCAATCACTAGATCAATACATATAATGAGAGTCATCAATCAGATCTAGTTCATCAGATCACATAAAGATATAATCAATCACTTCTCAGACGGCTGTTATAAGATCATAATACCAGAAACTAGACATCACTTCACACCCAGAACACAGCAAGGATAAACATGGATTTCAAGAGAAGTAAGCAGCTTGCTCAACTGCTCGCCTGCTTATGTAAGCACCCTGCTCAACTGCTTGCCTGCTTATAGTACTCACCCTGCTCAACTGCTAGCCTGCTTACAGTACGCACTCTGCTCAACTGCTCGCCTGCTTACGTACGCATCCTGCTCAACTGCTAGCCTGCGTACCTCGCTTTGAGTCCATTGAACTGCCTGCGGTCCTCCGCACCTGAAACCCTTCTGTGCCTGCGTACGGGTGCACCTGCAACCCTTCTGTACCTGCATACCAGCGCACCTGAGACCCTTCTGTGCCTGCGTACGGGCGCACGTGAAACGCTTCGTCCCAGCATATGTCCGCACTTTTCTTTCACTGTACCTGCGTACCTTCGGGCATAGATGATTTCAAGACTTCAGAAAGAACCCAGACAGTCAGATCTATAGATCTGAACATGCGCCGAAGAGATCTTAGTCCATCAGTAGATTCGCCTTATTTAGATCTAGACCAGATCTT
>APFE031322093.1:0-15631 GCA_000404065.3 Pinus taeda
ACACTAAGCTCTCATGCAAATGGAAGAGTTTCACACAGTAAAATTCTTCAAATGTCGTTCTCTATCAGAGTTGTTTTAGAAGAGAAGATACAAACCTTGAATTGAAAGCCAATGCAAGTAAATATAGAAGTTGCTGATGTGAAAGCATAGGAGGATACTCCATAGCTGCTCGACGGACTGCAGCTTCTTCTGCTGCTTTAAGCCACTCAGGAGTTGCTATATTAGCTGCTTCTCCACAATTGAATCCTATTTGAAAATGGACAGATGTTAATGACATTAGAATCAGGATAGCAATTCAAGCCATTGTTTACATGGTAACAGTTAATGTCATTATTAATTTTGCGATCTAAATTTAACCATTCAAAACATGGCAATGCTCAGCAATAGCACAGCACAACCAGACAACCATATGAATCTTACAATCAAAGTAATATTCAGCAGTCTTTCTAAATGAAAATAATATTAAACCTTGTTGATCCAGGCAAGAAACCAATCTTATCTAATTTCAAGAAAATGGAGATATTTT
The DNA here is from genome assembly GCA_000404065.3 of Pinus taeda. Classification (NCBI taxonomy): domain Eukaryota; kingdom Viridiplantae; phylum Streptophyta; class Pinopsida; order Pinales; family Pinaceae; genus Pinus; species Pinus taeda. The sequence continues at coordinate 527 of APFE031322093.1, forward strand.
GGTGTCAACAATAAATATCCAAATAGTATTGTACCCAAGCTGAAAAATATATAACACACAACCATGTACATAATAGTCAAACACAGGGCAATGATTAGAGCCATAGAAATTATAAACATAATACATGACAAACTATTGATAGCCTCGTCATCATGGATGATCTGGAAACATTCAAGGAAGAAGCATACCCCAACCAAAAAGCTTGAGCATAAAGATTAAAGACAACCATCTTTACCATGGTATTGCAGTTTCCAAAGACCACGTTTATCCAGAATAATTTCCGATGTATGCATTTTACAAGGATGCTTCAATTCTGGCAACCAAATTGTGATAGAGATAGAGTATTTCTTTAGTTGAGACTTTTAAGAGAGCTCAAGGTCTCCATTGGTTTCACAATGTATGGTTAGACCTAACAAACGATAAAGCTTGATCCAAGCTCTAGATATCACAGCTTTATTTGAATCTGTTATTGTACAAGAAAACATACAAACTTCAAAAGTAATTAGAACCATCAATCTTCCAAATTGAAAAGCATACCTCCTTATCTAAGTCCACTCAATATCATGTCCATAATTAAAATACTCAAAAGCTTATCTAAGTTTCCTTTTCAGCAAGTTACATACGTCATAATATCATTCTTTTATCAAGCTTTTGTGCCTAAATCTCTTCTATGTACTTGTACTTCATCTTCTACAAGGATACCATTCTCACATTCACTTAACAACCTTATAACAAGTTCTACTAGTTTGTTTTTTGGAAAATAACATTGGTTATTCTTTTATCAAGCTTTTGTATATTTGGTATGTGTGCCTAGATCTCTTCCAAGTACTTTTACTTCATCTTCTACATCCATTGTTAAATTCACTTAACAACATTCTAACAAATTACAATTGTTTGTTTTTTTGCAGATAACATCTGTCATCCTTTATCAAGCCTTTGTGTATTCAGTACGTGTGCCTGAGTCTCTTGTAAGTATTTTCACTTGATCTTCTATATGGAGGACATCATTTAAGTCACTTAACAATATTTTAACAAGTTACTTACAGTTCTATGAAATAAATACAAACAAAAACATGCAGACTGTGACATGACATGATGAAGCAGATGCAAGTCAAAATGTACTCATATAAATTTCTTATTGTCTGTAATATTTACAAATTGCATTTACAGCAGAATAGCTTGATGCCAAGCTTCTATCCACTCTACAGAAAATAAGAAATTTCTATGAGTACATTTTGCCTTGCAACTGCTTCATCTTTATTACGCTTGGCTAAATCAACTCTTGCCAGTTTTGACTAGCAGCTACCGCTGCTGCTTCATTCCTAATGGCTTGACTAACAATGGGCTGTTTCACATAGTCAAGATGCTTTATCCATTCAACCTATCTACAGCTTAATGAATTAACAGCAGACACGTTCAACCAATTTTGGCCCTTTAAAGTTTAAATTGAAAATCCAATTGAATCTACAAAGACACTTCTAACCTGTCTTTGAGGTGTAAAATCATAATCTAATCAGCTAGAGTTCGAGAGGAAGTAACAGTATCCCTATTGAGGGGGGTCATGACAGCGGGATGTTGAGCATGGATATCAATTGCTGTTGAAATACAGTTTCTCCATGATTTAAGTATGGTCTGTTAACAATATATGCCCACATAACTATAAATGTTACAAATTATCAACAATGGGTTTAAACTTTTAAAGATTTTGTTCCCATATTGAGCAGCAAAACTCCGTCAAGCAATAAGAAGAGAAGACCTTCATGACTAGAGTTGACTCATATTATGTGGCCAACTTTACAAGCTTTGGAAATTAGTTACAAATGTTAAAATAGTCAAAACACAGTTTGTTCCATAGCTATCACATTCAATATGAGTTGAGTTTAGACAACCTAAACAAAGTCTTGGACATGGGCTTTTTAAGCAATCTAAAGACCAGCAATTTATACTACTGGCTATATGTATCTTCATTAATCACAGACTAACTTTGTGTTATATTATAATTTATAAACAATCTAGATATCAACATATCACATCAGTCATTGTAGATCTTTACATGGACCAAGAAGAAATCTTGGGTTAGCTTTGTTGTCACAAGTCAGCCAAAACATGCTTCTTGTACTGAATTCAGATCTTCAACTCTCCCTTCATTCAGGCAATGAGAAATGATATAAGGGCAAAAGAACAGCTTACCATGACTGAACCCTAAATGATATGCCCTCGGGAATGTAACAACAAATTCCCCTGCATTCTGCACCACCCTGATGAGAAGAAGCAGAAGGCAGTTAAGACGATACTCCACATCCTCTTATGAAATGTAATCTCCCTAAATCTCCATGGAAGCTCAGAAATATATGCAGACTTGGCATTAAACTTCAACTATGATTTGAGAACATGCAATTCAACACTACTCATAATGCAATGACACAAATTAATAAAACCATAAAGAGTAAGTGATGAAAAGGAGCATTTTGCACCTGCAACAAGGAACACCTCCAGCCACCAATACTTCTGGTGACATAACTGTCGTCTTCTCAGCCAACATTCCAAATGCAACTGCCACAAAGAGGAAATGTTAAGTAAAACAACAATTCAGAATATAGGAATCATGTCAAAAACCTAGACTAGGATGCAAAATCAATGTTCTTTTGTTTGTTGGTATCCTAGATGCAGATGGCAACTTCATATTGAGTTCGCAACCGGTTATGGTAAGCTAAATTTAAGAAACAGTATGAGAAATGCAGAATCTTTTTCTTTATAAAGAAGACAATTGTGGAAGTCTGCCCTGATCCATAGCTACCAGCAACATGACAATCTTGTCCCATTTCTGATTGAGAAGCCCCAACAATAGAGAGAGTATAAGCATGTCTTGACTGGGATCAGCTATTCAGTTTATTGGATGTTGGGGCATAAAGTAATGTAATAGAAGATGGCCTTTTAATGGTTTACAGCCTTTCATTGGCATTGTGATAGCTTTTGGTAAGCTTTTCAACTAGAAAGAAAGAAGAAAGTTGCTGAATATGGGCAGTACTTTGTTAGTTATCTTTGTTGCCAAGCAATTTGGGAAAACCTCGTAACTTTTGCTTTTATATACTGTATATATTCAAGGTTATCCATCATGATATGCATGTGTTTTCAAACTTAAACTTGCTTATACTGTAAAGTTTGTAATTCATTCCATGAATTTCACATCACTGGTCAATACTTGTTTCGAATTTTGAGAGGGATATATTGTGTGTTTAGAATCTAGATTGTTCAACGAATAAGGAAAATTAATCATCTGTTAAGCCAATATCTAAGTGACTTGCAAGGGCCATGGTTATAACAAGCAGGTAGAATGAAGGTGATATCCGGCTTTTTCATATGTTTCATATCCTGGATCCTTGGGTAACCTGAAACCCTATACCTTAGCTATGAAAGTAAAATACTATAACATTTCTGATACCTGAAACCTTAGACCCTCCCATTTCCCATTCTGCTCCCCCTTCCAGTTCTTGGCAACATAACCCTAGTCTATAAGAGGCAAGATAAGATAATTTTATTAATTTCCAGCAAATGACCACAATAGTGGGTCAATAAGACTCGAGTACATTCAGTGTAAGCACAGGAGGCCGGGAATTGTGAAAACCTCTCTCCTATTGCTACTCTATCAAAAACTGAAATAAGAAAAAATACCAAGTATCTAGCTAAATAGAACAAGAGAGAATCTAAGTTCAGAAACAACTACTCTATCAAAAGTTGAAAAGAGTAATAGAAGAAATGCTAAGTATCTAGCAGTTAACTAAATAGGATGATAACAATTAAATACAGAAACAGCTACTCTATCATAGGCTGGAAAGAGTAATAGAAAAAATACTAAGTCTCTAACTAAATAGAACAAGGAGATGATTAACTGCAGAAGCAACCTTAAAGCATAGTTTGGCCATGGATAGCCAAATCTGTCGCTAGTAAGACCATGAATAAATAATAATAATAAAATACATAGATCCAGACAGTATAGTGAAATGGATTAAAAAGCCAACAGAAAGGGTGGCATTGGGCAAAGAGAGGAATTGTATGGAAAGCATTAATGGCAGCTTACCACCTCATTGAAGACCACTGAGCTAGGCTGATAGTAAAATGGGGGCAGCTCCATTGATTAGGTGTATATGAATGCAAACAGACTATCACAGAATCTCATTCACCATCTTCATTCAATAAATTTTCACTATCTTGCAAATGTTTATGACAGGGATCAATATGAACTGTGGAATACCACAGGGAAAACTGCAGAACAGTCAGGTCTGGTAGGTGATTGGGAAGTGGAGTGGAATGCTCAAAGAGGACAGTTAGTGGAGACCATGATTAGACTGAGGCATCAACAAGACTCCCTAGCTTGAACCCCAAAAAAACAGGAGGATCTTATAAAGTCTCTTTGGGTTACAAAACAGCTATCCAATTAGGAGAAGGGAGAAATTTGGTCAGCGGGCAGTATTAGATCATGTGGACAACTCAAATTTGACCATATTTATTATGGGACATTTTTCTCATTAAACTCCATCACTAATGCATGGTGTATGCTTTCATATAGAGGGATATATATCTCCCTTAGACACTTGTTCAATCCTTATAGGGGGTCAAACTCCGTTGATGCCTTCCCATGTTACAAAGCACCAGGCTGTCTCATTGATAATTGTGAGAGGAGGCTGAATTAGGCATGTAATGGCATTAACAGGAAAGAACTGGAGGGTGGAGGATGGTATATTAAAATAACAGTAGTTAGGGAATATTGAGAAAGTGATCAAGTGTACATGAAGTTTGAAGGTGATAAAAAGGTGTCTCTAATCCTACAAAGTAAACAAAAGAAAAATCCTCCATTTTATTCTTGTTATTTGGCCCCTTATCTTGTGTTGATCAGGAGATAGTCAAACAGAGAGACCCAAAAATATGAACCACAACGAATGTTTCATACATAGGCACGTTACAAGGCAGAAGAAATGAATGGTGATAAAGTAGGAGAAGCCACTGATCATGTGATCGATTTCTTCTATTGCAATCCTTGTAGTGAGAGTAAGTTTGAGCTAAGTTACACCCACTTGAACTTGTATTCTGTTTCTTCTTGTGTGTTGCATGCCGAAATATAAATCAAAATAGATAAGGCTTTAGATTCACAGGATGGGCAATGCTGAGGCACTGTTATCGCTCAAGACATTGCCACTGGCACCAGAGTACCATCACACAAAGGCCAGATTTGTAGACCCAGTTGCATACATTTTGAAGATAGAGAAGGAAGTAGCCAATGTGGCATTTAAACGATAAGTCCTTCAATATCCAAGGCACCCAAAAGGGTTGTCATTGCAAATCTCAATTGCTGTTAGGGAAATTAGAGAGCAACAACACTCAGACTGCTATACATATTGGTGGTATAAAAGGGTTGTGTTGGTTCTGTCATTATAAGTGGAACACATGCTTATGGTATATCAGGTTCATTAATTCTCAGAAGGGTGTTGAAGTCTTGGCAGCTAGTATCCAAAGAGATGCATTGGAATTTGAAGAGCCTCCAAATGGTTGGGATCTGATTAGATCAATTAGGGCCTTATTGCCAGATCGATAGCAAACTGTTTTAATCCCCTCCACTGTAGGAACGAAAACATCCAAAAAAGGATTTCATTAATTGGTCCAGATATAAATGATTTGGAATGATCTCCTTAGCTCCGTCTCACCCTTTTGAACAAACCTTTTCTTTTCCGAGGATATTTTTTTGAAGCAATTGGTTCTTATAGAGAACATTTGGTCATCCCCAAAGGCTGCAGGCAAAAGATGGTGATACTTTTATGCAACTCTGTAAGATCATTTCTGATTTCAAAACACGTTTAGATGCCAAGGGGCCTATCTGGAAAAATTGGAAATAGTCTTCAATGACATCCTTCTTTAAGTACAGGACCAAAGAATTTTGTAATAAGATCCAACCTTTGTTTTTCACTTGCACATAGGCTCAATAGAAGATGGTCTGTCTAGGACAAGGAAATCAAATGAATTCAAATATGTCGGGAAACTGGAAGCCTGCTCTTTCTTTAATTCATGGTGCTGGGGTGGCCGACTCTCAAGAATAGCATAGTAGACAAAGATGGACTTCAGTATACAGGACTTTTGGATGGTTGTTGCATGACCTAAAAGGCAAAAGCAGTCAAGCATTTTTATGGAAACGCAAGATACAAAAAGCTCAAAACGATTCTAGATGCCATGGGGTCTATCTGGAATGTTTGGAAATAGTCATACAGGAAATCCTTCTTTGAGAACAAGATCGAAGGACCTCATGATAGGACCCATTCCTTGATTTTACATTTGCATAGAAGGTTAATAGAAGATGGTTTGACTAGGACAAGGAAGCCAATGAATTCAAAGATTACAGGAAAACTGGAAGGCCACCCTTTTATGAAATCCATGGTGATTAGGTGGCTGATTCACAAGAATACCATAGCACATAAAGACAGGGAGACTTCATCATACAGGACTTTTAGATGGTGGCTACATGACCTAAAAGGCATATTTTTTGGTTTCAAGATAGGTCAGACCTTCTGGAACTGGATTTCTGCAGTTTGTCACATTCTATTTGTTCCTCCTCTTTATGGGAACTTGGCCATTTAATGAAGACAGTTATTGAGGAAGCCTTACAATCTTTGCTGGACGATGAGGAGGTAAAGAAGATTCATCACTCTACCTATATCTCTCCTTTGGTCTATATTGCTGGACAAGAGATGCAACCCTCTTCCAAAACAAATCTGTCACACCAGCCATGGTCTTCTATAAATTTCAGGTAGCATACAAGCACTATTTTTACAGGTGGAAAAACCAAGACAGGCAAGAGAGATTTCTGACGTGGATATTGATTAATCTATATCTTGCAGCTTTTTCAATGGTGTCTCTCAAGCAAATCCAAGCCCTAGTGAAGCAGAATGTGTTCGATAGTTTAAGGATCTCACAAACTCCATTTTGGGCATGGTACAGGAAGGGGTGCTATATTCTAATAATGATGCTGAGGTACGGGCTGCCAAATTTTTGATGGCATTAGCACTGGAAGTAGGTTTGGGTCAGCAGCAAATTTTTGGTGATTACAAACCAGTCATCTGTTGGATGGAGGGATCTCTTCAAGCCTCAAATCTAAACTTGCAAGGTGCTGCTCAAAGACGCTAGATCTGAATGCTGCTTTTCACTCAATTGCATGCTATCAAGTGCTCAGGGAACACAATCAAGAGGCAGACGAGGTCTCAAAGCCAAGCACGCAGTGAGACTCACAGCCCTTTGCAGATTGATAGGTGGAGAGAATGGGTTGAAGAAGCTCTTACCCCCACGACAGATTTATTCTTAACTTTACTCTTTAAGAGCTTGGTATAATGCATTTATAGTTAGAAATCAGGATGCTTTGAATGGATGTGTAATTTTAGCACCCTGATCTCTGCAAGGAAAAGCATAACATATAATGCTACTGCACTCTTTAAAACATAGGTGATGCTGGACAAACTATCATAGCTTCTTATCAGCAATGCCCACAGTTGGTGTTGGACAAGTTATTCTAGCCTCTTAGCAGCAATGCCTCCATTCATGGGTGACCGAGAAGTATCTTATTAATTCAAGGAATGGAAAATGATACGATCTTTACAGAGGGAAAAGAAATAACGGTAAGTAAGAAATTATGGCTGCAAAAGAAATACGGGGCATGTACCTATTGGATTAACCTGGCCGCCATAACCTTCACGTCTGACCACTTCGTCAAATGCGGGAGCTGCATCTCCGGGCACAGCATACCAAGTTTTCGAAGCACCCATATGAAGATAGTTCAGACTGTGCAGATCATGGTCCTCCACATGCCAAGCAAACCAACTGAACAACATGGCAATGTAAACCATTGGGGAAGTAACTCCCGGCACCTCATCGGGCATATAACGGAGCAATGACCCTTCTGATCGTGAGGCAATCCGCATATTCCAAGCAGTGTTTGAGAGGTCCAAACACGAATTCTGAGAGCCCTCTTTTTGCCTGTGTTTCCTTTGGTACTGTATTTTTCCCTCCTGTGGCGCAGATACTTTTCTCTCCTGTGGCGCAGATGATGGTGGTAGAAATTTTTCATTGGGTTCCCCAAAGGCAGTTCCAGGGATATCATTGGCATACTCTACAGTTATAGGCTTATCAGCAGTTGCCCTCCAGAACAACGTTTCCACCACCAGAGGAGCAGCGTCCCTTGAGGATTTCAGTCTAGACCTTGCAAACAGCTTCGCCTTGTTCTCGAATTGTTCCAGTGTGTAGGTCTCCCCACTCTCCCATACTGATTTTTGCACCACGGTCTGCAGAGGGCCTCCTCTGGTTCTCTTTGGACTCCATCCTATTTGCTGTTGCCGCGTAGAGAATTTCGCAAGATTGGTGCCTTTGTTCAACTCATTGGCATCTTTATAAGCATTGGACCCCTGAGCATTTGGTGGTGCCCCTGCAGTAACACCAACTGTATCACTGTTGTTGTTGCTGCTCTGTAACTTCCCCAAACAGCGATTCAGATTTTCAATGACAACCCTCTTCGGTGCCTTGGGTATTGGAGGAATGATCTTGCAAATGCCGTACTGGCTAGCTTCCTTCTCTATCTTCAAAATGTACCCAATTGGGTCAGCGAATTCGGCTTCTGTGGGACGGTACTCTGGTCCCAATGGCAATGCCTTCAGCCATGGCAGCACCTCAGCATCCCCCATCCTGCGAACCTAAAGCAAAAAAAAATAGGAATATCTATTATGCTTTATATTTCAGCATGCAACCCCACAACAAGAGACACGAAACAAATTCAACTGGGTGTTACTTACCTCAAACTTACTCTCAGTACACAGGGTTGCAAGAGAAGAAACCAATCGCACGATTATTGCCTTCTCAACTACATCAATAACTTCTTCTGAGACTGTAGAGCGCCTGTGAATCGAAACGTTGCTTGTGTTTCATATTATTGGGCCATCTCTCTGTTCGACCATTTCTATAGATCAACAGAGAACAAGGCCCGAATAACGAAAATAAAATGCAGGATTTGTCAGTTTGCTTTATAGGTTGAACCTTCTACTAGAGATCCCTTTCGCGACTCTCACCTTCATCGTGACTTTGATCACTTTCTCAATATTCCCTAACTCTCCTATTTTTTAATTCAATGTACCGTCATCCGTCCACAAGATCTCGCCTATTAAAAATAATTACCCATTACTTGCCGAATTGGGTTTCCTCTCACATTTTTCAGTTGGAGAGCTTGAAGTTTTGTAACATGGGAAAGCATCAACATGGTTTGACCCAAGTCACGTGAGAAGACTGGAAACGATCCTCTATGGGGTTCGAACAAGTGTCCAGCGAAATATAAATCTCCCCCTATGAAAATGTCTCATGATAAACTATAGACAATTTTGAGTTTGCCCATTGTGAATAGATTTAATTATATCGTTAAAAAACCATTATTAGATCTTCATAGACAGTTACGTGTATGAACAGAACCGTTAAAATGATAAAATGTGCGGTTTGCCCATTCCAACACTCCCATACGCACCAACCAACCATGTTAAAAAAAGACAAGGACTTGGGTGATTTAACATTTATTCGCAGAAATGATGTTGGGAACAGATTTTAATTTAGGCTATTCATATACCTTTGTTAGTGACCTTTCTGCATGCAAATTATGTTAAGATCTTTTTGCCTTCAATTTATCTGGAGTTTTAACTGATGTTAAATAATCGGTTATATGCTATTTACATTTATTAAGGTTATGTATTGATGTAAATTTGAGTTGGAAGCGGATGATAACTTAACTTTAATTTTATTAAATATTCACATTTTTATTATGATTGGGAGGGATTATATTTATTATTGGTCTAGTTTGATTTATAGATGAATTATTTTTTTTCACTAGAATTTTTTTTTCATCAACTTAAACTTAGGTTAAAAAAAAAATCTGCCCGGATTTGAGTTAAAATTAACCAGTAATAATGCCAAAAAAACCTATTAATTATTTATGAATGTTTGATTTTATAATTTGGGAACATATTTGCTTTGACTTGTTTGGTCAGGTTATAGGTGAATGAAGTAGATTGAGAACTTCGCTGTATTATTTTGAATTTTTACAATAAAATATAAAAATATTATTTATAAACATTGAATTATTAACTCTCTTTTTTGTTCTATTTTTCCATTTTTTAAACTAATATTTAATTTCATATTAAATATTTTTTAAGTTTTTCACTAACTTTTATTTTAAATTAAATTATTCATTTTTTTTATCTGTTATAACTAACCATTTTGCATCTCTATAGTATATATTAACATGATTTGATCAGAACATTTATCTAACTCCTGATGATGAACTACACTAAGTGGTTCGAAACCCTTGAATTGGAATGTGATTTATCTAAAAAAATATTTTAAAAACATTATGAATCACAAAAGCTTGCACTTAAGAGTTAATAATTGTGGAGTTTATGAATTGGAATGTGATTTATCTAAAAAATTATTTTAAAAACATTATGAATCACAAAAGCTTGCACTCTAAGAGTGAATTATTGTGGAGTTTGTGGCTGATTTATTGTTGGAATCAGGAAAATGGCCCAATCTTGATTTGTGTTGTTTAAATTGGTACTCTTAATTATTGTGGGGTTTCTGACTGATTTATCCCTCGAATCATGAAAATGGCCCAAGCATGATGTTGTTTAAATTGGTTTTTTTATTGCATATATGGATTCAACACCCTCAAAAACATTTGGGGCACTTGGATTTTTAAGGATTCACCTGTCAAACTTGTGATTTCAACGAATCTTGCCTGATTCTAGACAAATTAGCTGAAAACTTTCCAAAAAGTTGCACTTAAAGAGTACTTGTTTAATTATATGTTTAAATTTTTTAAAATTATTGCAGTCATATTAAATGGTTAGTAATTGTTGATAGGTATCAATCTATAATAAGCATCTAAACACATATTTCAACACAGATCTTAAATAGTTAAAATTGAAAAAATCACTAAATTATAATTTTATTTTTTTATTAATGATAAACATAATTAAAATATAAGTTACCATGGGCAAATACCATGGTTATCAATACCACATGCCCAAATAACCATAATCCATTTCATATGACATTTTTCTATTAATGAATTTAAATAAAATGACAAAAAGGCACAACTAATTTGGAAATAAATTGCAAATTGTTTTTTGGTATACTATTACGAATATTTTAAAATATTCTATCGAGATTAAATCTCTACCATCCACCTAATAATTGTCCATAATTAAATTCAATTCTAAAAACCCAATTCCAAACTTTTGGAGGGAATTGGAGAGTTTAAAAAAAGAGCAAGGAAGAGAAAATAAATAATTATTATAAATCTTGATCTTTATTTTTCTAGGAATGGCTGAAATTTTTTAGCTCTCGAGACTCTGGATTCTCATAATGCTTCAAAGCATATGCAAAATGTATTTTTTTTAGTTTGTAATGAAATTATTGTTTAAGAAAAAAAAATAGTTTATGGTAGATAATTAGTGTATATGTTATTTAATTTAAATATTCATTCTTTTTATAAGACTAGTTCATGACATGTTTTCATTTGTGGATGGGTTAGAATAAAAAACCAAGTTAATTTGGTGGTTCAAGAACTCATTTATTATGCATGAGAACAAAGTTAAGTATTTTTTGTTTTTTATTTATTTATTTATTTATTATTAGAATTTGATTAAATAATATTTTTCAAATTTGTAATTTTGTATTGATAAAACAATTTATTTGCAATGTGAAAATAAATTAAATATCTTTAAATACTTAGTTTGTAAATAAATTATGTAATGTTAATGTGTGATATATGCAATTAAATTAAACAAAATTATTTCTACTAAATTTCACTATAAAATGTTGATTTAACTTCTCATTATTTTAAATGGAGTGGTAAAAAAAAGGTTCAATTTGTAACATGTGTATACTACAACCTATGTAATATATTTATGTTATGAGTAATCAAAGTTGATCATGTCTTAAGCAAATTAATCATGCATTGAAGATTGATTGTTGACATGTTTTAAACAAGTAAAATATTATATTCATGTCTTGAGTAATCAAAGTTGACCATGTCTTAAGCAAATTAGTCATGCATTGAAGATTGATTGATACATGTTTCAAACAAGTTGATATGCATTGGAGAACTCATTAAAACATTTAATATAAATTTGGCTAGTAAATAAAGTAATTGACTAGTGAATAAATGTTACCACAAATTTTTAATAAAAGCTAACTCTCTCTATATATATGAAAATTATACAAATACAAATAAGTTATCAACATTACATGATTTTTTAAAATTACTTTAAAAAAAATCGTATATAATTAAAAAATACAAATCAATTATCAACATTACATAAGTTTTTAAAAGTACCTAAAAAAACATATATAATTAAAAAAAATGTATTCTTGAAATCATAACCTTAAAAATGTTTTATTACTTAAAAGATAAAAAGCAAAATGTTTTATTACTTTAAAAATAAAAAGCAAAATTCTCTTACACAATAGAAAATAGAATAAGCTAAACAATAAAAGATAATCCCAAAAAAATTCGAGACTCCCCTCCAGAATACTCCTTAGGCAAAGGTGATATTTAGGGCACCTCCAAATCCCTTGAAAAAGATGTTAAGGGATTTCAAGATACATCCATGTACAAGAAAGCCAAACTACCTAGCCATGCCACTTTTAACATTTGGGGAACCTATCAATTGTTTCATCCTCAACTCTTCATTGTAAGCCCTCACACCTCTATGCAGATCCCCAGTGTATCTAGGAATAGGTATTATGCTCTATAATCAGCTTTCTACTCCAATCTCCCTTCAACCTAGGATTGAAGTGTAAAATCCTAGGTGGGTACTCCCCATTTACAACTTCCAACCTTTATAATTCAATCATAAACCATGAAATAGATCATGTAGGGGGCACTTTTGTTGAATTGAGTGAAGTTGTGCTTATTCTAGTGTGCACTACCTATGGAAAACCCTACCATTACATTATCATGATTGTATCACATATTAAGAGAAATAACCATAGTCATTCATGGATAAAGCTAAGGCTAATGTAAAGCCCATTGATTTAAAGGTTAAAAGTGAGCCTTTACCTAGCTCATTTAAACTTGTAGTTGGAGAAGATATTGACATATCTAAAAGTATGAAGATGGTTGTTTTAGATGTTAATAAAACCAGAATTCATCAATAGCATGGGTCATGAGAATAACAAGGGGGCCAAAGGCTAATCTGGTTGAAGGAGCGTGAGGAACCATGTTTCAAGGGAATAGTCGTTCAAGAGAGAGGGCATGGAAGTATAATAACCTAATCTATTGTAGAAACAATGTCAGGATCATAGTCAAGATTTTTGTGGATCATAATGTGATTTGATTTATATTTTAAAGTTGGAGATTGAAAATTACATCAATTGAATCAATTGCCTAAATTGTTGTGGATATTCAAACTAGAAGTCAGTGCTAGAAGGTAAGAGCACTCTACAGGTTCCCAATACCCTATCTGTTATGTTCATGCTTGACAAGTGAGCATTATTTCAAAAATGGGCAGAGGAGAAAAAATACTTCACAATGTTAATCATGGAATTGAACTACTGCAACAAATCCTAATGATGCTTTGCAAGAAATAAACGAGTTACAAAAGAAAAATGATTCCATAATGGAACTAACATGACAATATAGTAAAATATACCATGAATTTGTTGGTCTCACTACATAATGCATCAATGTATTAGAGGGAAGGTTGGTATCAATAGATCAATGGATAGGTGGCTTTTTGAAATTTTGAGATAAAAAAATAACAATTTGATAGAATCTTGCAACAAGAGCAAGTAAAGTGTGATGAAATTTGTGATACAAGTGACTTGATTCAGAAGATTGATAGTTCTTTTGATACTTGTCATTTGCTTGATGATAATAATGTTGATGTGTGTCTCTCATGCTATGAGTCTTAAAACGATAATCTTGGTGATATTTCTAAAGATGAATCTCTTACTGAAGATGATGAACTAGGTCGTTTTGAAAGCACACAAAAGGATTTGGTTCCAAACTTTTGAATAAAATGGGTTTTGATGGGAAGGGTTTAGGCAAAAATGGTCAAGGTATCCAGAAGCCCACATAGATATGTGCAATACCAAGAAATCAAGGTCTTGCTTATGAAGGCCAAGCAACTAATGAAGCTATCAAGTTCGTGAAAGTAGAAACATTGATAATAGGTGATTCATCTACAAGTAATAATGCAACAACATCAAGTGCAAAAACATGGACAACAATGCAATCATGGTAGCAGAAAAGGATATGTGAAAGTTAAGTATTGGAACAAAGACGTATAAAAGCCTCACATGTAGGTACATTATGGTTGGATAGAAGTGCATGAATGAAAGAAAGTTAATTTTGCACTGAAAGGATTGTACAAGCTCAAGTGTTTCAATGTACAACAATATCTCCTATACAAAGGTCATGTGTTTTTTGTCCTCCAAAAGTTAGTTGTCATTAAGGAGGAGTTATACACGTTTAGGGAAGATTTGTCATTTTATTGAGTCATTTCTTTGTGTCATGAGTATTTTTGTTGTAATGATTAGTGGTAAACCAAAAACAATTTTGTAAAGGTGAAGATAAGTGAGTCAAGTCCAAGAAAAGAGATAAATGAGAAATGAGAAGTGTTGAAAATGGCAACATGAAATGCTAAAAATAGAGATGCTATAAATGGCATTGCTATAAATAGCATCTCAAGTACCAGTGTTGGATATAGCAACAAGGAATGAAAAATGGAAATGCTAAAAATAACGTTGCTATAAATAGTATTTTGAGATAGATTCCAATTTTAGTTAGTCCCTGAAGTAAAATTGAGAAGTAAAATTTGAACTTGATCTTAGCAGCTATCTGTAAAATAATTAATTAATTCATATTGAGTTAATTAGTTGTAGAAAAACAAACATGAAGTCTATGTGAAGACATGCAACAATTTCTCCATTGATTGAGGAAGTTATCCCTTGATTAAAGGAGATCAGGATGAGTTGTACTTTGAGTTGTAATTAGTTAGCTCAATTAACTGAGTTAAGTCCAGTTAGATT
>APFE031322093.1:15651-79588 GCA_000404065.3 Pinus taeda
ACTTTAGATAACTTAATATTCTCTCATAAATAACTCATGCATGTCAGTTCAGTCAGAGACCCAGTTGAGATCAGAGGAAGGGACAGTGTATTATCAGTTGGAGGATTTTTCCTATATAGGAAACTCATCCATGCAGAAGGAATCATATCCTTCAAGTTTGTGCAGTTATTTTAGAGGTCAGAGCAGTGTGTGAGGGATTATTACACACAGGTGGCAGCTTGTGAACCCAGGAGAAACTACGCAAGGAAATAGGAGGCTTGGAGGACTGAAGGAAGGCATATGTGTTGTCTATTCTGTCTATGAGCAGCAGTGAGGGATTTTACTAAGAGATGGATAGCTTGTGAGCTAAAGCTTTGTGTAATCCTGAGATATTTCCACTTGTATGATAATACAGATAATGGGGTTTTTAGCTGAGGCTTTCCCTAGAGTATTCTTCTGTGTTCATGTGTGATTTATTTCTTCTTCATCTGTTATATGTGTTCTATTTGATCTTGTTCAAAATTGATTAAGCTTCCGCAAGTTTGTTTGTAGAAGTAGATCAAGTATTTTGCTTTAGTATTTTGCATTATCTGGTGATCTATAGTGAAATTTCTACATGGTATCGGAGCTAGCTGATTTGTAGAATTTCTACATGGTATTAGAGCAAAGGTGATCAAAGGAGAGAACATTATACTGTGAAGGGAGAAGTTTGAAATTTGAGGTTCCTGAATATGGAAATCGAGTTCTTATCACATCCCAATTTCACCAATGGCATTCAACGGTTTAAGGCTCGAGTATGCCCTTGATGGCAGCTCGAATTATATAGCCTGGAAGGATTGCATGGAAGTAGTATTAGAGGATAACGGGCTGAAGGACTTCATTGATCAAGAAGTCCCCAAGCCTGTAGCAACTAATGCTACGGAATTGGCGGAATAGAAGAATTGTGTGGCTAGAGCTAGGAGAATTTTTTTGGAGGGAGTTCGAGACCACATAGTCTCGAGTCTCCATGGGAATGGGACACCATTTTCAATGTGGAAAACATTGAAAGATCTATATTAGAACAACAGTGATCAGAGGAAGCTGGCGTTGAAAGACAAGCTTTAGAAAATCAAGTGTGAAAAGGGCAACATGATCTCTACGTATCTTAACAAGCTCACCACCTGTATGGATGAGCTTGGAAGTGTAGGGATCACGACAACCGATGATGACATGGTGAGTCTTGCACTCCTCGATCTTCCTACGACCTGGCATAGCTACCAAGACTCAGTAAATGGAAGAGAAAAATTGCTAGATTAGGAACGACTTTGGTCGGATCTGATGCAGGAGGAGATAAGAAGAAGCACCAGAGATGGTTCTTCATCCAAGGAGGATGAAGAAAATTGTGCCTTAGCGAGTAAGGTGAAGAAGGGGAAGGAGAAGGATTCTCATCCCAAATCAAGTTCTTCCCATGGTGGGTAGAAGTTTGACAAATCGAAAGTGCGATGCTTTCATTTTCATGAGGTGGGCCATTTTGCTACAAATTGTCCACTGAAGAAATCCAAGATGGGATCCAAGGAAGGATCTGAAGGTGAGGCATTGGCCTCATAGTTTGAGTTGGATTTCACCCTTTTCGCATGCATGGTTTCATCCATGGTGGGATGTGGTTGGTTTCCTAACAGTGGAGCTTCTTTCCACATGACCGACGACAAGAATTTTTTCAATACCTTGGAGGAGAAAGATCTCCTGATACTCATAGCGATGGGTAATGATGAAAAATATAGTGTCTCGGGTGTAGGCACGGTTGTTTTTCAGAGGGAGCATGGAGCTCGCATTACCTTGACTGATGTCAAGTATGAACCAGGACTGAAGAAAAATTTGGTGTCGATCGCAATGCTGGAAGACAAATGCTATGATGTAGTCTTCAGTAAGGGAAAGGTTTTCCTTCAACACATCACCACGATACAGGTAAAGCAGATCAGTTCACGAGTCAAGAACTTGTATGCTCTTGAGGTTCAAGATGCATGCAAAGCCTTAACGAGCAAGGTAAAGGTTAGATACTTGGTGGTTGAGAGGGAGAGTAAATTACGTCTCAACATGCAGCGCCAGAAGAAGTCTCAAACAATTGTGGAGGAGCCACAATTGGTGAAGCAACTTCAGGAGGTTGTGGAGCAGCCACAACTAGAGAAGCTGAGAGGAGATCGAGTGGAGGCATCCACTCATGCAAAAACCTCCAGTAGGGGGAAATTTTGAGCCAAGTGGGCAGAGGGATCACATGCATCCATACCTCTAAGTCAGAGGTGGGGCGATGTGGAGTGACAGTCCCAAGAAGGCTGGAATAGGGGCAGGATCGTTGAGGTACCCAACCTCTTTGATTGGACCTTTCTAGGGAAGCCCTGATGAGGAGTAGCAGGATTGGTTGAGTGGGTAGAGACAGATGCAGATGGAGCAACAAAGAGAGCTACAGTGCAGGAATCCCAAGACAGTGCAGAGCTAGCAAGCTGTAAGAATGCGAGAGGCATAGGAGTGTTGCACCAGTGCAGGATGGCATAGAGAGGTGTGCAACGATGTGAGATGCATGGAGTGTTGCAGCAGCTCAGAGGTCACAGAGAGAGCACTTGTCAGCGGCAGAGGAAGCTTCAGCATCAGAGGATGTTTCTAGCCCAACAGGGAGGTCAATTGGGAGTTTTTTGTTTCTAGAGTTGCTAGAGAAATAACACTTGGGAGAAGTGTTGCATGCAGAACATTCCAAAGGTTCAGGGTCGGGTTCAAATTGAATGCCTTTCTTGTTGAGAGGGAGTGTTGAAAATGGCAACAAGAAATGCTAAAAATAGAAATGATATAAATGACATTGCTATAAATAGCATTTTAGGTACACATGTTGGATATAGCAACAAGGAATGAAAAATGGAAATGCTAAAAATAGCATTGTTATAAATAGTATTTCGGGATAGATTCTAATTTTAGTTAGTCCCTGAACTAAAATTGAGAAGTAAAATTCGAATTTGATCTTAGCAGCTATTTGTAAAATAATTAATTAATTCATCTTGAGTTAATTAGTTGTAGAAAATCAAACATGAAATCTATGCAAAGACATGCAATAGTTTCTCCATTGATTGAGGAAGTTATCCCTTGATTAAAGGAGATCAGGGTGAGTTGTACTTTGAGTTGTAATTAGTTAGCTCAATTAACTTAGTTAAGTCTAGTTAGATTAGTTCAAATAGTTTGTTGAACTAATTGTGAGTTCAGTTAGTTAATGCATGCATGCATGTAACTACTGCACTTCAGATAATTGAATATTCTCTCATAAATAACTGATGCATGTTAGTTCAGTCAGAGACCCAGTTGAGATCGAGGAAGGGACAATGTACTATCAGTTGGAGGATTTTTCCTATATAGGAAACTCATCCATGCAGAAGGAATCATCTCCTTCAGGTTTGTGCAGTTATTTAAGAGGTCAGAGCAGTGTGTGAGGGATTATTACACACAGGTGGCATCTTACGGACCCAGGAGAAACTTTGCAAGGAAATAGGAGGCTTGGGGGACTGAAGGAAGGCATATGTGTTGTCTATTCTATCTATGAGTACTAGTGAGGGATTGTACTAAGAGATGGATAGCTTGTGAGCTAAAGCTTTATGTAATCCTGAGATATTTCCACTTGTATGATAATACAGATAGCAGGGTTTTTCGCTGAGGCTTTCCCAAGAGTATTCTTCTGTGTTTATGTGTGATGATTTCTTCTTCATCTGTTATATGTGTTCTATTTGATCTTGCTCAAAATCGATTAAGCTTCCATAAGTTTGTTTGTAGAAGTAGATCAAGTATTTTGCTTTAGTATATTGTATTAGTGATCTACAGTGAAATTTCTACAAGAAGTGATGTGTGGAGATGAGATGGGCTTATATTTTGGGGCATATGAATTGCTACAAAGGAGTGATGGTAACTTGTACCTGAGATGAAATGATGTAATTGTTCAAGGGATGCATGATTGGTTGTACCTGATATCCAAAAGTTTTTGGTCCATGTTGTATAGTTTGTTTTCCCTAAGTGTTTTGTAAGTCTTGTTAAGTTAGGTATGCATGAATTAATGTGGTAACACATGTAATCACATAGTGTGTATCCTCTAATGTATAGAGAGGATGTGGCATCAAGTTGTGGAATGGATGCCTGAATAAGTATGAGGGTGGCAAATGTACCCATATGCTAACCTAGTGTGGAATTAAAGAAATTACATCTTCGATTAATGTGGGAAGTGAGATGGAAGTATATAGTGTCATATTTGACTTGATGTATTGGTCTAAAAGTGTAGGAATTTACAGGGTAAGTTCCTCAGACAGAACACCAGAAGGACACCGCTCACAAACAGATCACAGATCAATACACCAGTATTTTGACATGGTTAAAACCCTCAGAGAGGGAAACAGTCCACGCCTGCGCCAACGTGGCTACTACAGGCAATTTATTAATAAAAGAATGAAAATTTACATAAGCTTCTCTCATGCACGGTTAACCTACAAATGACCCTCCATGCGCTTTAAATAGAATTCATGGACCAATCGGGTGTCAAGCCACGGATCAAGTGTCGGTAATACCGAGGAGAGAATGAACCGTCGGATCACTACATATCGTGACCGTCGGATTGTAAGTTACAAAATGTACAACGGTAAAGAAACACACTTTACCTAACTCTATACCTAACTCTATACTAGACCAAGTTGAACTTAACTATTTCCTATGTGTCGGAATATCCTAACATTAATGGCTAGATGCATTCAAGAAGAAACAAGGGTTGAAGAGCAAGAAATGCCCATGCCTAAAGGTCCTCCTGCTGTTTTTTCTTCTCATGCTAAGAAAAGGAAAAATTCCCAGACTAAATAAAAAAGAAAGGCTGGACCTAAGGGTGGAATAAAATGACGATGTTACATTTGCGATAAAGTAGGTCACTATGCAAGGGAGTGCCGTGAAAATCCATCTCATGGCAATCAAAGGAATGGAAAATTCAATAGCAAAGGTAAAAAGAGTGTTGGTAATCAAGGAAGAGGACAACCATTCAAGAAGGCTAGAAATTCTAGGTATGAATCCAACATTGTTGAAAATAAGCAGGATGAATATTATCTACCAGTTGCTCTATCTACCTCTGCTCCTTTGGACTCAATGGGAATTTGGCTCATTGATAGTGGTGCCTCAAGGAAATTCACTGGTTACAAAGAAGTTCTCCATAATCTGATAGAGAAAGAAACTAACTTAGAAATTTTCCTTGGAGATAATATGAAATATCCCGTGAAAGGTGTAGGCAATGTCTCTCTTAAATTGAATCAAGGCAACATGATCCACTTACAGGATGTATTATATGTACCTGACCTCAAAAAGAACCTGGTGTCCATCTCGGCAATGGAAGACAAAGGCTACAAGGTGAACTTTAGCGATGGCAAGGTACGTATATGGAAAAAAAATGTTAAAGATGCCTTCACTCTTGGCTTTCGAGTTGATTCATTATATCAGGTCAGTGGAAGTCCACTAGGTGTCATGTCTTGTGACACATCTCTTCAGTCCGAACTTTGGCATCGAAGGTTTTCCCACCTTCATTATAAAGCGCTACCCGATGTAAGACAAATG
Organism: Pinus taeda; assembly: GCA_000404065.3. Lineage (NCBI taxonomy): Eukaryota > Viridiplantae > Streptophyta > Pinopsida > Pinales > Pinaceae > Pinus > Pinus taeda. The sequence goes on from APFE031322093.1 coordinate 21,223, forward strand.
GTAACAGGGATGCCCGAATTCTGAGTAGAGAAAGGTGTATGTCCGGGATGTTCCGAAGGAAAGCTCAAAAGGGGACCGTTCCCCTCAAGCCAAAGCAAGACCTCCGACATATTACAATTGGTTCACTTAGACATATCTGGTATGATGCCTGTGAACTCCTTGAGAGGATATTTATATTACCTTACTTTTATAGACGACTATTCTCAAAAGACTTGGATATACTTCTTGAAAAAGAAGGATGAAGCGTTCTCTTGGTTTCGACCCTTCAAAGCCTTGATCGAGAATCAAACCGAAAAGAAGATCAAGATCTTAAGGACCGATAATGCAACTGAATATGAATCTAACAAGTTTCATTACTTTTGTAAAGAGGCTGGCATCAAGAGGGAGACTACTACACCATATACTCCTGAACATAATGGTGTGACAAAAAGGAAGAACCGTACAATTATGGAAGCTGTCCGTGCCATGCTCCATGATCAAAGACTTCCGAAGTTTCTATGGGCCGAAGCTGCAAACACCGCCATATATGTACAAAAATGATGCCCTCATCAAGCATTGGGTTCCAAGACTCCTGAAGAAATGTTCACCAGTAAGAAACCTGACGTATCTCATTTTAGAATTTTTGGAAGCCTTGTATATTTTCATGTGCCGAAAGAGAAAATGAATAAATTGGGTGCATCTAGAAAGAAAGGAATCTTCGTGGGCTATGGGGAAAATACTAAGGGCTATAGAATCTATGTAGCTAGTCAAAGGGAAGTCGTGATTAGTCATGATGTCACCATTGACGAAGATATGGCTCTCAGCAAGGTGGACAATCTTCCAACTTTGAGGAGCTCTCAAGAAGCTGACACCAGGGAACTGAAAGAAAAGGATGATGAATCAATGCCTGATGTGGAAGAACCCATGGATCCTATTGATCCAATAGAGCCTTCCTCTTCTAGGAAGAGGCCCTCTTGGCTTAGGGGGCTACTCGATGATGCTGAAGGACACACTGCACCCCGAGGAACCTTCCGTGAAAGTAAGAAACCCAACAGGTATCAGGGATACCTGACCATCATGAGAACGATCATACAAAATGATCCTTCATCATTCTCAGATGCCGTCAAGCATCAAGTATGGAAGGATGCTATGACCGAAGAATATGAGTCTATTATGAAGAATGATGTCTAGGAAGTAGTTCCTAGACCCCAGGACAAGACAGTTGTCACTTCGATATGGCTTTACAAGATAAAGCATGCAACATATGGAAGTACAGAAAAATATAAGGCTCGTTTTGTCGCTCGTGGCTTCTCCTAGAAGGAAGGTATAGACTATGACGAGATATTTGCACCGTTTGCCAGATATACCACCATCCGCTCAATCATAGCCCTTGCGGCTTCACAAGGATGGAACCTACATCAGATGGATGTCAAGGCCGCGTTCTTGCATGGTTCAATCAAAGAAGAGGTCTACTTGGAGTAACCCGAACGATTTGAGATTTGTGATAAAAAATCTCATGTATGCAGGTTGAAGAAGGTTATCTATGGGCTGAAGCAAGCACCCCGAGCATGGTATGAGAGGATTGATAGCTACTTGATGAAGCTGGGATTCACTAGGAGTGAAGTCGACCCTAACCTCTACTTTAAGGTTGAAGATGACAAACCTCTCATACTGGTGCTGTATGTGGATGACCTCTTCCTAACAGGTGCAGACCCTCCAAATGTAAGAGGGATTTGGCTTCTGAATTTGAAATGAAGGACCTAGGACTGATGCACTATTTCCTAGGACTTGAAGTTTGGCAGAAGCCACAGGAAATTTTCCTATCTCAAGGAAATATGTGGTGAAGATTTTGGAAAGATTCGGTATGGTGGACTACAAGCCCGTAACTACCCCGATGGAGCTTGACTTCAAAAAGTTAAGCGGTAGTGCTGTTGGACATGTTTTACGAAATGCCATCGAGTATTGTCAACTCGTCGGAGCATTAATGTTCTTGGTGAACTTCCATCTAGACATATATTTTGCAGTCAACACATTGATTCAACATATGGTTGAACCTCACCACATACATTGGATTGGTGCCAAGAATTTGTTGAGATATCTTCATGGCACAATCACTTATGGGTTAAGATACACTGCCGGAGATGTGAGACTACTTGGATATACTGATGCTGATTGGGCAAGCAGTGTGGTGGAATGTAAGAGCACTTCCGGGTGTAGTTTCGCCTTGGGATCTGCTTCGATATCCTGGATGAGAAGGAAGAAGAAGTCGGTGGCTTTGAGCACCGCCGAGGTAGAGTTTGTTACTGTTAGCATGGCATCCTGTGAGGCAGTTTGGTTGCAGAAGCTCTTCAGTGAGCTGTTTGGATTTACACTGGATACCACCGTGATCCTATGTGACAACCAGAGTGGGATTCATTTGTCAGAGAATCCCGTATTTCATGATCACTCCAAACATATCGATATCAGGTACCACTATATTCGAGATATGGTGCAGCGGGGAGCTATAAGGCTCGAACATATTGGTACAGATGAATAGGTTGTCGACATTCTGACAAAGCCCCTAGGGAAAGTCAAATTCCTGACTTTTCGAGAACGACTTGGTGTTGTTCAAAGACCCTCTGATGAGGGTCCTGTATGATGTATTGAGCTTTGGGAGTTCCGGGGGGGTGCGGCGTACTTCTTGGAGCGACATATGACCATAGGGTGATTCATTATCCCTTGGTGGTGTACATGTACACCCCGTGGCAACTATGTAGCAGGATGATTAGTTCTCCTGTGAGGCCCGGATGATGTGTTCTCCATGGTGACTGTGTAGTAGGATGATTAGTTCTCCTGTGAGGATAGGATTGATTAAGTTCTCCTGTCGAGGCATCCTACCCATGCTGTCTGGGACTCATGGGAAGTGCCTCTCATTTGATCAATGGGCAGGAAAATGAGGATAGGGACCATAGTAGTATCGATGGACGAATCCCTGTATCTACCGTACTCCCTATGCTAGGATGACCTTCATTGACCTGGGATCAATGATACTGGTCTGGGACTAGTGGTAGGAGTTGTACCCACTATGACGCTGACTTCGAGTCGGTTGAGACTGGTCTGGGACCAGTGGTACATATTTTGAGACACTTCGGGTCAGTGAAGGACTGGTTTGGGACCAATGGTAGGAGTGGTACATACTATGACGCTGACTTCGGGTCGGTTGAGACTGGTCCAGGACCAATGGTACGCACTCTGAGACTGACTTTGAGTCAGTGGAGGATGATACTGGTCTGGGACCAGTGGTAGGAGTTGTACCCACTATGACGCTGATTTCGGGTCAGTTGAGATTGGTCTGGGACCAGTGGTACATACTTTAAGACTGACTTTGAGTCAGTATGACACATCCTCGATCATTTCCTCCTCTCCATAATTCAGACAAAGCAGATCAGAGCAGAATAGGCAGGATAGAGCAGAGCAGAGTAGGGGTCAAGCTGTACAAGGCAGTGCATTTGATGGATGAATAGTAGCAACCGACAGACAGATTGCAGATGGAGTTCTCCCTAGTTGAGAGGGAGTGTTAAAATTAGTAACTAGGGCCAAAATCTATGTGGGTCATATTATTCATGGCTGATAATATTTTTATTAGATTCCTCTCATTGAGAGGTGTAGGATTGATCTAAAATCATCCGATTCCGATAAGTATTTATGGAGATATGAATTTATTTTGATTATGGAATAATTAACAAGTCGACCAACAATTCAGGTAGGCTCAAAAGCCCAACAGTCGCATCTATTCAAACATCAATAGTTGTGTATAAATACAGGAGGTCTTTTCCTCATTTGGACTCACTCACTCATCACATCTCTCTCTCTCTCTCTTGCACAGAAAAGAGGGTTTTCTCCTACTGCGCAGAAAGAGACTCTTTTCTCACACGTGGAAGGAAGGTGCAGAATTTAGGGTTGCAACTGCAGAACCAAAGTTTGACCAGCGTTGGCCAAAAGACTCCCTCCTTAGAACTGCGTTGTAGGTCCATCTGGATCTCCTCTGAAGGCCGCATTTTTTGGTGGTGGAATCCAGCCAATCCGATGGTCGGATTGCAAGATATTGTCTGCCCTATTTTGGCTGATCTAGGGTTTGCCGCTGCTGATGTAAATCAGATTTATGTACTATTTTTCTCTACTGAATTATTGAAGATAAAGGAAGATTTGATCAAAGGGTTTCCCCATATTGGGGTTTGTCCCTGGCTAGCTGCCACATCTTGTGTCTCTTGTCTTGGCTTGTTTTCTGTCGATTGTTTAATGTTCTATCTGCACTTTACTTTACGTACATGTGATTGCTAATCTGTGGATAATAATAAGAAAGATAAGTAAACTGCTATAAGCATAGAACATACCATAACTTAACAATCTTGTACCTTAAGAGAATACAGGTTATGTGCTCGCACACCAATCTGTTTCATCTGTCCCGCCATCACAATTTTTTCTGAAAAAAGAGTTGATTTTAAATTGGCGATATCTCCCCTATCCGAACTCTGATTCAGACAATTTTTTTTTGAATTGGGGTATTTTCCGAAGGAATCTAGATTTTCTATTTGTTTTTGAAAAATTTCAAAAAAAAATCAGATATGCTCTGCAAACTCGCCGCCCAAACTACTCCTCAATCTACTAATATCAATGATCAAAACTCCTTTTGTGTCACTAAACATTGGTTCACTGATCTGCCCACTAGCATCCTTCTAGCTCCATTAAGAAGTTTGCACATAGGGTCTTCTGGATCTGCCTTGAACTAGAGCTCCATAATTCTTCTCTTCTATAATGTCTTCAGCTCCGATACGATGTAGATTTTTTTGTAGATTCACAAGCTCATGTAATCTACTAAAACAAGAGATAAGAATCTACTTCTACTTTCAACTAGCGGAAGCCAATAGATCGATGATAACAATATGAAAAAGAAGAAGACAAAACAATGGCACATAACACAATAAGTTTTTCTGGGGAAAGCCACTACTCAAAACCCGCCTTTCTGTATTGCATTAATCAGAAATATGAGTGAAGATACAAAGCTTGTTCTCACAAGAACAATTATGCACAAGTATGCTCAACTTTCTACCTCACAAGCCCGCTATTAGCCAACACTTAGCCAATTTCCACTGCCTGCCAAGCCCCTATTTCCTTGCACAATTCCTAGGATGAATAGCCCGTATTTAAAGAGGAAATCCTTCTTCCATAACTGCACAATCCAAACTTAGGTCCTCAATTGATTGCATGCACCATCTATACAACTCAGAAAATTATACATCTGATAGTACACTGTCCCTGCACTCTAGTCTCAGTTGGGTCTTTCTCAGAACTAACATGCATAAGTTTCCAATGAGTGAATCTTCAATTATCTAGAGTAGCACATGTGGATGCACCAGTGCACCAACTCACTACTAATTCTCTACTAGTTCAACAAATAGTTAGAACTAGTTTAATTGTCTATAACTCAGTAAACTGAGTTATCTAATTACAACTTAATCTAAACTCATACTGGACCCCTAAAATTTAGGGAGAACACTTACAAGACTTCCAATTCGAAATTCCTAAGTTAGCTAAGTCAACTTAAATTAGCTAGCTATTACAAGTTGCTAAAATTACAATTTTGATTCACAATTTAATTCAAGGACAAATTAAATTGGAATTTATGGATGTTATTTTTAACATTTTTTGTTGTTATTTTCAATAGCACATTACCTCTTTAAGATGTTCAAAGGTCTTAGTTGCTTCTGGAGTCCAAGAAAATGCATCTTTCTATAGTAAAGTTGTTAGAGGCGCTACTATTCTCCCATAATTCTTAACAAACTTGCAATAATACCCTGTCAACCCAAGAAATTATCTAAGACGCTTTAGGGTTGTGGGGATTTTTCATTCCTTAATGGCTTTAATTTTGTTATGGTCTACCTTAACACCCTCACGAGATACAACATTACTCAAATATTCCACCTCCTGTACTCCAAAAAAACATTTGGAGGTTTTTTCATGTAATTGTTTCTCCTCCAATAGTTGGAGAACCCAGTCAACATGTTGAACATGATCATTCCAAGACTTGTTGTAGATTAGTATATCATCAAAAAATGCTAACACAAATTTTCTAAGGAAGAGTGGCATTCATCAAACCTTGAAATGTAGAAGGTGCATTAGTAAAGCCAAAAAGGCATGACCAAAAAATCATAATGACCTTCATGAGTTATGAATGATGTTTTCAGTATTCATTATAATTTGATGATATCCTGAATGAAGATCCAACTTGGTGAAGTAAATTGCTCCATATAATTCATCCAAAAATTCATCAACGACAAGAATGAGAAATTTATCTTTAATAGTGATCTTTTTGATCTTCCTACAATCCAAACACATATGCCATGATCCATCCTTCTTGTGCACCAATACTACCGGAGTAGAGAAAGAACTTTGGCTAGGTTGAATTATACCAGCCTCTAGCACTTCTGCAACCATATGTTCAATTTCACTCTTTTGGGCATAGGGATATTTGTAAGGCTTGATGTTTGGAGGAACACTTCCTGGAATCAAGTGAACAACATGATCATAATAACGAATAGGTGGGATGTCTTTGGAAGTCTTAAATACCTTGGGATGATTGTCCAAGACTTTTTGCAGATCTGGAGAAAAGGATGATTTCGATGTTTGATCCTTTAGTGAGCATAATTGTGAAATTACGCCTCGTTGTTCTTTCTTAAAAAACTTTGTCATGCCATCAGAGCTGATTACCTTCCTTGGTTTTCCTGCGATACCCTTTAATTCAATTTCCTTTCCTCCCCAGAAAAAATTCAAGAAAATTTCTTGAAAATTAAAAGTTATCTTCCCCAAAGCTTGTAACCATTGGACTCATAGTACAACATCAACACTGCCCATTGGAATGGAAAGCATTGAACTATTCAATACACATTCTATTGATTTCTAGTAGCATCAGTTGTGTTCTAAGTCTCAAAATTTGTAGGGAGACTTAGACACATGCATTCTCCAATAATTCCTTTTGGGAAATTCCACCCGGAAACAATTTTATTAAAATAATGAATTATTTTTAATGGGTCCCTAAGTCTAAACTTAAGAAATTAAAATAATTAAGGGGTATAATCTAAATTGTGGGTGAAACTTCTAGAAGAAGATGGAGATCAAGTCCATATGATATGAGCCATTGATTAGAATCTAATTTGGGTCGTTCTCAACTGGAGGATTATAAGGACATCGATGGGCACTTAGAGAACACATAGAGGGGAAATCATAAGTTGGATTTTTTGAAGCAGAGTAGCTGCCAGAGAGATTTTTGATAGTGATCTTTTGAAAATAGGGGCAGGGATAGTATCCCAAGGAAGATATTTCCCAATCGGAGAATACTCAGCAGAGAAGGCAGAAAGAGATCCAACAATGGTAACGTGGAGCTAGAGAGGCTGATGCAGGGCCCCGCAGAGGCAACGTAGAAGCCAAGAGGGAATTCAAAAATCAGCTGAAGGAATCGATTACAGAATCTAGAAGTTGAGGTGTGAATCTGAGAGGTGAAAATTGAATTTCTTAAGCAACAGATTGATCAGCTGGAGGGGTGACACTGGGGTGACGCAATGTCTGCGCAGAGGCAACTCGTTCAGTGGCTGGATCAGCTAGTATTTCTAGTGATAATGTGAGGTAACCTCACTTATCTTTTTGTTAGTGATATTCTCCGTAACTGGATTGTCGAGAAGGCATCCAGAGATTGTATTTAGAAATTACCACTACTTAATAATAAACCCTCAATTGCTGCACCGATTTTCCTGCATTGGGTTTTTCCGGGGACATTTGTCCAAAAATAAATGTGTAGATGTGTTGTATTTCTTTCCTGTTCAGTTTCTTGTTTCGGTATTTTATTTAAATGGTGAAGGATGCAATGTATTCGTTTCAGTGTTTACTATAGGAAACGATAAATAATTTGGTTCAATAATTAACAAATAGGAGAAATGTTATCAGTTGCTGCAATAGGAATTTGGGCATCCAAATTTTCACATATTCGCCCATGGTTAGCTTGAGATTATGATACTTTCCAGAGAAATTTATAATTCCTCCATTTGCAACCATCACTTGACACTCTGGTGTTGGATATAGAAAGCAATTCAATTCCCGGGCTATCTTACAATGATTAAAATTATGGGTACTACTTGAATCAATCAACACTATTACATTTTTCTTCTTGATATATCCTTCTATCTTGAGAGTTTGAGGAGTAGTAATTCCTGCCAATGCATTACAAGAGATGGTCGGATTCATTTCTTCTTTTTCCAGGGTTGGTTCTTAGTGTATATCCTCTTCTTTTGATGTTTCTTGTTTCTTTTCTTCCTCCTCTTCACAATCTATATAAAATAATTTCTTTTCAACACACTTATAACCTTTAATGTATTTTCTATCACAACTGTAACAAAGCACACTTATAACCTTTTGTTTGAGATTTATCAATTGACTAAAGAAGGTGTTGCTCCTTGTATCCTCATAATGTGCTATCATTTCCTCCATAAAAATTGATCAAGTGACAAGTTGTTTACGAGAATAAAACCATCTATACCATACAAACTGATTGGGTTCTAAATATAAATATGAAATGCGTACCTTTTGTGAGTGTTGCACATCATGTAGATCAAAATATTGCTCCATTTGTAGTATCCATGTTACCAGATCATTGTCATCAAACTTCCTCACATCGATCTTCGGAATGTGGTTGGTCTTGAACCCAAAGTTAGAGTCTCTAAAATCATAATTAACATTCCTTTTGTTCTCATAATGAAAGCATCCTAACAAACCTAGCATTAAGGCTTTAAAACTTGTGTTTTCATGCCTTAGTTGCAAGTCACGATCGTAACTTGCAATGCTAGTCTCCCTAGCCATTGAAAGTGCAATTTGTGACTTGCCCTGAGCACCTCATTCTCTTAAGTCGCAAATCACATTTCTAGTTCATAACGATTTGGAGTTGCTCTCTAGAAGTGCGACCTGCAATTGGGTTTACCTCTAGCGCATGCGATAGAGATAACTCGCACTTCCAAGTTGCGACCTCCCACACACATGCTATCACTTATATATCAAATTCACCCCTCTTTCATTTCATTCTGTCTCCAACACTGAACAAGTGGACCTCTCCCCTGGTTATCATTTGCGATTGTGAACTCCCAGTGAGTAACATATCTCTTATGTCATCATTGCTCTGGTTTTATTTGCCAGGTGTTTAATCGATTCATTGTCCCCAACCCTGCATACTTATGCATTCAACACATATCCTTTCCTATTACCTTTGCGATCAGGCATCAAACTCTTTCCCTATATTCTCTTCTTAATACCAAGACTTGGCACTTTGTGGCCTCGAACCCTAGCCTATCATTCTTCTACCAAGGGTTTTTACTTTGAGTTTACACTGAATTTATGTTGGATTGCTTGTGATTTCTATATCTAGCAATCAAGGGGTGTATTCATTGAAATCACTTAATTTAATTATGTATACTCATTGATGGGTGCAATTGTAGGATTTATGTTTTGAAACTATATGAATTCATTTAAAAAGCGGTCGTATTTGTTTTCTATGGCATGAATCATATGATGTAGCAATAAAACCATCTAAAGGTGCACCATATCATGTCGATAAGGCATTCCAACCCTATGCCTTCCTTGTATTTTGTCAATAAACAAGTCCTTTGCCTCCCATCACAAATTGTGACTTAGAGTTACCAGGGTTTGGGGATAAGATTAACGATTACACTGAGTAGCACATTTTGTAAGTTACAATTCACATCATTAGAATCCAATGACACTAGAACTCGTATTTGCGACTAGTATAAAGAGCCTCTACCATTGAAGTTGCAAATCACATTCATATCCCATAGTGAGACTAGAACCAAAGAGTGTGACTATACCGAAGTCTTCAAATGTAATCGTGACTAGGTCACATTTCCAACCTACAGTAAGGCTAGAACTAAAAAATGCAACTAACCTTAGTCGTAAGCCCCTTGAATTCACATTTCTAGTTGACAGTGGCATTTCCAGTTGTAGATCGCATTTATAGTCCTTATCAACTGTTGTCTAGAGTTGCGACTTGTGCTAAGAATATAAACTACGATTGCACTGTTAATGAAACTTATGACTCAACCAAACGTGTCCCTTCCCTTAGGTCACAAATCACAATCACAGTCCTCAGTGGCATTGTAACTCTAAAATATGTCTTGCCCTATCTTTTGAACTTATGACTTGCAGAAAACCCTCTTCTCTAACAAGCACATGTAACCCACCCTTGGCATCCAAAACATGACCTAGACCTTGATATTTTCTTGTGCAATTAGTGATTAACATTAATAGAAGCTAATATTTATTTCATCGATGAATATCTTCGAGTTGTCAGGTACCATTGACCTAGCTTGCCTAAACATGTCATCTTCTTTCAGATAGATGGTTCCATCCATCATAAGAGGATCTGGTAGAAGCTTTGGCATGGCAGAAAGAAGCATATAGGGAGTCTTGAACAACCCTCCCAAATTGCCAATCTATGGTGATACAACTTGCTTTATTGACAAGGAAACAACGCTGACATGGGTTGATATCTACACAAAGTTCCCTCGAAAATACATTCCACAAGATGAGGATTTTTAGGTGTACATCAACGTGAAAAGGTCTTGGCTACACAAAGTTGTCACAAATCCACCAATCTTCCCATGTGCAGAGGCTATGGAGTGGATTCTTCAGCATACGGGTGAGGAACAATGTGTAGTCAAAAGTCATAATGGGGAACTTGTGGCATCATTCACATCAGAATAAATTGCAAATTATTATAAGCTTCCTATACATTAAGAAACATTTAGTAGCAAGTGGTTTGCTAGCTTCGAAGGAACGAGCAAATATGTGTTGAAGTCTTGGTGGCAAGAGCCAAATAAGTTTAGGCACAAAGCAAATGAGGTCTACAAGACTAAGTCTCTTAGGAAAGTTTACCAAATGTTGGCTACTATGTTGTGTAGACTCTATGGCAAAACAAATGCAGAAACCTTTCAGAAAACCTAGGTCCCCTTGATGCATACATGCGCCACTAAAGGGACAATCTTTAACTGGGAAAGCATGCTAACATTCTCCATTAAGTCAAATGGCCATGCAACTAAGAATCCATTAGAGGGGGAGTAGACAAAATTCTATATGTGGCCTCTTAACTAGTGGATGTTGTGTGCACAAGGTGTGACTTTGAAGGATTAGACTTAAAGTTGACTCCTAAAGAGGAATCACCAATACATATTTATTTCAAAAGCTTGTGGAACACGGGGTGCAAAGGGATGTATGATAAGATTGCATAGTATTTCATCTATCCTCTATAAAATGTACTTTTCGATACAAAACCTTCTTGTATGTCTGACAGAGCCAAGGCTTCCTGACGATGAACCACACTGGTTGGTTCGAAACGCGTCGGCATTGATATTTTTGATGTGATTTACGCAGAAGCTCTTTTTACAATTATGATGGATCACAGAAGCCTCAATTCTACAAGAGCCAAGGCTTCTCTTCATGATATTGCAGATTGGTTTCCTAATGGTGATACTACTTACATCAGAGTTTTTGGTGCTTATAAGCCTCCTCATGCTCTTCCTACATTCATCACAAACAAAATGGTGTTACAGGAGGTGGCTTACCAACTCACCACAGGGTTGTCAAAGACCTTGGTCAAAGCCAAGAAAGCTCCATGGCCCATCTTCCCACTCAACATCAGATCTTACTCTATCAAAATTTTCAAGGAAGCACAAACAAAAGTTGAAGAGTTGTTGTGCTTCCAATTTGGTGAGTTTAGTTTCCATAAATATGACGCAACGGGTATTTCCATGGCACACTCCAAAAGCAATTGGATTTGGTTGGGCATATGCCTTAGTTATTAAAGCTGAAAAGGACAAAGTTAAAAACTTTTATAATTCTTCCAAAGCGTTGCAATCAGTGTTGCAAATTAAAGAGGAAGGAAAATCAGAGCATGACACCCTAGAAAGCATGAGCTTGGAAGCAAGAGCGGGGAACCAACAAAGAAAAGCAAAAGAAGCAAAAAGTTGATAAGGAAGAAGCCAGAAAGAAGCAGCGGGAAGAAGCTAAGCAGACACAACAAGAAGAAGAAATGCAAAGAAAGCAAGAGGAGGAAGAGACGAGAAAGAAACAAGAAGAAGATAACGCGAAAAAGCAGGAGGAGAGAAAAGAAAAGAGGCTATAAAAAGAAAGAATGTAGAGGCAACCAAAAAGAAGAAAGAGGAGGCAACAAAGAAAAAGAGAGAAGATGAAGAGCTTAAGAAGAAAATTGAAGAACATAGGAGAAAAGAAGAGGAAGAAAATAAAAGAAAGCAGGGAGAAGAAACCAAGAAACAAATAGAGGCCTTGGCCAAGCAGTTTGAACATGATCTACTTGACAAGGAATAGGAAGATAAATCAACAAAAAATAATCGATAAAAGGGCTAAGAAATGCAGTTGAAGCTGCCCACCTTGAATGTCCCACCACCTATTCCTATCACTAGTGGACATTTCACATTACAAGAGTTAGACATTACAATGAAAGAGGAGGAGGTATTGGATCTCTCTAGACTTACTTTTGACCAAGTCCAATGCAAGATCATGCAAGAAAGGCACAAATGCTTAGCCAAGAATCCATTAAAAGGCCATATCAATTGTTACCAAAAGGGAGAGAGAGTCATGGACACCACTATGAACCCTGGAATGATATCTTTTGTTGGAACTGCTAATGCAATAGTGATGGAAAGAAATATAAACTGATTAACAAAAGAAGTTGAAGAATTGAAGACAAAATTGATTGATTCTGAGCAGAAGGTTCTACAACTAGAGAATGAGAATCAAACCTTGTTGATCTCACATTCCTGAGTTGAGGACTTGCAAACATCCACTCTTGAAGAAGTAAAGGTGTTATAAGAAGTCACTGATCTTGTTTATAATGAAATGTTGCCCTTGCATCAAGTTATGGCTCCATTCCTCGACATGCAAAGTAAGGCAAAAGACAAAGGAATGGTAATCAAACTAGCCTTCTTAGTAGTAGATCTTATATATGAGTGGAGCATGAAGTATCATAATGAGCCCAAAGAACTGCGAAGGAAAAATTGGATAACAACGAAGAAGAATAAAGTTGATGTCAAGATCAAGATGCAATCACATGATAACTTGAGTAGAGACTTGGACAAGGTAATGGCCTCTTATAAGACGTTGTATAATGGGTTGGAATCTCTTGTCAAGGTGCACAAAATACCTTCCATAGGCGCACTAGGTGAAACTAGATCAAAAGAAGAGGTCAAGCAAGAGATCTAAGCAATTTTGGACCCAATTAAGCAAGCTGCTACACGAGACAATTTGGAAGCTACAAAAGAAGTGATTGCGCACTGTGTAGTTCAGCGTATGAAGCTACACACAAAGCTTGCCATCCTATTGAGTCAGATACAAGCTAAGAAGACAATCTTGGTAACAAATGCATTAGAATGCCTTATTAGACGTGGGGATGAGCTACAACACAAGATCATGACGATTGCAAGTGAACACAATTTTGGCAAGCATATTTGGTTCGAGATCTACAGGTAGATGTTCCAAAACTTTCCATCACCAAGTTGGTTGATTGATAATGTTTTGTTTGCATAATATTGGTGTAATTTGTATTTTGTTAAAAGTGAATTAAGATTTAGAATGGAGAGTCACATGGAATGTGAAAGGTCACATGGAAGTTGAAAAGTCATGACGGTAGGTGAAATGTCACTCTACTTTCTATAAATAAACCCTAATGGCTAGATGTAACGATCCTCCAGGTTTGGACTTGACTTGTGCATATTGTTTGGGAGCTTATGGATTTTTTTGAGGATTCAAGTAATGGCTTTGCATTTCCACTAATGGACTTCATGGGCATTTCATGTGATGGTGTTGTGAATATTTTAACTTAATGTTAAAATCTTTTTGAGCTTGGGCACGCAATTCCTTACATGTGTTTTTGAGCATTGTGAGACTCTTCTTGCAGTGATTTGATGGTATATGTTTTGCTTCCATTGTGTTTATGTTAACAAACTACTTTGTTGATTTAGGCACATATCATTTGTGGAGTTGTGTGTTTTTAATGCTTTAATGTTTGTTGTCAATTGAAAATTAATTCATGGTCGATAAACGAATCTTTCCCTTCATACATGCATTTTAATTGAAGTTTTGGCAACATTACTTCTGTAATATTCATGTCTTGTTAGTTAGTTGTTGTTGTGTTCACATGATAAGTTTCGATAAAGCTCCTTAACATGTGTTAAAAGTTTTATTTGTTCTCTAATGTTTGTTGTTCATATTGTCCAAAGTGAATCTCTAAGCAACAAGGTGGCAACCGAGCCCACATACCAGATGGGGCTCCTATCCCAAATGGTGTAGAGACTAGTTGGGATTTTGCACCAAAGAGACCCCTTAACTGTTTGTGGAAGAATCTAGTGCGTCAACCGAACCTTTGATCTAGACTTCAAAGTGATTATTTTTTTGTCAGAATAATCACCAAGAAATAGATATTTCTGTCATATTCACTTTTTATAGGCCCAACTGATTATATTTGCAAATTGTTAATACCATACAAAATTTGCAAGGTTCCTCCCAAATAGTCACTAAAAAAATTAGGAAACGTGTCAATCCCTAACCCCTTAAACTTGGAGTAAATCATAAATGTAGCCTCAAATCTTGATTATTCGGCTGGCTCCATTGCTTCTTTTCAAGTCACAATGAGTAATACAAAATCCCCCCATATATATTCTCTTTTTTCAGAAAAGATGTAAAGAACGGATGTTCACAAACAAGATTGATACACTTTTCCGTTGCTGTAATTAGTAGTAGACTCCCTACCGCCTGGGTTTTCTTTTCTTTCAAAATTAATAAATAAATGAAGGCATTGGATATTCAAAAGGAAGATTGAAACACTTATACATAGCCACAATTAGTTGTACAATTTCCCCTCTCCCCCATGGCCCAATTTTATTTCATTGCTTTCAGGATATTCACGGGCAACATTGAAACACTTTTCCATAGCCAAATTAGTAGTACACTGTCACCGCCCCGTCCCCAGCATTCTGTTCTTTGAAGAAAAGAGTAAAGACAGGATCTTCAGAAACAAGATTAAAACACTTTTCCATAGCCACAATCTATGTTACAAGGTTTGTTGAACTTCAAAATTCAGTGAACTTATAAAAAACAAAACTTCAACCTTGAGCTTTGAAATTTAGCGAACTTATAAAAAAAAACTTCAACCTTGAGCTGCGAAATTCAGTGAACTTATAAAAGAGAAAATTGAGGTTTGTTCAGGTTTGTCAAACCTCATTAGCATTCAGTAAGTCCTCAAGCTCATAATATCTCCCTGTAGTTTTCATGTCCATCACAGCTTTTTGAATGTTCACTGATATTGGTTTCTTACCATTTTATGTTATATTTCATTTTAGTATATCTATGTGTGTGTGGGGGATGGGAAAATGTATATAGATGAACTTAATGGTGAACCTCGTTTGGGTTTGAACTAAACCTAAATGTCATTGATCCTGAACTGTGCGACTTAGGCTACAATTAGTAGTTCAGATAAACCTTTCCTCACATATTTTCTTCTTTTCATTCAGCAAAAAGAGTAAAGACATAGGATCTTCACAAACAAGATTGAAACACTTTTACATAGCCACAATTAGTACCACAGAATACCCTAACCACCAGGTTTCTTCTTTGCTGTCAGGAAAATCATGGAGTAAAGACATGGGATATTCACAAGCAAAATTGAAACACTTCTCCATACCTCTTCTGAGGTAGAATCAGAAGACCTCTAAACTATAACAAATGCCATGGACACCCGATCTAGTTTATCTGCAAAAGAAAAGGCTATTTCAAGCTTGATTTTAACATATGCCATAGTCGAGACTCGAGACAATTATCTGCAGGATGGAAATTCTTCTTGATTGAATGTCAAAATTATAATTAAATGAGAGATACATGTAATACCCATTTTACATGCTGTATGAATTTCAATAAAGAATGTGCCTTGGATAATTGTTAATCCAACCAACTCAATGACATTAGATTTCACTAATCCGTGCTTTACTCTGCACCAACTTAAGCTGCTGATTATATAACCTGCTGTGGAGATATTGGCTTTGCCATTGCAGCAACACACGTACATGCCTAACTGCAGTCGAATCTGCCACTTCTCCCTACAGAATCTTGCTACTGGAACTATACCCAGTATCATGCAATTTCAAAGAATAATACCCCGCACTTGAAGATGAAAGACCAGTAAGAGAGTTTCCTCCAATTCTTGTTTTCAAGCAATATAAAAAGATCATTGCAATTCTTTGACACCTAAGGAATCCATTAATCTTGAAGATTCCTGTAGCACCTTGTGATGTAGCTTGACTTAGGTCATCAACAGCAAGCAGATAATTACAACTACACTTGCAGATTCCCTCCATGCAATATCTTCAATATAAATGGAGCAAGTTACTTCCATCCGAAAAACACAAAGAAGCAGTTCCTTCAATTACATTATGTCACTTAAAGACCATCAGCTACTCCACTCCTTCACTTTTATGACTAGATATAATTTTGGCCATGTCAGTTAAAAATGGCCAATGTCTTTTACTTGTCTCACCCTCAAGAATACTCTGCAAATTACAAAAGATAAACAGTAGTAAGGTCCCAGTCAAATGCAAGGCAAAGACCAAAAAGCAAGATAACTGAATTAAGATATAATCACATAGGAAGTGGTGGTTGTAACTAACCTCATACTTCTTTACCAGTGATGACCAGCAAGACTTACATTGTTCAGGGGTTCGATCAATTCCATAACCTGACAAAGTCAGTGAAATCTCTTCCCACAAAACCTTCTTTGCTCTCATTGTTCTAAATCTACTGTCCATCTGTCCCCTTAGTTCTATCAACTTTTGAGTTTCATTTTCTTTCCATCTGGAACGCTTCCCAGTTGGAGATGAAATTGCTGATGACACGTCCAATGCTGTGGACCGTGAAGAAACATCCTCGTATTCCTTTTCTTTATGTTTAGATGTTACAGAAGAATCCACAGTGGATGCTACTGATGATACTTCAGGAGTTGCACTTTTAACTTTATGGCCCTTGGCTGAGTTAACTGACACTCCAATAGGTGCTGCACCTGAAACAGTAAGGTTGTCAACAATATAATTCTATAAGATGCAATAAAAATTAAAATATAAACAAAGTTCTATAATGAAAATAATTTATTCACATATCTTAGCCCAACAGTTTTTCTTTTTCTTCAAGCAACTATCATGCACAGCCATATGGCATAGAGAATATAGAAAAACTAAACTACAACATAGAATCAGGTGACCATCATGCTAGTAAGGTATCAATAACGACATGGGTCTGAGGCAGTCACCAGAACCACATATCTAAGACCACGGACATTTCTTAAATGCAACAATCTTGAGCTTTGCAAAATGCCCAATCTATGAGAATGTCTCATCTGTTTGGGCCGCTTTAACTGTGAAAATATCTATCTACTGCCCTTGTGCTCTTCCCAGCACGAGCAGAAAAATTACCATTAGAAGCAATACTGGAACTGTTATAGAATTAATGAATATTTAAAGCAATGTTGCAAACACCGTGATCTGGATAAAATTAGTGAGGGTCCAGAAAAGGAAAAAATCGGCAAAATAAAAAAAAATACAATAATATTCAATTTTTTTAGTATCTAAAGCATTCACAACATAAAACATAAAAAATGCATTGACACATAAATATGAAAAGAGAACTAATATAAGATGTGTAATAACTAATATGTCTAGTGCTATGTTATGTAAAAATCAATCGATAACTAATAGCTAATTAATGATCCCATTCACCAAGAGGCATCCAGGGCTGTATTTAAGCCAGGGCCTCCCACATTGTAAAACATCCATTTCAATCATTTATTAATAAAGTATATATACATTTCGGTTTAATGTTGCCTTTATCTGCATCATCTAGTATCGTAGCTAATCGCTCCTCAGCTCCCTGCTGCAAGGTTTAGGATTTTCGGGTCACTACTTGTGTTCACTATCTTCCGCAGCTTCATTCGTCTTAGCCACCGCCGCCCGCTATCCTCCTGCCGTCATCGGCCATTCTTGCCATCGTCCATCATACCGTGCCCTTGTCCATATCTTGTGGCCCCCAACCGTCACCACTGTCCATCGTGCCCGACCGTGTTTTCTGTCACGCTGACCCCTGACCACTTGTGCCCCGTACTGCTATCTCTCTGTCAACCCTTATCACTCCATCCCTTCCACGTACTTCATCAATCTCCGCCGCCTTTTTACATCCCTACAGACCGATACCTCTGCCACATTTTTTTTTCATCCGCTGACCATCGTTTTTAATCACCGCTAATCGTTCCACCCGTTAACCTCCGTGGATCTTCAAATCCCTTTTAACGATTGTGATTAATATATAATAACTATATTGAAGAAATTCAACCCGCACTCTGGTTATCAATTTTCCTTATCACTCCATGCATTTAGTTTTAAATCCAAGCATGATAAGAATTCTAAAATTTGGAAATGACAATATTTTTCTGAAAACACAAATTTAGAGATTTCACAACTGCTGAAATTGCAGAAATAAAACACAACAAAATTATGACAGCCATACACAGAAAATAACATTGATTTTTTGTCAATGTGACCCTGGAAAAACCCCTACAACTCTTGGGGAAAACTAGTTTGAGAGTTTTTCTTTATTTCTGAAAATGCTTTTACAGAGAGACTGAAATACACAGTAAAAATTCCACCATCCACAAATTACAACTTATCTCGATTTCCGTTCTTGAACTCTGCCTCGAAAATCGTGCCAATCAGCAAACAACCAAAACATAATTTTTTCTAGCAATAAAATAACATTAAATGTTGTACGGCCTGCCTCGAAAAACGTGCCCAAAACTTATTGTACAGACCATACAGATTTCAGCAGTAACACTGCCTCGAAATTAGTGCCCAAATCTACCTCGAAATTTGTGCCCTTTCTGCTGTCCCTCTTTCTTGATTTCAGTGCCTTTCTCCTGTTGTACAGTTTTGCCTTGGGATGCGTGCCAATAAATGCTACTGCCTAGATTCGCTAAAATGTCTTCTTGCTACTCTCTTTCACTTCCTCGCTGCTCAAAAATTTTCTCCTTGCTCTCTCTTCTCTTTCTCTCAAATGCTCATGAAAGAACGAATTGATCTTTTCCTCTTCTCTTCTCCTTTTATTTTCTAAATGACCTTTTGCGTTACCCTAAGATCTAATGGCTGAGATTCATTTAGATCTAGAGATGAGAATAAATGTGCATTTAATTCTCACTTTCTATTTTTTAACTCATCCACTTAAATAAAGACCCACTTAGCGTTTTATTTCCATAGTCATATTTTCACTTTTTAATTCTTCATTGACTTTAATAAAGTCACCTTTAAATTAGAATGTAACTTTACCACTTATAAAGTCACTTTTAAATTAGAATTTAACTTTACCACTTATGAAGTCACTTTTAAATTAAATTGACTTTACCACTTATAAAGTCACTTTAGGAAAAAAGTAAAAAATAAATTTGGACACTTTTCCCTAGGCCAAAGATCAAAGCCTTAGGGAACCACTTGTCCTTTGGTACCCAAATTTTAACACTCCCTCTTACCGAGGAAAGTGTTCCTCACCACTCCCATCTTGTCTCTGAAGTAGACACGCTTGCTTCGTGGTAAGGCTTTGGTGAAAATGTCCGCCACCTGCTCATTTGTGCAAATGTACTCAAGCTTGACAACTCCCTTTTGGACATAGTCTCTAATGAAGTGATACTTGATCTCAATATGCTTTGACCTATCATGAAAAATTGGATTCTCTGTGAGTTTTTTGCAACTCTGATTATCACAGTAAATTATTGAAGGTCTCAATGCCTGACCAAATAGGCCAAACAACATCTTGCGAAGCCATATGGCCTCACAACTAGCCAAACTAGCAGCCATATACTCTGCCTCAGCTGATCTCAATGCAATTGACTGTTGTTTTCCGCTGATCCATGACACAACTGCCGAACCCAACCCAAAATAGCACCCGGAAGTACTCTTCCTATCTGAAGCACAACCTACCCAATCTAAATCTGTGTACCCTGCTAGTCTCACCCCATCACCCTGTCTATAATCTAGACCAAAATCCACTATCCTCTGCAAGTAATGAAGAATGTGTTTTGCAGCCGCCCAGTGCACTCTCTTGGGCTCACACATGAATTAACTCATACTGTTAACTGCAAAACATATATCTGGTCGAGTGTTGACCAAATACATCAAACAACCAATCAATTGTCTGTATAGAGTAGGATCCCCCATCTCGGAATCAGAAGCGTGAAGCTTCTTCCAGTTAGTGATCATAGGTGTAGACATGGGTTTGCAGTGCTCCATGTGAAATCTGCTAAGAATATCCACAATGTACTTCCCTTGTCCCAGAAAGAAATGCCCCTCCTCCTGCCACACCTCCAATCCCAGAAAATAATGCATCAAGCCGATATCCTTCACCTCAAACTTTGAAGCAAGATCTCTCTTGTAGCCCTCAATGAGTCTCTCTGCATCAGTGGTGATCAAGTCATCAACATACAACACTAGAATAAGAGGCTCCTCACCCACCATAATGAGGTATAGGTTCGGATCAGCCTCACTCTTTGTCAAACCCAACTGCTGCAAGTATGTATCAATCCTAGAGTACCAAGCTCTAGGAGCTTGCTTCAGGCAATAGAGTGCCTTTTTCAATCTGCATACATGGGACTCCTTCCCATGCACCTCAAAGCCCTGCAGATGCTCAATATAAACCTCCTCATGAATGAAGCCATTGAGAAATGCGGTCTTCACATCCATATGGTGGATCTTCCAACCCATCTTTGCTGCAATTGATATAATGGAGCGAATAGATATATACCGAGCTACGGGAGTGAAGGTTTCCTCATAGTCAACTCCCTCTACCTGTGAGAACCCTCTCGCCAAAAATCGAGCCTTGAACTTCTCGATGTTGCCATCTGCAGCATGCTTTATCTTGTAGAGCCATCTGGAAGTAACAATTGATTTACCTTCAAACCTCGACACTACCTCCCAAACATCATTCTTCATAATACAAGAATGCTCCTCCATCATGGTCTCTCTCCAAACCTGCTAGCTGGCTGCCTCCTCATAACTAGAAGGCTCGGACATAAATAAGAAAATCGATCTGCCTGGGCAGTTGAATATCTGCACTGGTGTTATCCATCTACCCATCGACTTCTTATACTACTCTGTTGGACCACTAACGACCAAGATTAAAACATAATCGATGGCTCCAACAAACTCCTATGCGTTCCTCAGTATCTGCCGTACTTCTCTGCTGGTTCTAACACTGGTGGTGGGAGGCTCAACCAACTCCTCCTGATCTTGTCGTTCCGTTTGTTGAGAACCATTTGCATTTCCTCCTTTTGAGGAGATACTAGTATTGGTCACTGTACTCGATCCAGGTGTGTGTCCTCCTCGCTGCCCCTGCTGCTCTTGGACTAATGGAACATCTTCTGACTGATCTTCTGTAGGCATATCACGAGATTTCCTCAAAGCTTTGTCCTCCATGAACTTTGCATCCTGTCTTACTACAATCTTCCTACTGCCAGGAATGATATTCTATATGCCTTTTGAGGTCTTGCTGTATCCTACAAGATACCCCTTTTCTGTACTCTGATCTAGTTTACTGCGCTTCTTGTCTGGAATGTGACAATAAGCCATGCTTCCGAATATCATGAGATGACTAATTTCCGACTTCTTCCCTGTGAAAACTCCTTCGAGCATTCTCTTCCCCAATGCTCTGTGAGGAATTTTATTTTGGATATATACTGTTGTGTTGCAAGCTTCTGCCCATTGATAGCTAGGTAGATCTTGATCATACAACATAGCTTTGGCTGCCCCAACAATATTTCTGTTTTTCATTCAACTACTCCATTCTGCATTGGATTATATGGAGATGTCCACTCTCTTTTGATTCCCTCCTTTGAGTAGATATCTGTGAAGTCTTTGTCTGTTTATTCTCCACCATTATTTGAACGCAATACCTTTATCTTTTTCCTTGTCATATTTTCAACAAGAGCTTTAAACTTTAGAAAGCAGTCAAAGACCTCATCCTTAGTCTTTAAGAAATAGATCCTGGTTTCTCTTGAGTGATCATCGATAAAGGTGACAAAGTATTTGCCACCACTAAGAGCTCTGGTGGACATAGGACCACAAATATTTGCGTGTATTAATCCTAATACACATTTTGCTCCATGATTACTTTTGGAAAAAACTGCTTTAGCGTACTTCCCTAGCACACATCCTCTGCATAAGTCATCATGTTCACTACTAAGAACTGGTACCCTTGTAGTAGTCTCTCTGAGCATCCTCAATGCTCCATGGTGTAAATGCCCCATTCGCCTGTGCCATAATTCATTTCGCTCCTCACCATTATAGTTGCTGTCTATCAATGCCATTGGTGATTCAAGCTGCAACCTATACAACTTGTTGCTTCGAATCCCAATTTTCCTTTTCTTCCTCCAACTTAGATGCTTGACGTATACTTTCTTTCCCATGAAGTATACATCATATCCCTTGTCCTATAACTGGGACATTGAAATCGAGTTTATTCCTAATCCTGGCACATGCAAAACATTGGTGGCTCGGATGTTGGTCCCTGCTTCAGTCTAAAATACTATGGTGCCTCTCCATACTGGAGTACATTTCGTTCTGTTTCCCATAGTTATTTGGAAGTCCATTTGTTCTTCTTGATAGCTCGAGAAATGTTCTCGTACTCCAGTGATATGAGTTGAAGCCCAACTATCAATGTACCAAACATCTGTTGATGCTGAATTTGCTAGGCATGCGAATTCTTCATCTAATCTGGTAGATAAATCTGAAACACTTTGAGTATCCATATTGTGCCAATTTTGACGCCAACCTGTCCCATCAAACGCTGTAGGAAAAATTGCGTCCCACCTTAGACAACCCTCCTTGCTAAATCTTTTGCTGTGCTGTTCCTTCTACCACTAACAAATTTCGATTGGAAAGACTTATCTCTTTGTTGACTCACTCAGAAAGAGTTTTCCCATGAAATCCAATCTTCTTGGCTTGAACTGCGAAATCCTCTGGGAGATTCGAATTACTGCCCTTGCAGGAATTTTGAATTCCCTTTTCCTTTTGATGCTGGGTACTTCGACTTCTTCCTTCTGCTTCCCTTCAGCTCTGATACCATGTGAAAATTTCTAAATAGAAATCCTATTGCAGTGATTAATATTATTTCTTCTACTTATTATCTCATAAATAAGTTATTCACAGTATTCTTATGGCAAATATCGAAATGTATTCTACTGCAACCTTCACAATTAAAACATTGCAGAAAGTAAATGTAAGGAAACATATTGGCACAAATACAATCACAATGACACAGATATTTTTGGACAATCGTCCCTGGAAAAACACAATGTGGGAAAACCGGTGTAGCAGATGAGGGTTTTATTATTCTTCAACAAATTCTCATGTACAAATTACAACCAACAAAATAGGAATGAGAAATATTACAGACACTTCTTGACCAAGTTCTATTCCAAGTGAAGCACTTCTTCCCCGGAATCCTTCTGATCCTTTCTATGTCAAAATGCTCTCCCTAGCTCAGTGTCACGCTGACCACGTAGGCTTTGCATCGTTCTGTGTCACCCTGTTCCTGCTCTACGTCTTGCTGCCTTGCACTCTTTGAATATGCTGATGCCCTCTCTTCCTTTCTCACATGCAACTCTTCCTCTGATTCGATTTTCTCTTGCCGAACTTCGACCAGTGAGAAAATCTATCTTACTCAGGTAACTGAGTATCTGCCTCTGGTGCATTCTCCAAGTGCCCATCAGGTCTCCTCTTATAATCCTCTCATTGATCAACCAACGGCCCAGATTAAATTCTAATCAATGGCTAGGATCATTTGACTTGATCTCTGCCTTCTTCTAGAAGTTCCACCCACAGTTTAGATTAATACCCATTAATTATTTTAATTTCCTAAGTTTAGACTTAGGGTCCCATTAAAAATAATTAATATTCTAATAAAACTGTTTCTGGGTGGAATTTCCCAAAACGATTTCTGGGTATTGGAGAATGCATGTGTCTAAGCCTTCCTACAAATTTTGAGGCCTAGAGCACATCTGATGCTACCCCAAATCAACACTTTCTTCCCCACAAAGTGTACATTGTACCCCTTGTCCTCCAACTGGGACACTGAAATTAGGTTCATACCCAATCTTGGCACATGCAGTACATTAGTAGCACTGGTGCTAGTTCCTGTTTCAGTTTGAAACTCTATGGTACCTCTCCCTACTGGAGTACATTTAGTTATGTTCCCCATAGAGATATGGAAGTCCATCTGCTCCTCCTGATAGCTAGAGAAATATTCTCTAATTCCCGTCATATGAGATGAAGCTCCACTATCAATATACCAGATAACAGAGGATGCTCAACTTGATAAGCACACAAATTCATCTTCCAATCTGGAAGACAATTATGAGGCTTCCTGATTGTTGATTCTATCCACGACTTTTCTGTGCTATTTATCCTTTCCTTTTCAACACTTATTTTGTTGTTGCAAAATGTTGCGTCCTAGCTGGAAATCTACTATGCAAGGAAACTGTTGCAACTCCCTCTGCTTGTGGTAATTTTCGATTTGGAAAATTTTATTCTTTGTCGACTCTCTTAGAGAAACAAATTTTCCTCAAAAACCGACCCTCCTGGCCCTATGGGACTGCATTGCCTCTAGAGGGTTTCAAATTGCTGCCTCTGCAAAGATTCAAAATTCTCTTCCCTTCTGCTACTAAGCTGTCCGGCTTACGATCTATGCTCTGATAGCATGTGAAAATTCCGAAGTTTGGAATCCTACTGCAGTAACTGATATTATCTCTGCCATTTGTTAAATAAATTAAACAAATTATTTGCAGTTTCTTACGACAAATATCGAAATAAATACACTGCAGCCTTCACAAATTAAAGACTGTGGAAAAATAAAAGCAAGGAAAATTAGAGAAATGCTAGCACACATATAAGCACATTGACACAATTATTTTTGGACAATCATCCCTGGAAAAACCCAATGTGGGAAAATCGATGCAACAGATGAAGGTTTCTTTATTATTCTTTAGCAGTGGTTCATGTACAAGATATCAATCAACAAAAATAGAGAAAGAAACACTGAGAGAAATTTAGCATTAAATTTCTCACTCTCCAAGCGATTCTCTGACCCCGAAACGGACCCTCTGTCCTCACGTTGGTCTCACTGCGTCATCCTCTGCGCAATGCCCTGATGAATTGTGTCCTTTCTCATGCTGGCCCTTCCAGAATTTATCCTGCACTCTCGGACTACTACTGATGCCCTCTCTCTCTCCCCTGCAACTCACCCTCCGACTCTATCTTCTCTTGCTGAACTTCAGCCACTGAGAAAATTGATCTGCCTGGGCAATTGAGTATCTACACTGGTGTGTTCTCCATCTACCAATCGACGACTTCTTATAATTTTCTGTTGGAGCACCAACGACTGAGATTAAAACATAATTGATGGCCCAAGTTAATTCCCTATCGATACGAGTGAGTTTCTAGAGGATTCTCATCACATCTCAATTAATACTAGTTAATTAACCATATTCCCTAAGTTTAGACTTAAGAAATAATTAAAAAATTGGTTAATTATCTAATTGAAACAATTCTAGGTGGAATTTCCAAAAACAAATTCTGGGTTTTGGAGAACTCATTCATTCTAGCCTCTCCATAAAGTTTCGTGGCTAGAACACATCTGATGCTACAAAACTTAACAGTACATCATGGAGGAGGGCTAATAACAATAATACCCTAGATGCTTGGAAAAGCCCTAAGCCCTAAATAATTGAGGTCAAGCCCTTAGCACTGTTAATTATATAGTCCTTGTTGGAGCATACCCTAAATATTTAATACAAAAAGAGCTACGACTGTTCATAACAAAGTTTGATATATATATATATATATTGTTAAAGTCGACTCCATTTGTGCATTCCATCCAAGCTTAATTAAAAAATTTAAATAAATATGATAGATCGGCTCCATTGCCAACAGACGTGTTTGTTCATATGCTCAAACAAGTATAAATACAAGGATGAACTCGTCATTCCTAGCAATTCAACTCGGTTCAGATCAAAGAGAAGTCGAAGAGGAGTAAAGAGAGTTAAAAAGGACACAATATCTTAATATTTTTGTGTTTATCATTAAGTAGAGCTTGACTTTCTTATTTGTTTTGGATACATTCTCTGAAGGCTTGAGACTAGAAAGAAGCCTTGGCCCTGAGGTAAGTCTCCTTTCTTGGCTTTATGGACAAGAAGGAAACTTTAGACCTGTGGAAGACATTTTCGGACCTATTGTTGAGATTTGTAGCTTGGGAGGTACTCCAAACCCTAGGATCGAGGGTTGTGGAGGAGTTGGCACACAAGTGTGGCTTGTGGGCATGAAAACCAATCTTGTGGGCTTTGCACCCGAGCATATGGGTGTGAATCCATGAGGAGTTTTAGACATGTGATGATTTGAGGTGATAGTAGATTCCGAGAGCAACCGGGAACATCAAAAATCACTCAAATCAGAGGTCTAGAACTTGAGATATAAATTTTTGAAGTTAATGTGTGGGTTTGGTCAAGGTCGGTTAGGCGTTTAGAGACCTTGTCACAAGTTTTCAAGCCGACACATGAGATTTGATTGAGCCCTTGTATTGTGTATAAATATAAGGTGGAGTAGTGTCATTTAACACATCCAAGGAGCATATTTCATAGTCCACACATCAAGAAAGGCAGAAGTCGGAGTACAGGCAGCAGCGCAAGTACGGGCATAAGCATGAGTACAAGCAGCCACACGAGTGCGGGCAACGCGAGTGTAGACAGAGCAAGTGCGGGCAACATAAGTGCAGGCAATGCGAGTGCGGGGCAGGGCGAGTGCGGGCAACGCAAGTGCAGGCAACGCGAGCGCAGGCAACGCGAATACAGGCAACGTGAATGCAAGCTAAGCATGTAGCAAATTACACCAGGGTGACACAGAAGTTGTGCAGGGCTAGGTATGTATTGTATTGATGTGTTAAGGTTGAATTGATGCTAGTGGATGGTGTCCTAGGAGAGGACATTTTGGAAGTTTGTTAGCAACCAAGAGGAAGGGTTTCCTACTATAACAAGGATTGGTCACTCGTGGTCTGTTGGAGGGCAGCGTGAGAGTGGACTAAGTGTGGACAGTGGATTGGGCATTTATGGTCTGTTGGAGGACAACGTGATAGTGCCCAAGTAGGAGTCCGGTGTGCATCATCTTCATGGACTTAGGTGGTTGCTAGAGTGGCAAAAGAAGAGCTCAAAGGGTCTGCTAAACCAGGAGCAGTTTGAGTAGCCCTAGACTTGTGTGTGGAGAAGGACATCTACAACAGAAGATGGGAAGTCCTCCTAGCCCGTGTTCATTGTGAAAGATGGGCATCTCGCAATGATACGTGGTAGCCCTCCATGTCCTATGTTAGTCTTCATTGGAGCAACGTAGGAAGACTAGAGCGGGTTGAAGTCCCTAAGTAGCTGAGTAACAATGGGTAGTTGTGAGTTGTTCACAAACAAAGTTGTGAACAACTCAACAAGAGTCTCGATGTATTGTGCCCTTGATGGACTAAGGCATAACTAGTGAGCAAATTAGATAGTTGAGGTTCAGTGGCCAGATAGACTTGGATCGTTGATAGAGGCAGTGCTGCAGATCGGGAGCTAGGCAGGTAGAGGGTATGACCGAGAGGAGTTGAGAGAGCATGCGACAGTCAGATGATCAGAGTATCTCATTGAGGGTAGATTGGTTGTCGATGCACTGACACCAAGCCCCAATTTTCTATTCTTGTACTAGTGTATATTTGAGGGCCATTATCCCTGGTACGGGAGCCCTAGATTATTGTATTATTTAGTTGGATTAATATAACGCAGTTGGGTTATTGTACAAAATTGTGTATATTTTGTGCACTAGTAGATTTACTGTTGTTTATATTTCGTTGTGCAAAGTAACTTCATTGTGATTCTTGGTTTGGTAGCACCAATGATTTAAGATTCTATCCTATCACCAGGATCGTGGAAAAACAACACCTATGGTAGCATCCTTTTGCGGATCTTGTGGAGGCACATTTTGAAGATAAACTCAAACATGTTTTGGCACTTCTTTGCAAATCTTGTGGAGTAACAAAAGAGCTCAGGCCTATCACTAAGTTCTGGACCTATTGCAGTCATCATCTTTGGACCTGAAGACTTTTAGACCTTTATGCAAAGCAAATCTCAACTTTTGGAGCAGTACAATGATCCAAATCTTCTATTGTCTTGAAGACCTTGGAAGCACAATATTGGTATTATTTTGCAAACCTTGGTTGGAAGTTTGGAAGCACAGTATTGGCATTGTCTTATAGACCTTGGAAGCACAGTATTGGTATTATTTTACAGACCTTGGTTTGAAGTTTTGACAATGGTTGAAATACCTTGAGAAATTAAAGAAGACATCTTGGAGACCAACACTTAAACACTTGTCTTGTTAAAGCATCATCAATGTCACATCTTGAAGCCCTAGTGGAGTAATTCTTTTGTCGAAAATTGATGTGACATGAAGTGTTAGAGATTCATACTGAAATTGTTGAAGCTGACCTTTATCCTTGAAGAAAATTTGGAGAAGATGTTGTAGACCCTTTGAAGAAGCCATTGAGGAATTGGAATATTGTTGCGGCAATGTTTGAAGCATTGTTGAAGCCCATTGAAGACATCTTGCAAATATTTGAAGTTGATCTTGTAGACCACTTGAAGACATCTTTGGAGCCTTATTAAAGAAGATCATTCAAGACTTGTTGCAGAAGATATTGAAAGTCTTGAAGAACTATTGAACCCACTTTGAAGAACAAAAGCAGATGGTTGGAACCCTAGAGGATTGGAGTCCTCCAGAAGACCAGGTTGGAGCCTAAGCCAATAGAGAGGATTGACATCCTCAAGAAGACCAAGTTGGTGCTTTGTGAAATACAGGTTGGAGCCTAGTCGATTTGAAGATTGGAGTCTTCATCTAGGGTTGGAGCCCTGAACTATTATTGTACTTGATTCATTGTAAAGAGGATTGGAGTCTTTGTTAATTCTTGTTAATAAAATTATTTATTTTTTTGTTCATTTTGTGTTCTATTTTTAAGAGATGTTAACTGGTAAAATAACAATTGTAAAAGGAAATATTCATTCACCCCCTCTCAGTATTTCCAACACAAGCCCTAGTTGACATGTGGTAGCTTGGTTTCCTATTTGAATGATTGGAGATGGCTTGAGGATGCCTAGGGCTTCAATAGTGTTCTTAAAGAGGTTAGGTGACCCATTGGAGTATATAGTTTTGGAGGATAACAAGAGTCCATGGAGGCTTGTGATGAAGTGGTTTGGACTTGCCTTGTGTAGCTAGATCACCTTGGGGTCACTATTGTGCATGGCATTGTTACTGGACCATGTGTTGAAATTTCTAAGTATTACCCATTATAAATTTTACCTATATTCTCTAGTCTATTTCGCTTAATTGTTTAATTACTAACAAGTTATTTAACCATATAAATACTGAAATAAACACAATACAGTCTCAACCATCTACAGATTAGCAACTAAAAGAAATAGACAAACACACAAGGAACACCGTTATTTTTGGACAATTGTCCTTGGAAAAAGCCAACTTGGGAAAACCGATGCAACAGTTTTGAGGGTTTTATTATTAATCAACTTTTCGTGAGTACACTGAGTGCCAAACTGGCTCACCCAATAGAGATAAAAAATCTAGTTGTAATACCTTTTTTCGGAAGCATATATTCTGAAAGTTTGCCCCACGAAACCCTCTCCAGCACAACCTAAAGCACTGCGTTAGCTCTCTGAGGCTCTACATAGCCTCTCTGGCCCAATGCGTCACTTCTGTAGCCTCTGTGTGGATGATGCAGGCTCTTTTGGCCTCTGTGTGGCTCCCTCTAGCTCTACGTCTGCCTCTGCACTAGTCTTCCAACACTATCTCTGCCTCTCTGCCTCGTACTCACTGCCCCTCGTTGCAACTCTGATCACTGATTCGATTTCTCTTAGCAAAACCCGCTCTAGAAAATCGAATGACTGATCACTCTGGTGTATCTCCAACTGACCCTCAAGCCTCCTCTTATACTTTTTTTTGTTGAGTCTTTAGCGGCCGAGATTACATCTGTAATCAACGACTAATATTAGATTTGGCTTGATCCATGTCCTTTAGAACCTTCTAACCCAATTTTATATTAATACCCATTAATATTTTTATTTTCCTAAGTTTAGACTTCGGTACCTATTAAAAATATTAATTATTTTAATATCTCCTTAATCGGTAGAATCTGCCCAAACCATTTCTAGGTCTTGGAGATCTCATGTACTTTAGCCTCTCCACCAATTTTCATGGCTAGAGCACATCCGATACTACCCCAAATCAACACTATCTCTTAGCGAGGACTGTGCTCTAGTAATACTCCACCACTGAGCATCACCCTGATTATACAGCACCGGTACCTGTGTTGATTCTAGGCCTCCCCACCCAACATCCTCTGCACTGCTGCATCCTATACTGTCGCCCATGGCTTTGCCAATGCCACTGCTACATTTGAATGACAACTCCCTCTGCATCCGTGTTGCTGTTGGTCCTTTCTCCCAACACTGCATTTGCATTGCAATTCTCTCTCATCATGCTGCATTGTGCTACTTCTACTGCTACTACATTGCAACTCAGTTACTGAGAAGTAAGTAACTGATCCACCCAACTATTGACATCCTTGTCAGGCTAGAAACCCTCCCGATGCTGAAGCTCTCTCTGTCGCTATACTGTGCTCCCTCTTCTGCCTTTGCGCTGCTGCAACAACTCTATGCCATCCTGCACTGTTGCAACCTCCTTTGTGCCTCTCTGTGCTACCAGGGACTACTACACTTCTAGCACTCTCTGCCGCTTCATTCGCATCCGTTTCTACCGACATCCGCCATCCTGCTACTCTCACTTCGGGGCTCCCATAGCAAGGTGTGATCCAAGAGTTTTGGTACCTCAATGATCCTGCCCCTCATCGCTTGTAGTCTTCGTGACTACAACTCGATGTCTCCCCACCTCTTCTATAGAGGTACATGAGCACTCATGGCACAATCGTCGTTATCCTCTACCTCCTTCATTGGTGCTGCCTTGGAGTTAGACGCCTCTCCCTTTGTCTTCTTCCTTGGACACTGGTTCGCATAATGCCCCAGTTCCCCACAGTGGACACACTTTATCTTGGAGAGGTCCTTTTTCTTCCTCTTCTCCTGCTTCCCCATAGATGCCAGCGATGCATCCTCTTCCTCCTCTTTATTGACCCGGGCTCCTTTGCTACTACTTCCCGTCTTGGTCAGCCGTCTGATCTCTTCTTGGCGAAAAGTTGCCCACAATTCTTTCCATCCTGGAAGATTCGCTCTGCCCAAAATGCTTTGGACGAACGTCTCCCACTCCTCGGAGACTGTTTAGGGCGGTCCTCACCATTAACTCTTGATTCGGCGTGGCCCCTATGGAAGTCAAGTGGTCTCAGATCTCCTGCACCCTGCCAAGGAAGTGATCTATCTGCTCCCCCTTCTGCATCTGGGACGACCGCATCTGATTCTCCAGTAGCATCTTCTTCTGCACGGAAGTGCCTTGATACAATGTTATCAAGGTATCCCACATTCCTTTACCGTCTCCTTCTCGGCAATATGCTAGACCACATGATCCTTGACCCCATCAAGGATTATGCATTTCGCCTTGGTCATCACATCCTCGTACTTTTCATTGTTAGTTGGGCCGAATGGGATAGCTAAGGTTTTCAAGGCGAAGGCCTTGATGCGATTGCTATCTAGAACGAATAGGATCCTAGCCTTCTAGATGACAAAGTTGGACACCCCATCCAGCCTGTCCTGATCCCTTAGTCCATTCATGACCATCTCTCTGCTCTTCTTTTCGACTCCTCTGAGTCTCTATTTCCCTCTTGGAAGTTCTTCGACTCCCTTTGAGTCTCTACTTCCCTCTTGGAATTTCTCTGCTAGACTCCCTCTGAGTCTCGATTTCCCTCTTGGAAATCCTCCTGCCAACCATTGAATCACACCTCTTCGATCTCCTATGCACCTACAACACTGATCTGGATTTCTTGGCTAGAAATCCGCCTAGGTAGCGACTCCCTCTACCTTGGTTTTGCCCCGTTAGATACTGTTCTGTCTTGGTAGCAACAACGCCCCACCAACTTCACTCCCCGCTATCTACCCACAGTTTCCTATGCCCCAGCAACTGAAGGACTGAGCCTCTAGGCTCTGTGCAATCCTGGGAAGGTTGATTTGCTCCCTTGGCCAATTGCGTCAACCCTCCTAGTCTCTTCGTGAGCCTCTTCTGCCTCCTTTTGCCTCTGCGCTAACCTCTCTCTAGTTCGAAATGATGACGTAGGCCCTTTGCGTCAACCCTTCTCAGCTGCTTTCTGCCTAGGAACAACTTCTATCACTCAGGACAGCTATTTCTGTTGCAAATTCTCTAATTTAGCTGGCGCCTTTAGCTCTCCTGTGATCTGCAACCCTCTGATACCATGTTGAAATTTCTAAGGATTACCCATTAGAAAGTTTATTTGTATTCTCTGGATTATTCTGCC
The DNA here is from genome assembly GCA_000404065.3 of Pinus taeda. NCBI lineage: Eukaryota > Viridiplantae > Streptophyta > Pinopsida > Pinales > Pinaceae > Pinus > Pinus taeda. The sequence continues at coordinate 53,884 of APFE031322093.1, forward strand.
TACTTGTTTAATTACTAACAAGTTATTTCACCATATAAACACTGAAATAAACACAATACAATCTCAACCATCTATAGATCAACAACTGAAGGAAATAAACAAACACACAAGGGACACCGTTATTTTTGGACAACTGTCCTTGGAAAAACCCAACTTGGGAAAACCAGTGAAGCAGTTCTGAGAGTTTTATTATTAAGCATCTTTTCTTGAGTACACTGGGTGCCAAACTCGCTCACTCGACAAAGATAAAAAATTTGGCAGTAATACCTCTCTTTGGAAGCAGATATTCTGAAAGTCTGCCCCATGAAACCCTCTCCATCACAATCTGTAGACTGCGTCAGCCCTTTGATGCTCTGCACAGCCTCTCTGGCCCATTTGTGTCAATTTTGTAGCCTTTGCGTGGATGACGCAAGCCCTTCTGGTCTCTACGCAGTCACTGCTGGCCTCTGCGTGGCTCCCTCTGGCTCTGTGTCTGCTTCTGCACTAGTCTTTCGACACTATCTCTGCCTCTTTGCCTCGTACTCACTACCCCTCACTGCAACTCTGATCACTGATTCGATTTCTCTTAGCAAACCCCGCTCTAGAAAATCGAATGACTGATCACACTGGTGTATCTCCAACTGACCCTCAAGCCTCCTCTTATACTTTTTCTGTTGAGTCTCCAATGACTGAGATTACATCTCTAATCAATGGCTAAGATTAGATTTGGCTTGATCCATGTCCTTTAGAACCTTCTAACCCAATTTTATATTAATACCTATTAATATTTTTATTTTCCTAAGTTTAGACTTAGTAACCTATTAAAAATATTAATTATTTTAATATCTCCTTAACCAGATAGAATCTGCCCAAACAATTTCTGAGTCTTGGAGATCTCATGTGCTTTAGCCTCTCCACCAATTTTCATGGCTAGAGCACATCCGATGCTACCCCAAATCAACACCATGACATTTGTACTCTACAAGTGGATGTCACACTTGTGTGGCCAATAAGGGTTCATGTAGGTTGTTGTAGGGGCATAGGTCCACATAGTATTGTTGGCCTTCCTCTCATATCAATAGTGGAAGGAGAGAATCTTTCTGCAACATGTTCATTAACTTCACTTGTATTCTCTCACTCTCGTAAGGTGTTGAAGGGAAACTTTGCTTTATAATGAATCAATACACAAAGACAAGATGAGATGATCCTAAGACTAGGTCTCCTTTGTGTATATATATAACAAGCAAATGGTAGAATTATAATGAAAGGGTATAATGAAAGGTTCTTGCTAACCTACTAATATAACACTAAAAATATAATAACTAAATAGTTAAGGTTTTATGCTTAACATGGGGCTTTGTCTATGGCTTAACATGCCCCTCTGCTTCAAACAAGTGTTGCCCTTATTACATGCTAAGTTGTACCTAGTAGGATATGAGGACTCCATGGTCCAATGTATAGGTCACTCATCAAACTTTTCAAAAGTCCAGAAGTCAACAGGGCGCTTATGCCCCTTTCTCTCTTCTCTCTTTACATTCTCTCTCTCAAATTATGCATCCCCGCGGGAGAATTGTATTAAATGTCATTAGCATGATGAATTTTTGTAAAAAGCTTAAGTGACTTGGGACTTGGCTACCAATTGAGTCCACTCCAAAGTTAATTTTTTTTCTTTTTTCACTTAGCTAATTATTCTCACTTTCCAACGATGAATAACTAGCTGAGTTTTTTCACTCACATACCCCTAAAGTTGAAGTGTGGTTTGATGTTTGGGCCTCTGGATGGTCCTAATTGTTGGTTTTTGGTAGCATCTTACAGGTGTTCTAGTGTCTATGGTGTCTAAGAGGCTAAGGAACACATTTGATCCAATACCCAAAAAATGTTTCACGAGAAAACACCTCAATTAGATTAATTAGCCAATTATAAAAATTTCCCTAAGTCTAACTTACGAAAATTGGTTAATTAAATCAAAATTGAGGAAAATAAAAGTTGCTCTAGAGACATCCAGAAATCTCATTTGATGGGGTCAAGATGAACTTAGCCATCGCTTGTGAATAGATATTGGTCGTTGATTCTTTAATGAGAAATTACAAGAGCAAGTCGATGGGGATTGAAGAGACATGCTTGAGCAATTCGATTCACCCAATTGCAAAGATAGCAACGGTGCAGTTGAAGTAGATGGAGACATCAGCAATGGGCTTTCAGCAAAGAATTTGAGAGGAGATTTTCACAATGATTTCCAATATTCTCAGAGTCAAAGAAGGCCGAATTTATTCGAGAAAACCCCTTTGTCGACTCTCTCAGAGAGAGATTTCCTCAGAATCTCTGCTTTCCCAGCAAGGACTGCACAATCTCTTCAAGGTGATTTGAATTATTGCCAAATGCAGCTATTGGCCTCTCTGCGCAGTGCTAGATCTGCTCTTCCTATTTCAAAATCAATGCTTTGATACCATGTGAAAAATTCCTACACTCAAGGAACCCCTACTACAGCAAAGCTGAATTTAATTCACCTACTTGATTTTAATATACATTATCAAGTTATTTTCTGAAATACTGAAGTAAATTACTTCTACAGCCTACACCAATTTAATTTGATTACATGAAACAAGAAATTGAGCAAAGAACAAGATACATAGGACACCGTTATTTTTGGACAAAATAGTCCCCGGAAAAACCTATTGCAGGAAAACTGGTGCAGCAGCTTTGAGGGTTTTATATTATTAAGCAGTAGTTATGAATACAATGCTGGCTTCCCTCCCAGAAACCCAATGATAGAGAGAAAGATAATGGCGGAAAGCCGAGTGAGATTACCTCACTTCACTTGACAATTTCCTGCTGATCTGGCAACCCCTAACTATCTCTACGCTGGCCCTGCGTAGGAACCCTGACTATCTCTTCTGCCTCTTGGAGCTTCTGCGTCAACCTCTCCAGGCTGTTTTGGCAACTCCCCGACGGTTTCAGATTTCTGTGTGAGGGCAACCTCACTTCTGCGCTAGCCCTTCTGGCTCTACGTCAAGACTGCATGGGCCCAGACTGGCCGAATGTCAGTCCCTCTAGATGTTGCGCTGCCTCCACTAGTGGCTCTTCACATCTCTGCCCAATATTCCTGAACTATCCCTACCCCTCTGCTGCAGAATGATCATTCAATTCGAATTTCTCAGCTTTCTAGCTCCAGAAATCAAACTCTAGATCAATTCGTTCTCTATGTGTGTGTTTCTAAATGAACACCAAACCTCCTCCTTATACTTTTCTCGTTGAAACTTCAACGACTGAGATTAAGTTTCTAATCAACGGCTAAGATTAAAAAATTGACTTGATCCGCTTTCTAGAACATTCTCACCCATATTTTGATTAATACCCATTAATACTTTGATTTTCCTAAGTTTAGACTTCAGAATCCCATTAAAAATATTAATTATTTTAATAAAATACAATCAAGGCGGAATTTCACCAAACAGTTTCTGAGTTCTTTAGAACTCGTGCCTTAGCATCTCCACCAATTTTCATGGCTAGAGCACATCCGATGCTACCAAAAGCTAACACTTAGTTTGCTATTGGGAGACTCAAACAAAGGGATTGGGGATTAGTGTGACAACCCCCGATCTGCGCCGTTGTCGTGGTGCCTAGACATTCTGTGCGACAACAAGCTATAACAAAGACATATGTAATTCTTACGGGTTGCTATCTAATTACCAGGTTCATTCTTACATTATTTGCTCATTGTGTGTTCACTTAAATTGAGAAAAATGTGTTTTGATGGGTGTTATTTTTTTATACTAGCAGTGTGATAGTTCTCTGAGTTAATTACAAAATTATAAATCTATTTCAAATTCAGTTGATGCATATTGAGTCTCTGAACAAGCTATTTTGTGCATGAGATTTATGATAAATGACCTACAACAGTATATTACCAAACAGTTTGTCAAAACATGTCACTGAAACTTTAAATATAAACTCAATTTTTTTTGAAAAAATTCAAGTGATTTCTGGAAGGGAATTTTACAAAATTGTAGTAGAGGCAGAGTTCTTATAGCTCATCAGAATTGTAATAGAGGCTGAGTTCTCCTTGAGCAATATCATGTTATGATCTAAGCTAGCTTGTAAGGCAAAGATCCAAGTTTCAATTGATTTGGCAATGTAAACTCTTCCATATGAATTAATAAAATTGAGACTTGCCCTCTACATTTTAATGTTGTGTGTATCATTGATAGTTGTTTGCCAGGTGTTTGACAAAAGTTAAAAGAGTTTGTTTGCAAGTTGTTTGTTTGAAGTCATCAACGAAAATCTTCGAAATTTTTGGCCCCGGTACATTACACAAGCCAAATTGAAATGAGGCAGTTTGGACATCAATTTGGAACATTAACATCATGACCTAATCACAAGAAGAAAGTGAGTATGCATATAGAGAAAAAGCATAAAGCTCCATCCTCAAAGCCTGGCTTTACATATGGAGGAGGTCCTATTTATAGATTAGATTAAGAAATGTTTAATTAATTCATTTAATTTCATAATAACTGCTGAGGGATAGTAGGGCATAGAACTAATGTTAGGGCTAATCAACGTGTGATGTTAATATGTTATCGTGCCTGAGAACCAAGGAATGAAGAATCATGTTGGGCATGGAATCCCCCCAAGGCATGTTTTGGGGCTTAAAGCCCAAGTTTTGACCGAGTCTTCTTGTAAAAGCTCCGCGAATTGTGGGCGTGGGGCGTGAAATTGTAATAGAGTCACAGGGTTGTCCACCCTAGTTTTTGTAATGCAATGTCAGCTGGATAGACCTACCCATGGTCCGTGGACCATGGAATTGTATAAATAGAGCAAGGCTCTAAGTGTAGAAGATAACTAATAGAAGCTGGAATAGAGGATAGAAAAAGAGAAGTCCAAGGGATTGAGTCGAAGTGTAAAGTGTGTCTGTGGGTCATCATAGAGTAGGGTAAGGCTTTACAGCTGAGTTCGCAAAGGCCTAGTAGTCCACAACTGAGTGCACAGATCCTTGCAATTGAGTGTGTAGGGCAGGTCGAGCCTGTAACCGTTGGGAGAATCAATAAAGAGAAGTTTTACTATAATTCTGTGTATCGTGTCTTGGTTTAATGCATGATTGGATATAATTTGCAAGTATACTGTTTATTTACTGTGCAAACCTGTATGAATGTTTTGTATTACTAATTATAACTTAAGACATTCAAGTAGGCGAAGGTAATTAATTAGTACTGGGAGATAAGTAAGATCTCAGGTAATAGCGTGGCACAACCCCTGGTTAGGGCTACGCGAAGGCAAGGTATCGAGGTGCGAGGAACGAGAAAGTGCGCAAAGCAACCTACGCGCACGAACAAACAAAGGACCAGTCGAACCTCTTAGACATCTCAAGGGTGCAGAAACCTAGTTCTAGCACCCTCCCATACTACTTCGGGTGAGACCTCAGTCCGTGTTCCACAGACTGTTGCCGAAAGGGCCAGTAGTACAGCGATTTGTTTGGCTAATTAACTCTGAACCTGGGTCAGGCCCCAACAAGCCAACAAATGGTTCCGTTGCCGGGACTGGGATCTGCATAGAGATGTCTGATGTTGTATCACTGGAATCCGACAAAGAAAGGAATTCAAAATTGGTTGGACAGAAAGATTCACGAGTTCATGGTGTAGGAAAACAGGAATCCGCAACTATCAAAGGAAGAGTGGTTACACTGCTACTTGTATATGAAGATCCACGAAATTTTCTTTGCATCCTTCCCCACCGAATTGTACGAGTAAATGACGAAGCTAGCAGATAGCCAAGGAAGGTGTAAACTCGACAAACCTATTGTATGGACTCAAGAATTGGTGTGCAGACTGGAAGCATCGGAAGATAAGATCGCACGCGCTGTCGATCACTGGCTCGATCGAATCATAGGAGGATTCATCACCGAATTCGCGGTAGATACTTCAGTCAGCTATAGTGAGGCAGAATGACGCTTCCTCAAGGGACCGCGAGGTAAGTACATTGAAATTTTGAACACTTGGATTAAAATGCTACTATGTGAAAAGTGGGTTATGCGAATAAATTGATGATTGGGGCCGCGCGAAGAGGGAGAATCTATAGAAACAAAGGTAGCACAGAACTAGAAACTAGCCTCTTGATTTCACCTCCGCGAGGGGGTGAAGAAGAGCTCGCGAAGGTCTTGCCAAGAAGTGCAATCAATCTGATAAGGTAGAGAATTCCGCGCATACCACCCACACCACCATCAGTTTCACCATTGTCATCCCCGTCTTCGCCCATACCACCTCCGCCACCATCGTGAAGCAGTATGGCAAACGCGATAAAGCTACCAGTGTTTAAGGGAGTAGGGAATGAAGATTCGAACTAGTTTTGGTTCTTGATAAAAGCTGTATGGGAAGCACAGGGTGTCATGAACGACAATATAAAGAAGGCAACATTGGTCAGCACTCTGCAGGATCGCGCGCTGACCTGGTACATTAAGCATTCCAATGACAACTCGAATGCAGGGATCGTGGATATCCAAACTGCGCTAAACAAAGAATTTAGCAGGCCAAAGTCATAGGCACAGTCGATCATTGGATTCAAGGAAATCACAATGCTACCATGCGAGACCCTGTGGGAATTGGATCAAACACTGAAGTGCACAATTCGCGAAGCGAACATGACATTAATAGATGGGCAACACCGTGAATGGTTTGTAGCATCGTTAACGCCACATCTACGAAACGCGCTGGTGCAACAAAGGCTAACCACTTAGGCTGAGGCTTTGTAGGTCGCGATGAGATTGCACGAAACTCCGATACAAGATCCTAACCTTGGAGTTCAGCGGATTCACGCATAGATGAAAAACTTGTGCCTGGAGATGCAGAGTTTGAAACAAGATAGGACAACCCACCTAGAAATGCACGATGAGGTATGGTGCGTAAAATGAAAGGGCCAGGGGCACGACAAGGACCACTATTTGTGTTCGCGAATTACCTTGCAAAAGGAGGGCCAATGCCACGAAGACTGGAGGCACAAGTAGGACCAAGCGTGGCGCCTGCATTGTGGTGCGCGATTTGTCAAATAGGAGGAAAGCATGCTACAGATAATTGCCATCTATTACAGAAGTATACGCAGAATTCACAACAATTGTTTTGTAATTTTTGTAGGTCGGTAGGACATGATGAGCGCACATGTAGAAGTTATTAACTGATGATGGATCGAACTCCTACCTACCGAGTTTAGGCTAAAACCTGGCCCTTGATCAACACACAGGAATGGCACGCACTAGATTTTAGGGGCGTGGACAAGACCAAGGTGGAGGGGGACCAGGAAGAGGTCGCGGAATGCTGATATGTTACAATTGCAGAGGACTAGGGTATTATGCCCGCGATTGTACGAATCCAATGCAACCATCATGCTTGTATTGTACGTTGTTTGATCATGAGACGAAGGATTGTCCCACACTGATAGCAAAGTTGCGCGATAAAGGAGCACTCCAACCTCCCCCAACTCAGAACCTGCAAATGATGAGGTCTGAGCCGCGCGAGGAAGACCCTAATGTAAATATCATACTCCGGAGTGGAATTACGACAGGGGATGACAAAGACAAGTAGCTTGAAGAAAGTACCTGAGTTCGCAAGGCTCCAACGAAGGAACCCGAATTTGATTTGGAGTGCGCTAAGGAGACCTTCATGGAAGCTAAGAGGAGTTTCACTGATGCCTCCACTTTAGGAAATAAAGACAGACTGGAGCCGAAAATGGACCCATCGATGCTCACTACGTTCTTGGAGACATGCATGAAGCTGCTGCGTGACAGCAAGGCTGTAAAGGGGCTGCAAGGACTCATAACTAGATGTGCTGGGACCACGCTAGGAGAACCGGCGTAGTCCGGAAGCTCAGGAAACACATGACGCGAATAGGAAGGGAAAATGAGATTCACCGCGCAGATTGGGGAATATGAGTTGGACCAAGTGATTCTAGATCTAGGGTCGAATGCGAACGTCCTGCCAAAACAGACATGGGAGCGCATAGGCAGGCCTGTGTTGTAATGGTCTCATATCTAACTGCGAATGGCGAACCAACAAAAGATCCTACCTATGGGGAGATTGCAGGGAATCACAGTAGATATTGAAGGAGTAAGCGCGCTAGTAGATTTCGAAGTAATAGAGATTGTTGATGACAACAATCCCTACCCCACGCTATTGGGAATAGATTGGGCCACCAACATGAATGGAGTGATAAATCTAAAGAAGAGCAAGATGATCTTTGAGAAAAAGTCTCTGTGCGTAATGGTACCTTTGGACCCTGCAGAAGGATCGTGCTACACGGAGCCAGTGCGCGACTACGACAATGACAACGATGACTTGGACTGCATCTACAAGTTAACCACACGGAAGCAAGACTGGGTAAATTCAACCGCGGATGGCCGAATCTCATGGGAGCGCAAAAGCTCCTGCACATCAGATTCTGACGAGGAGATAGAACGATGGCAGAACTGCTTACACGAGGTAACCACGCTCAACTGTAACATGATGACAAGGTCGCTGCGCTGCATAGCAACAGAGGTAGGAGATCTGCCTACGTATGACGGGTTAAGCGAGGTGGATGACTTCCTGAACAAATTTGAAAGAGAAGTACCAAAACAGCAGCGTTTCGACGCTCTAAAATGGGTACTGAGCGTTACACTTGCAAGATGGTGGGGTACGCACCAAAGAAGTTTTGAGGACTGGCGCGAATGTAGAAGGATGATGTGCATGCGGTTTGGGAAGCCTCAGATGCGGTTAAAAGACAAGTATGACGGACGGGATGATCTGCGCGCACACCTCACAAAATGAACAAAGGTCTATGGGGAAGAGCCACAACCTGAGTGGGTGCACCTGTTCTGTCATACCCTGGATGTTATACCCATGAACTGGTATATAGAGATGGAGCTCCGCCATGGAACGAATGAATGGGATATCTTGCACAAAGGATTACTGCTAACCTTCACGTTTGAGGATCGGTGGTGGGATATGTTGATGATGTGCTACAAGCAGTAAAATCAGCTATATTTAAAATACCCCAGGAACCAATGGAAATACTTCGGCCGGATTGGGCAACCCAGCTAAGCTGCGCATTGGAGTGTTACAACATAAATATTGAAGAAGACGATGAAGACCCGTGCAAAGTTAACATTCTAGAAACTAAGGGCTATCACGAGATCTAGGGGCCATTGATTGAAGACCTTGATATAACCGCGCCGGTAAAGACAAAGCAGGTAAACATTGGTATAGAGGCCAAACCGAAGTATGCAACGCTCGATGACTACTGGGATGACGAGACGGTGCATAAGGTCGCTGAGTTACTCCGCAAGTACCAGGACTTATTTTCGACTAAGATCACGGACTTAAAGGGGATCATTGGCGATTTAGGGATGATTAAGAACACCCTAAAACCCGACGCGAAGCCGGTTAAGCAGAGGCCTTACTGCTTGAATCCGAAGTACAAGGAAAAGGTCCGCGTAGAACTAGACAAAATGCTCGTAGTCGAAATCATTGAGCCAGTGGAAGAATCCGACTGGGTAAGCCGTATGGTAAGTGCAAGAGAAGAAGCAAAAGGCTGAGATAAGAATATGCGTGGACCTCAGGAAATTGAACGATGCCTATGTGCACAACCCATTCCTGACTCCGTTCATAGATGAAGTATTAGAAAATGTTGGTGGGCAAGAAGCATATTCTTTTACTGATGGGTTCTCAAGATACCACCAGATCAAAATCGCGCCACAAGACAGGAGCAAGACCATCTTCGCAACTGAGTGGGGCCGCTTTCAATACATCGTTATACCGTTTGGGTTGAAGAACACGTCAACCATCTTTTCGCGCCTAGTTGTTGCAACATTCAAAGATTATATCCACAAATTCCTGGAGGTCTATCTAGACGATTGGACTGTATTTGGGTTGGTTAAGCACCATGTGGCAAGCTTACGCTTGATGCTAGATACTTGCCGACGACACCAAATTACGTTGAACCTCAAAGTGTACATTTCTCGTTCCCTTTGGGAACTTGTTAGGACAGGTGGTCTGCAAATAGGGACTAATGGTAGACCCCGCAAAGATTGCAGTCATTCTTAACTTGGAAGCACCACGAAGTGTTAAACAGTTGCGTGCTACCTTGGGCCATATAGGGTACTATAGGAAGTTCAACAAAAGCTATGCTCAGATCACCATGCCAATGGAGAAACTGTTAAAAAAGGATGTTACGTTCTGCTGGAATGATGACTGCATGAAGAGCCTAGATGTACTAAAAGAGAAATTGGCCTCCATGCCAATCCTAGTCTTCCCAAAATGGGATGTGGAGTTTTATGTCCATCTTGACGCGTCATATATAGCATTGGGAGTAGTACTCGCACAGGAGGGTGGAGAGGGCTTGGATCACCCTATCGCGTTCGCAAGTCGCAGATTGTCTAAAGCAGAAAAGAACTATTCCACAACTGAACGTGAGGGGTTGGCCATTGTGTATGCGCTCCAGAAATACCGACACTATTTACTAGGAGGACATTTCAAGATGTATACAGACCATTCCGCGTTAAAATACTTGGTCAATAAGCCTGTGTTGGGGGGCGCATATGCAGATGGCTCCTATTGTTCCACGAATATGACTTTGAAGTCGTTGTGAAGCTTCAACGCGGGACCAGATCACTTGTCGCGTATTGAGACGGGAGAGGAACCTACTAGTTTGGAGGAACGATTACCTGACGCACAACTCTTTGCTGTGCGCGTAGCAGATGTACACTTTGAAGATATAATCCACTTTCTAACAACTAGAACTGCGCCGAAGGAATACTCCGTCCAGCAGAAGAAGGAATTGGTGGTGCACGCGGCTGATTTTTCTGTCATCACGGGGCACCTATACAAAATGGGCAATGATGAGATACTGCGAAGGTACGTCCCTGAATTTGAACGAAGTTAGATCCTCGCGAAAGTGCATGGGGGCATACAGGAGGACACTATGCAAGACGAACGATCGCGCAAAAGGTTCTCCATGCAGGGTTGTGGTGGTCAACCCTTCATCAGGATTCAAAAGCACACTATAAGGCTTGTGATATATGTCAAAGGACAGGTAAACCCTCGCGGAGGGACGAGATGCCTTTGAATCTACAAATGACACTGAAGCCCTTCAAAAAATGGGCAATAGACTTTGTAGGACCTATCAAACCTCAGGGAAAAACGGGCGTGAGATACATTATCACAGCGACAGAGTACCTGACTCATTGGGCAGAAGCGCAGCCGGTCAAAGACTGCACGGTCGCCACAGCTGCGAAGTTTTTATTTGAACACATGTTGACTCGATTTGGATGCCCAAAAATCTTGATGAGTGATCGCGGTACATATTTCCTAAACGAAACCATCAGCGCGCTAACATACGAGTTTCAGGTGTATTATCAGAAAAGCACATCGTATCACCCACAAGCCAATGAGATAATAGAAGCATTCAACAAAATACTGGAGACTGCGCTAACCAAAGTCTGCAACGTGCAGCGGAGCGATTGGGACTTGCGTGTACCCGCAGTACTATGGGCTTACAGGGCAACGTGCAAGAAATTGACGAGACAAACACCTTTCCGGTCAGTTTATGGTGTGGAAGTTGTCATGCCAATGGAGTATATTATACCTAGTCTACGCATAACAACACTCACAGGTATGACGGACCGTGAAGCCCTGGAAGAAAGGCTCGCACAATTGGAAGAACTTGAGGAGAAACGGTTCCTGGCTAGCTTTCATTAGTAGGTGGCAAAGCAGCGTGAGAAGGCCTGCCACGATCGCCATATTAAGTTGTGCACCTTCAAGGTAAATGATTTAGTGTTGTTATATGATAGTAAGTTTGATACATTTCCGGGAAAGTTCAGAATGCATTGGCTGGGACCATACGTTGTTAAGGAGGTCACAGACGAAGGCGCGGTACAGCTAGTCAAACTAAATGGAAAGCCTTTCCAGGCAAAGTGAATGGCAGCCGATTAAAGCCCTACACGGGTGGCCCAACTATCTGACTAGCTGGCAGAAGCACAATCTTCGCGCTCCAAGGATCCGGAAGAAGGCGTGGGACTATAAACACAAGCAGGGGATACACGCACAGATGCAGAGAAGCACTTCCGACACCGCGGTCTTGGAACAACACATGTAGCAAATCCAACAGGGAGCAGCTCAGTGCGATGTCGACCTTGCAGCAGTTCGGGCATGGCACAGTTGGAGGGACTCCGCGCCAACAAAGTGACTCGAGGGCGAGTCACGATGTCTGTGTTGGGGGCCTGTTGGGCATGGAATCCCCCCAAGGCATGTTTTGGGGCTTAAAGCCCAAGTTTTGACCGAGTCTTGTTGTAAAAGCTCCGCAAATTGTGGGTGCGGGGGGTGAAATTGTAATAGAGTCAGAGGGTTGTCCACCCTAGTTTTTGTAATGTAATGTTGGCTGGATAGACCTACCCATGGTCCGCGGACCATGGAATTGTATAAATAGAGCGAGGCTCTAAGTGTATAAGATAACTAATAGAAGATGGAATAGAGGATAGAAAAAAATGAGAAGTCTAAGGGATTGAGTCGAAGTGTAAAGTGTGTCTGTGGGTCATAGAGTAGGGGAAGGCTCTGCAGCTGAGTGCGCAGAGGCCTAGTAGTCTGCAACTGAGTGCGTGGACCACTGCAGTTGAGTGCACAGGGCAGGTCGAGTCTGTAACCATTGGGAGAATCAATAAAGAGAAGTTTTACTATAATCTGTGTATCGTGTCTTGGTTTAATGCATGATTGGATATAATTTGCAAGTACACTGTTTATTTACTGCACGAACCTGTATGAATGTTTTATATTACTAATTATAACTTAAGACATTCAAGTAGGCAACGGTAATTAATTAGTATTGGGAGATAAGTAAGATCTCGGGTAATAGCGCAGAGCGCAGCATAACCCTTGGTTAGGGCTGCGCGAATGCAGGGTATCGGGGCGTGAGGAACGGGAAAGTGCGCGAAGCAACCTACGCGCAGGAACAAACAGAGGACTAGTCAAACCTCTCAGACATCTCAAGGGTGTAGAAACCTAGTTCTAGCACCTTCCCATACTACTTCGGGTGAGACCTCAGTCCGCGCTCCGCGGACTGTCGCCGAAAGGGCCAGTAGTACAAGGATTTGTTTGGCTAATTAACTCCGAACCTGGGTCAGGCCCCAACAAGCCAACAAATCATTATAACATTAGACTTACCTTACAAAAAGATTACAACCCTTAAGACATAACAAATGATCCATATCAAGTACATCAAAAATCAGACTCCTATTTAGAAAACAGTCCCTTTTGGAGATTTGACATTGTTTCTGCCCTTCTGGTCAAAGACTAGATTGATAATTCTTTCTTTCTTTGGTTCATCCAATGCATATCTACCTTAAAAGCTAGCAAGTGTATTTATCGGAGGATAATCTTTCATAGCCTTTTATATAATATAGCAATTCGAATGTCTGCTAAAAGCCATGTTCTTAGAAGTTATGAATCATGATATGGCTGCTGATTACGAGGCTCAGTAAGACATGTCTGTCATGGCTTGGCTCAGTAGAGAAATCAAATACCTTTATTGTACATATTGTAATCCTGTAATAAGACTTAGTTTGGCAGAGAAAAAGAAATATAATAAAGAAGGAAGGCAATGCTTGATCTACAACCAGAAAGCAACGATTATTTCTTGTTTAAAAGGAACTCAATAATCACTGCTACTACTAATAAGGTAAGAAAGACAAAATAATTTATTAACGTCTAACACATGAGAACAAATGCAGTTCAATAAGACTAGAAGGTCACACTGACATAAAACAAATGCAGTTCAATGAGACTAAAGGGTACAACTAGTGACATAAGGTACAATGCGGGACTGCCAAAGCAACTCCTCAATACATACTAAAGCAGAAGAGGATAAATTTCTTACCTTTAGGGTTAACTGCATTTGTAACACTTTTGGCTTGTCCACCAGCAGTTTCTCCAGTTAAAGAGTCACTGTCTAAGAAATAGTTCTGCAAAGATATGACTTCTGATGCATTCGCAGAGAAATTCCTTGGCACAGAAGGATCCTTCTTGTACCTTCTTAACCTTAATTGCTCATGACTGACAGCTGCAACAACAATGACAACGACATACTTATTTTAGAGTAGTTTTTCTCTGAAAGGAACTAGGAATGCTCTTTGGGTAGTTTAATAGAAAACTCAGTACAAATAAAAGAACTGATTCTCATCACTATGAATCCTACTAACAGAATATTTCTCTTACCTTTTGTATCATCTGTGTTCATAGCAGTCCCTGCAAACTGATGAGCAGAATTAGTAAGTGAAGGATTTCTGAGCTTTGTGAAGTACTTCTGCAATGAATCTTGTGCAGATACATCCACGGGAGACCTTTGAGGTGAACTTTGATCTTTTTTAGACAATTTCAACTTTAGCTTGCTGTCAGCTTGTTCAATAGTGTCCCCAGTTACAATAACTACTACTTCTGGCCTTCTATTGCTGTACTTTTGTACCACCTTCCTCAGAACTTTAGAAATGCTATGCTGTATATGAGACACTGAAGCATTTAAAGGGCAATATGATAAAGCCACATGAGCTGCACTGTGCAATGCTTCAGTAAGTTTTCCTTTGTCAATCCATAGGCAGCGGGTTGTAATTTGTATTCTTCCCTTTAGCCGTGGTTGTGAGTGAGTGTCACCATTCAGCAAACCATCTATAGGATCTTCCTGATGGCGTCTGATTTCAACACTGCAATAAAAACAAATGGTTCATAGTGGAAAAGGGGACAAGTATACATGTTCTGTACTACATACACCTTTGTAAATGATGCAAAGCAATATCTTGAAGAAGCAGTTAGCAATTCAAGAACAAAATGTGAATGTCATAGAAATCACTCAAAATACTGGTAGGATCTTCCTGATGGCGTCTGATTTCAACACTGCAATAAAAGCAAATGGTTCATAGTGGAAAAGGGGACAATATACATGTTCTGTACTACATACACCTTCGTAAATGATGCAAAGAAATATCTTGAAGAAGCAGTTAGCAATTCAAGAACAAAATGTAAATGTCATAGAAATCACTCAAAATACTGGTAAAAACTTGCAGTGAAGTATTACTTTCAAACTATCAAAACTTGGAATTTAACGCACCGATCCTATAGCAGACCACTTTCCATGATAATGATCCTCTTGAGGAATCATCTGCCACACCTGCAGATGCCCACTTGGAGTGGATACAATGGAGGGAGGACAGCACAGTGGCACTGTTAGTGACAGTAATACTAATGATTTTGAACATGAGATCTGAGAGGATGAGTTATGAGATTCTTCAACCCCATTTTGTATGCCATTAGCATTCCCATCTATCATCTTATCTATGTAATACATTTTGATGCCAGTGAAAAAGAACACCATAATTCATGGTTTTATATGCATGATCTATGGTGTATTCTTCAATGTTTGATGCATGGCAATTCTATTTTCAAAATGTCTAAAAAGTCTACATCTCTACGTCGACTTTATCTCTGTAATTTAATATCTCTCTTTGTAGAGATATTTGTGTAGAGTCCTGTTGCACTCATTTGTGTCAAAGTTCCAAGGAAGCAGACGTACCTATTTTTTATAAGGATCGAGATCATCAAACATCAACATTATGTGTAATTGTAAATCCATTCTGCAAATTTTTAATATAGATGATGTTAGTAAGACCGTATATGTATGTAATAACTTAGGTAAACCTATTATTTTGGCAAGAGTTTCATCCTAGGAGGTTTTTCATCTCACTAACTCATCTGTATTTCTAAACATGCATGGTTGACAGAGTTTTTTTCCTCCAACTTCACCCCAATTCTAGGGTGAAATTCTTCGTCAAAATCTTAGGTGAGTACTAGTGTTTTAGTCGAGTCTTATGTAAAAGTGGTTTGAGAATAATTTAAGTTAGTTGGCTAAATTATTTTATTAGAAATCACTTCGTCTACTAGATCATATTGTGTCACATAATTGGGTATGTAATTTGTTTTTCTATACCGAATGGGTGTTCCCCCTTTGAGGGTTGAATTGTAATTATCTTATGTAAAAAATATTTTAGTGCATGGTCCCTCATACTTAGACACCATGGCTAAAATATTAGAGGGTGGAACAAATATTTAATCCCCTCGAGTGTGAATTAATTAATTTTTCTGGCGAAAATTAAATTAATCCTAGGCCAAAAAATTAACTAATTAGAGTCAAATTTAGAGTCTGACAGAAATTAAATTTTCCAAGTGGAAAAAATCGTGTTTATCAAATAAATTTATTTTTGGAGGCCCCCCCACCAAGGAAATATTGGAAATTTCAAGAAAAAATGGACCCTTGGGTCTTGGTGGTCAAATCAAAGTCAAAATTTTGAGGAAATTAGCTCAAAATAATTGATTTTGAGCTAATAAAAAATGGGTTAAATTCGAAAATTACTCAAAAATAATTATTTCAACAACAAAGATTAGAAGTTGATCAAATATTTTTCGACCGCCAAGATTATTTTGACGAGGATCAAGCCAATTAGCCATTATTTTTCCACTTGGAGGATTTATCTATAAATTAGGAACCATTTGTGTGCTAAAGCCATCAGATATTTGGCTAAGGAAATTTTGCAGAAAAACTAATGTAACTCTACTGTCTTGTTGGGAACATTATTTGAATCATAATAAAGACTTTGGGGTGCAGTTCATGGTGTTTATTGTCTATTAATTTGTGGTACGTGCTGGGTATGGGCTTTCTTATATTGTGCTTAAATATTTTTGGAAGTTTGTTTTTCATTAGATGGGGATAAGATCATTATATTGGTAGATTTTGAGTTTTCATATGTCTAACAAGCTTTTTTGAAGAAATAATATAGTATTTGCAAGTTCTCTAGTCCTTGGGCTCCAAGTTCACAAACTATGGACATAGACTGACCTTGTTTGGACTCCGAATATTTATATGCTCTATTTAATTTTGCTAAGGTTGTAGCTTGCATCTATTCTTAGAAATACACTTAGCCATTTATCAAAAAGATTCTAAAAAAATTATTTCTCAAAATTTCTTCTAAAAAGCCTTGTATCTTTGTAAATAAATTTGTATAATATATTTGTAAATTATTTTTTCTAATTGGGCTTTTGGGTATTTTTATCTTCATTTTTGCAGGTAAGATCAAGTGAAAGAGTTGGGATAGAGCTAGATCTAGGCCCTTAAGGGTAATATCTAGTTTCCAAATTTTTTTGTAGGGCCAGCCATTGAAGAAATTGAGCAAAATTGCAGATCAAAAGCAAACTAATTTGTCTGAAGCAAGGGTTTCAAGTTTCAGCTCTCTCAAGCCCGGATCTAGCCTCTTCAAGGCCAATGTCTCCCTGCAAAGGCCTTGCGTCAGCCTCTTAGGCCCCTACGTCATTTTTTTAGCCCTTTTAGGGCTTGTCGTAGCCTCTAGGGGCCTCGACCTTCCCTACTTGGCCCTGCATCAAGAGTTTTAGGCCTTTTAGGCCTGGCCGTGGGCCTAAGAGGCCTCGACTTGCCTCCTTTGCCCTGGACAACTGCATTTAGGGTAGGCCGTGGGATTTTTCAGCCCTTCCCTACCCTTTTCCCCCTCTGTCCTCCTCTTCCAGCCTTCACTCTCCTTTTTCGCCATCCTTTTGGGCCTTTCCAACACTTCTTTAGCCTCGAACCCTAGCTGCTAGGCCTTCTAGGACTTCTCTAGCCCAACGCTAGCCCCATTGGGCCGAGTGTTAGCTCTTCCTAGCCCTAGTTTGACCTTTGTTCATCTCTGAATTTTCTAGACTGAAGACATGGTGTGTTTTGCAAAGAAATTGGCTCAAATCTTGTGTTTTCAGGTGACAAGTACATTAGAGAAACTTTGGCAAATTTGTACAAGTGTGCTATAAGGCCTTGGGCCTAGGGTTTGTTCTCTAAACCCTCACTTTCTCATTGTTTTTCTATAGTTGTAATGTTTATTTTGTAACAGTGAATTGAAAGCCCTAGAAACAAATCTAAGTGGTCTAAAAACTCAAAAATCAAATAATAATTTTCCTGAATTTTTGGTCACTTTGGCATTAAATAGCTAGCCTAGATATACGTTTTAGCTTACTGGAATATCTCTGCATAACTGTGAAATCAGATCTGATATTTTCTGAATATTGCATCTTAAAGGGCTAAAAAATTAAGTTTTTTTTAAAGTTTGGCAAGTTTACTCTAGCATTTGGGCACATTTTGGCACAAGTTATTGCACTAATAACTCACTGTTGGATTACTTTTCTTACTGTTGTAATAAGTATTTCAGATCTGATATAACAGTGAGTAAATCATCATAAGAAGGATAACTAACTTGCATTTTACATTGGCAAGTTGTTAGGCATCTTATTGATCATATTTGGTTACTACATGCTTGCTATCTCTTGGATCTAGATTGATTTACTTGCTGCTGTCCTAAAGTTAATAAGTGCTGATAATTCTTAAGTGTTACTGCAGTTATTGGTTAATTGGAAGCTAACAATGGTTTTTCTTGTCTTAGCTATAAGAATGATAAAAATTTGCACTTAAACCACTCACACATCTGAGCTCTAATTTTCTAATCTTGTTGATGGTTTAAAGTTACTTTGGGCGTTTGAGATTTAATTGGCGTTGAAGGATTTCTCTCTTGTAGTTTTGACATTCAATTGGCATTATAACATTAGCATAAGAACATTGATAATCTTGTTGTAGAATCAAAATTAGAATAACTTGAGTAATTGTGATTGGCATCTTGTATTGATAATCATTGGTTAATTGATACGTGGATAAGTGCTCTAAGTTCTTCTAATTGTTATTATTGATTAAGTATCTTGTGGATTGGTTTATTGTTTAACATTGGCACTTGTATCATTAAGCACTTGTCATGTTTCAAGATTGTCTTTTAAATTCATCATTAAGTACTCTTGTTATAAGATAATCAACATCAAGTACTTGAATCACATAAACAATCTTAACTCAAGATTCACTCAATCCATCTTGCATTTCATTCTAAGTATAGTTGCATTAATAACTTACCTCCAAGCTTAAACTTGGTTGATAGACTCTTAGGACAACCCTTTCTCATCTAGCTTGAGGGATTCAACAACTTTTTAGTGGTTAACACAATGACCTTGTAGTTGTCAGAGCCATAGTCTCTGCAGCGCCGGAGGCACTGGGTGGTTGGAACACATGGGAAAGTATCATTAATCAAGCCTTTGCATGCTTCCTGTTGGCTTCCATCCCACAACCTACTCTAAAGATTGATCTCAAAATAGTTAAGAGAGAGGTTCCACTTAGACTAGGCATACAATATAAAAGTAACCAAGATTCTTTCATTACATCTAAGCAACAATTGTCCATCCAGTTACTTGGTCCTAATTTATAATAAGCAAGAATTTGACTCCATAAGGCACCGGTCTCATTCCCAAATCTAATTGAATCCTTAAGTCTTGCTAAATTAAATCGAGTAGCTAGGCTACTCAACTGTGTCTCCCGGATAAGTTGGTTCCCAACTTGTCTCTCATCCTCTCATTTTCATAGGGTCTACCCCCCATAGCCTGTTGTTGGCAGACAACTAGAACAGAGTGGGTAGGGATCAGAGTGACAACCCTTGCCCTGAGCCGTTGTCGTAGTGCCTGTACAATCTGAGCGAAAACATTTTTTAGGCACCATTGTCGGGGATATTTTATTCTCGACACCTCAACGACATCTTCTCAATATTTCATCTTTCATCATTTTATTATCTCGTCAACACCACATTTTTTGCCATCATTGATATCTCTTCATCACCTTCTTTTTCTTCCTCTCAATAGTCCTTTAACACCTGGACATTTCGGTTGGTTTCTTGTTTGGGTGGCGACTCCACTAATTCATCCATTTTTCTTAGATAGGAAGCTTTCCTTGATATCCATCTGCTTGATCCTTGACTAAACTTTCAATTTTTTTTTTGCCTCTTGGATCTTGGAGCTAGATTCATGTTCAAGTGGTGACTCCACTTCTGCCATTTCTTACAAGAATTTATGCTAGAAGCTCGCTTCTTGTGGATCTCTTGATTTTCTTGAGCAGAGATCTCTCTCTCTAGCATCCATTTAGCCCATCTTCCCCAAGTAGCTCATCCTGAGTGAATTTGCCCCTTTTCGCTTTACTGACATACTTCATGATCTTCCGAGAGAGACTATTGATAATTTGCCTTCTTTCACTGGTAATGATGCAGTCACTGCTAGTGATCATCTTACAAAGTTTGTTTTTCGTATGGCAAAGTTCGGTGGTTGTGCATATGATTAACATGAGGATGTCAAGATGCGACTCTTTATCCTTTCATTAGAAGACGATGCACAAGATTGGTTTTGGGAATTCCCTGATGAAACCTTTGACTCCTGAGTCCTTACAATCAATTTTTGAGGCCTTTGAAGATAAATATGGAAATCAAAGGGGCTCACCTTGTGCCTCTAGCACTGAAAAAATTGATGAGATTAGTCATATGAAGGACCCAAATATCATAGAAAGATATCAAGAGGATGTACCATATTGTCGACCTTGTAATCTTTTTCATGATGAATCCACTTGTGTAGTTGCAAGAAGAATCCATGATAGTGGGAAAGCAGGGACGAGTTGTCGAATTGGTATCAACAATGAAAAGGAAAAAGATAAACAACTAATTAATAAGTTGACTCAAATGATGAAAACCATGGAACTAAATCAAGAGAAATTGATGGCAGATCACGCCAAGGATATGAGAGCCATTGCCACCTGTTGTCGCACAGATTGTCACGACAACGCTCAGACCGGGGGTTGTCACCCTGATCCCCGATCTCTCTGTTTAAGCCTGTCTCCCACGTCTAAGGGGGGTAGACCCTATGGGATAATGGATGACCAACTGGGGACCAGTTGGGTTGGGAGACACGAGGGAAAACAAGCACTTAATTGATTTTATTAAGTTAATAGACCAGTGCCTTACGAAGTTAAAGATTAAACGATCATTTATCAAATGTTGCAAAAATATGAACTCACTAACAATCGTTTACCATCAAATAACTCAATCAATGATTAACTTTTACCAAATGTGAGATAATCAATAAATGCTCAATGGCTTAATGATACTCCTGCAATTAAAATTCGAAAGATTAAGAGCTTTAAATAACCACGTAATTTTAACCAGAGATGAAATTCATATTGCTAATCTTCAAATGATCATTCAAGCATATTTAACGACATGAAAACATTAATCCCACATCAAAATTTTAGCTTCAGCAGAAAAGATATATGACAAATCCTTGAGCCAAGACTGAAACTGGCAAAAAATTTCCAAAATATTTTTATACTTTTTAAATAAAACAAGACTAAAGACTAAATGAAACTTTAAATCTAAAATGTAAATAATACTAAAATCTAAACTAAATTAAAAGAAACCCTTTTTTCTTTATTATTATTAATTTTTTATTTTTTATTTTTGTTTGTTTGTTGTGTGTAGGTGCTGAAGCAGCGTGGAAGGAATCCGCAGGAAGTAATGCTGAAGAGAAATGCGGAAATGGAGCTATGAGGAGACAGGGATTTGATTTGCAGCAGAGTGAGAGGAGTTCTAAATATTTTTCAGAAATCTTGACAAAATTTTTAACTCGCTCTCTTTCAAATTTCTTGAAACCCTCATAAAAAAAAATTAGATCTGAAAATGAATGATTTTAAAACCCTTGGAATGCAAGCTTGCTGGTTGATATTTTTGGAAAACAATTTTAAATGAAACCCCAACAAACATATAGCTTGGAGAATCTCGAATTTCTTTAGCAGAAAACCTGCAAGAACTGATCCTAAGGCTAGATCTTACCCTCCAGGGCCTAGATCTGGCTTTAGACAAAAATTTCTCCTCAGACCTGTAACCTGCAACCTGTAATGGCAAAACAGAACACCCAAAGATAATATGTGCAAGAATCGAAACTGAAAAACCTAACTAAATAATTACAATATTCACAAACTACAGACTCTAAAATAGCCAGATTTCTCGTTATGCCACATAAATATTTTTAGAATTTAAATTTTAATGTGAGATACTTCAGAAAACCCTGCATGCATTCATTAACAAAAAAAATACAGATGATAAGCCTAGGATTAAAAACTAGCTGGGCTCTTTCAAAAAACACAATCCGGGAGTTGGCTGGTTCAGCCGAGAACTTCCCCTAACGCCCAGTAAACTCAAAACTTAAGATTTCCTGCATAGCTTAAAATCAACCATTAACATAGAGGGAGAAAACAATAATGAAATCCAGATCTAATGGAGATACCTGCTGTTAGCGCTTGAAATTTCACCTCAGGCTGAGACAGGTAAACCTCAAGGCTACATCAAACCATTTAGCCTCATAGCTAGCCCTACGGGGCAGGAGAAGGCTCTCTCCGGTCTATCTCGTAAAATCTCCAATAGATGAGAAGACCAATAAGGTAACACTGATATGAGGCTAGTAAACTGATTGGAAAGATTGATTTTGGGGTTTTTGAGTTTTTGGTGACAAATTGAGGAGAGGGCAATTTTGGGTGCGGGGATGGGACATAGTTTCTGCAGGGGGTTCCTTGGGGCGAGGTAGGAGACAGTGTTGATTCCTTTAACTGAAGTGGATGGTCAGGAATGAAAGAAAGAGAGCTAAAGAGAGCAAACAATAACATTGAATTCTCTTTAGACAGTAGAAAACATTGAAATTAAACAAACTTAAAAGCAGAGCATGGCAAGCATAAATTCTTACTTTAACACTTCATTTGTTTAATGTGCAGAAGTAAAGAAAGGAAATGAATCACATAAAAAAGCTTACAAGAACATTGAGAAACACACCATCAACACATGAGTCCACAAGAATCCCAAAGAGGACTGCAAAACCCTGGTCTTCCTTAGCCAAAAATTGCAGAGATACAGTGAAATAATACAATGATAGTTTCCCCCTCAAGGGTCCAACCTTCCAACCTCTGAAAATGACTAAGAAAATACATAATATAGGCAAGCTAACACCTTTCCTTGCCTCTAGGGGTCGAGCTCATCCTTCTAGGAGCTGTTTCAACCACTTCTAAACTTAGCACTACAAACTAGGCAATCATAACAACTTGCCTCTATAAACTTGGAAACCAATTCATTCATTTAATTTTCACCTATTTCATGAATGAATCTTCTAGAAAAGATACATAAGAGTAAAAGTGTCATAAAAGTACCATAATTACATCAAAGAGAATCATCATTCACCTCAAAAAGTCAAACTGAGTCAAATCTGCGTTTTCTGGGCTGTACAGTGCATTTCTGGGCAATTCTGCTTGACATGTCGCGCCCCCCTGCCTGACATGTCGCGCCCCTTTGGAGCCATGTTTGGGGCACTTGCAGGTGGCCAAATTGAGCAAAAGTGGGCCTGTTGGAAAGGTCCAGATGTCTACTTTCCAACCCAACTGGAATTTTTGAATTTTGAGTTCATTTGCCCTGTCAAAAATCAATTCTCCCAAGACATGTACAGTGCATTTCTGGGCAATTCTGCCTAACATGTCGCGCCCCCCTGCCTGACATGTCGCGCCCCTTTGGAGCCATGTTTGGGGCACTTGCAGGTGGCCAAATTGGGCAAGAGTAGGCTTGTTGAAAAGGTCTGTGAGTCTACTTTCCAACCCAACTGGAATTTTTCAATTTGGAGTTGATTTGACCTGTCAAAAATCAAATCTCCCAAGACTGGTCAAAAAGTGCCAAATGAGGTTACCTCAAGGAAGAGTGCTGTTGCAGTCAACTTTTGAATGCCTTCCTCAACCCTAAATTTAGCTCATGATAGCTCATTGGAAAGCTCTTTGTGTCTAGTTATCATTTTACCCATCAAGCAAATCATTTGGCCAACCAAGCTAGGAGAAAACTTGATTTGCCCAAGGTCACTTCAGAGGTGTCTTTGATTCTCCCGAGGCAACGATATTCTTGACATTTCTCTCAAACTATGACACCTGTGCAAAAAGTGAAGGAGGTTTTTCTTCTTTGGCATGTTGTGGACAAAAACCTCTCTCAGTTTCCCAAAATTCATCTTTGATTTCTCTAGAACATTATTTGAGTGTGACTTGTCCCGATGTGTGAAACAAGGAATTTTGTCGAAATGGAGCGAGATGAAGGGGATAGGGGGCTTCTAAATTCTTGGGGAAATTTTTGGGAGTGGGGAGAGATGTTAGGAAGCAGGGGAAAGTGGAATCTCAAAGATTGAGTGAGGGGAAGGGATCCAAAAGGGCAAATCACAGGCCAAACCTAGAAAATTGCCAGGTTGTAGCTAGAAACTAGGGTTTGTGCAAAAATGAGGAATTTGGGGAATCTAAGTGTTGGGAAGTGTATGATATGGTACTTTAAGGATAGGGGAAGGTGTATGAACATCAGGAAACAAGTTTTACCATTGATTTGACCGTCCAAGAGAAATTGGCTTCAAAACCCTAGGAGAGGGAAATGAACTTGCCAAGGCACAACTGAAGCATGAACAAGATGTAAAATGACTCATTAGACACTGACATGATAATGAAAACCCTATGAATGATGATAGACTCAGCTGAATAGTGACATAGATTGGCATTTGGGCAACTTTAGAAGGAGTTAAAGCAAACCCTAGACCTAATGCCTAGTGACCAAATTTTGCTTGAAAACTCTTTGAAAAGAAAAAATTTGACCTTAACACTCTGAAACCACTTTGTAAGAGCATATTTGATCACTGGAGGAAGGTTGGAAAGACTGAAACTAACATTGGCTCCAATGGGGATGGTAGCTCCTTGGAGGTGCCAAGAAACTTAGACCTCTGGGAGAGGAGACCAGTGCCTTATTTGGGCGATGGAGTCATTATTTGAATGGATAACATCATAACACAAAACCTTTGACACATTTATTGAATGAAAAATTGACTGAAAAACTGACTGAAACTTAACTGAAGCTTGACTCAAACCGACTCGATGGCAAACTGAAATAACTTGAAAAACTCACTCAATAGACCAAACTCAAATGACTCATGACCGACTTAAAACAAAACTTTTCAAAGCTTTTTGAAGGGCAGCAGTCCATCAAGATTTGAAATCATGATGACAACCACCTGTGTTTCTTACAAGACAATAAACCATCAAACTATATCATAATGCCAATGTAACCAATCAAGCAGATGCCTTCTTGATTGGTTTTCCTGATTAGATCTTCTGGTCAACAATACAAACCTATCCCTGGGCATCCAAAAACATAGCTGACCATGATCTCCTTCATCACTGAACACTGCAATAAACACTATCACTGCTGGCTACAACAAACTTGCTAGAGGATCTTGAAAAACATGAGGATTTTCCATTGCCACCTCCTGCTGAAAGAACAAGATATCCTTTATTTCGAATTCTTATCTACCTTCATCATGTGCTTCGGTAAATGTATGCTCATGGGCTTCAAAAAACTCTAAATAAGTAGATGAGCAGATCTCCTCTTGTAAAAACATTTCAACACATGAAACATATGAAGAAGAATCTGAAATGGAATCCTGAATGCTATGATCTTCTGTAGTCTGAATGTGTTGTAGGTGATTCTTAAACAAAAAACAATCTTCAAGATTATCAAACATGACAGCCTTATCATCTTTGTGAAAGAAAAAATTATCTTTTTGCTGGTCTACAAAACTAATTATAAAACAATCATCTTTTTCAAAAGAGGAAGAAGTTTCTCCAACACTTTCCTGACTAGGTGTACATTGCAAATCTACTGTAGCTTGGGCTGTAACAAGACCTTTCAAAAGCTGATCTATCTCCTCTTCAGACAAAGGAG
>APFE031322119.1:0-55571 GCA_000404065.3 Pinus taeda
TGCAAAATAATATCATGTACTATTCCCTTTTTGGGTGGCAGACCTTTAGGTTCTTGAAATAAGACATCATACTCTGAAACAATCTTTTCTATATCAGCTTGTTGATCAACATTACAACCCTCAGTTATTTTGGTCTTATCAGGTGTCTTTTCCTTTACAACCATTAGTAAGAACTGTTTGCATGAATTTATCATTCTTTTCATATGTCCTGAGTTTATGAGAGTATTATTCTTAAGCTTGTGAGCTCTTACAAAGTATTCGATTCCATCTTTAACAAGTAGATACTTGTTCTCAGCTCTATAGGAAATAGCCTTCTATCATACAAGTAAGGACTTCCTAAAACAATTCCACATATATCCAAAGGAATTACATCTAACTCAACCTCATCTACAAATGCTGACCCAAAAGAAAACTTGAGTTTGCACTGTCTAGTCACTTGTAGTTGTGCTTTATCGTTCAACCATCCTAATAATGGGTATGGTTTCTTATGAGGTGTAGTTGTTAATCCCAATTTCTTTACAATTGCTTCAAAAATTAGATTTACTTGTGAGCCACTATCAAACAAAGTATTAATCTTTTGATTTTTGGAAACAACTCGAATATGGAAAAGCTCATGTCTTTTTCTCTCATGTTCTTCATCAATAACAGATTGAGCAGAATTACTAGTAGATGCTTCAAAATTATTACCTTTTATACTTGTGGCTGCAATGATTGTTTCATCTCCCGAGTCTGACCCCAAATCTTTCTGAATAGCTGCAACAGTCTTCTTCTTCTTTCCCTCTAACTTCTTAGGTCTCAGCTATGGATGCAGAATCCAACAGTGTTGATCATCATGCCCATCCTTTTTACAGTGAGTGCATGAAGCTTTGCTTTTCTGTGCAGTGTTAGCCTTCCTTGCTTTCCGCTTCTACTGTCTTTTGTCCTTGCTCTTGCTTACAGTGGGTTGGGATGGTCCCCCAACTTTTGGATTTCCATTCTTTCCTCTAGCATTTAGATGAGTAGCTTGTACAGATACCTCATCTATACTAGTGGGATTAAACATGAGCATGGTACGCCTCATGTAGCTGTGTAGACCACCAATGTACTTCAAAATATTTTCTGATGAATCTAATGAGATACCCAACATCAATGTTCGTTTTCTGAACTCTTGAGTATACCCTTACACACTTTTCCCTTTCAACTGCCAAAGAGTTTGCCAACTCATCATGGCTTGTTGCATGTAGGCCAATGGATAGAACTGTTTTTTTATTGCAGAAACAAATTCACTCCAGACAGAGATGGTCTTACCATGCTTCCTCATATCAACTTGGGTTCTGCTTTCCCACCAAACCAAGGCAGTGCCCCCTGGACATAGGCTTGCCAGCTGAATCTTACTCTTGTCTGAGTCTATGTTCTGTACTCTGCAATACACATCAATTTGTCTAATCCAATTGTCCAACTTTTTAGCATTTAGCTCTCCATCATATATAGGCAAATCAAATTTGACATCCAATTTAATCAAGGATTCTTTCTTATTATGCACAGGGTTACTAGGAGGTGGAGGAAAGCTTTCTTCTTTCCCTTTTCCTTTTGAGTGGTCATGGGAATGAGATTCATCTTCTTCGTTTTCTTGTTTAGAGCTTGATGAATCTTCATCCTTATGCTTTCTAAAGTCCCTATACATTTCTTCTACCATAGACTTTATAGCTAGGAAACTCTCTATGAACTGAGGGTCTGGCCCTATAGAACCTTCTTCTGACATTGTCTTCCGAGAATAAACTCTCCCGATTTCAGAATTAGTTTCCACCAACTCTCCTTCTCCTAATTTGAGCTTTGATCTAGTGAGCATTCACAGCTAAACCAACACAAGCTTGTCTATCCTTACAGCCTAGAGCTCTGATACCACTTGATCTGGTATTCACCCTATGAGTGACCTCAGTTGAAGATTTATTAAACAAAAGGTATTACAGACTCATGTCCTGGTGTGTGTTCTGTGCTATTGAAACAACGGATCGATCAGATTGCCAATACACAGACATTTTAAATGGAAAGACAGCAGAGAAATAAAGTAAGCAACATTAGACACAAACAGTTTTTAATAAGGAATTCACCCTATTCTCCAAGGCTACGTCTCCGGTCCAGCTTCAGTGGTGGCCTGGTTTTTATTGTGTCTTACAGCGAAGAATTTATAATGCAAGGACTCAATATGAGTTCTCCTGACAGCAGATTGTGCTTGGCAGGGTGGTTCTTGGATTCCCCAAGCCACTCAGAGTTCACAGACTCTTTCTCTTCCTACCAGCTCTGTGACCTTTGGTCTACAGTGGAAAGAGCCAACTATGATGCTCAATCTAGACAGATTCCTCTATGGGAAGGCTTGAATCTTCAAGCTCTCTGGTGCTCGATGCTGCTTATGGTCAGCTTGGCCCTCTGTCTCTTCTGCTTGGCTTTACTGCTCTCTGTGTTCAGTCCTCCTCTCACGGTTCACTGTTCACTATCTCTCTTGGTCGCTTGGATTCTTCTCCAAATCCCCTCTCTCACTTTTCGACTCTCTCTTCATGGCTTTAACCATTCGATCCCTGTGCCTATTCGGTTCCTCTCCCGCCTGCGCTGATTCACTGTCTGTCGTTGTGCTTGGAGTTCCCTGTTCGGTGTCAGCATGAACGCTCAGGGAGTGCCACATGTCCCCATCTAATTGGTGCCAGCATGTTTCGTTGGTTCGTTCCTCCGGTTATGTCGTGGATACGCTCTTTCTCCACCGTGGCGATCAACGGAGTCCAAATCCTTTTAAATCGCAGCTTATTTCCTTGTCAATTCCGCTTTTTTCCATCGAGCGCAATCTCAGTCGCCCTATCTGGGCTCCTCCAGATCCAACGCCATACGCACGTCGAGCGCGGTTGACTTGCTCGACCGTTAGCGCGTGATCACAGCGGTTTTTCTCTCACCTCCGCTGCCACGCATCGATCGCTGAGTGGGATCGCTCCGCTCCTATCCAAAACCTCTTACCATTCAAGGGCACCCCGATCAAACCGTCGGTTTCCAGGGCGCGGGTCCCGCCTTTGCGTTTTAGTGCTTTTTCTTTCTCCGTCCGCAGTTCTATGGCTCCCAACGTGACCGAGTGCTTAAGGCTCCCCCATTTCGGCCCGTTTGCCCAGCGACGCACACTCATCAAAATCACCTCCTTTTCCCGATTTGGGGCTCCCAAGGGTTGTTTTGGCCTCCCGCGCAGTCTCCATGGGCCTCGGTCAGCGCGTTTTGACCGAGGTCATCGTCGTTCCACGTCGGCTGCCATGGCCACTGGTTCAAGGTGTTTTTGATGTCGTTTTGGATTTCATTAAAGATTTGTTTAACTCGATACAGTCACAGTTCTTGACAGTCTTTTGTGGATCCGATTCGGATCAGATGTGGCCATGCCATTTGCAGCTACTCACGCAGATTCGGCTCATGTCCAATCCGAAACGGATAAGGCAAACAGCTTCATTGAGCACATCCAACATATTCGCCAGCAGGTCCATGACATTCTGGAGAAATCAAATGCCAAGTACAAGCAGTGACATGATCAACAACGGGTGCCACACAAGTTTCAGGTGGGCGACAAACTCTGGTTGCATTTGCAAAAGGAACGACTTACCGGAGCCTATCGGAAACTCAGACCACTCCAATATGGTCCTTACACCATTACCAAGGCTTTGGGAGTCAATGCATTTGAGCTCAGCATTCCCCCATTCCTTGGCCTGCACCCAGTGTTCAATGTGGACCACCTTCGGCCATACATTCCACCATTACTAGACACATCTGACATTGCAGAATAGCTCACACCCACAGAGTTAAATCCAGATTGTTTGGAACAAGCTGCAACTGATCGGATCATGGACGCACAGATCAAGCACACTCGCCAGCAGAATATCCAACTGTATCGAGTTGTCAAAGCAAGCCAACTCCTTCACCAGGGCAATTGACTCACCAGGGACCAAATTCAGCAGAAGTTCCCTCATCTCATGGAGGAACTCAACGCAATGGGAACCATTTCTTCCTAAGGGGGAGGAATGATCCAGGTGGATATTGGTGGCCCCCCACCAATTCCACTTGGACCCCCACCATTGCTTCTTTCAGTTTTTCAATTTCCTTAATTATAGCACAATTTACTATTTTTAGCAGTTTTTCGGGTCCTAAACTTCCGGAGCCGTTTTGAGGCCCTAAATGACGTCGTTTGTTTGGGAAATCTACCGTCAGCGATTTTCTGTATAAAATTGTCTTTCCCGTCATATTCCTCGAAGAGATCTTTCCAACGGGCTATCATGCGCGTCAAACAGAGATAATACAACCAAGTCGCGACCCCGGGAAGTTGGTTGTCCAACTCACCCCAACAGGGCCCATAAACTCTTGGTGTTACATCTCCTCGGGTTAGGGTTTTGGTTGTTTAGGGTTTGCTCTTATTGTTCAATAATAAAAAGGCCCTTGAGCCTTATTGTAAGACAGTTCAGAGGCATGTAGCCGCCACATCTCTTCTCAGAGATAAGCTACCATCGCCCTAGCTAATTTATTTCCATTTCTGTTTGTAAGCATATTTCAGTATTTTGCATTAATGAAATGAAGTATTATTTCCGCTGCATCTCTGTGTTTACGGTTATCTCTATAATTTGTTGCATTCCTGTTTAAATCCAGATCAGTGGTATCAGAGCGGTCTGCTTTTCTTCTCTGTTTTACTTTGCATGTCCCCAACGAGGTCGGGATATAAGGAGTTAGGGCTTGAACTGGTCGAACCTTTGCAAGACCAGCCTCGCAAATCCCGACGGCCTCTCATGGTGGATGGAAAGAAAGACGAGGGGGCAGGAGATCCTATCAAAATCTTGCTAGAAGAAGCCCTCGAGCGACAAAGGAACGCGATGATGGACAACTTTGCCCAGATCCTTAATCGGCTACCCAGTGGCGACGCATCGGCTTCCAACAGCAACTCTGGAAATGCCACACCGTTTAAGGTACAAGTTAATTTTGAGATCCCCATATTCGAGGGTCAGATAGACGCAGATGTCGTCGATAAATTGTTAAATGTGCTAGAGGGTTATTTTTCTGTTCATGATTTTTCCAGTCGGGAAAAGATTGTTTTCGCTCTTCTCAAAGTAGCCCCCCACATCAAGTATTGGTGGGAAACCTACTGCGAGCAGAAGGATGAAAGTACAGGCTCACTATTTTCAGCCGCACCCACTTGGAATTCATTCCGAGCTGCCATCAAGGAGTAGTACTACCCTGTCGGAAACTATGAGGATCAATACATAAAGTGGACCACGCTGCGGCAAGGAAGGGACCAAGACGTGCCGGAGTTTACCAATATTTTCCATACCCTTCACACAAAGTTCATTAACAAAGTAAAGGCATGTAGCCGCCACATCTCTTCTCAAAGATAAGCTACCATCGCCCTAGCTGGTTTATTTCCATTCCTGTTTGTAAGCATATTTCAGTATTTTACATTAATGAAATGAAGTATTATTTCCGCTGCATCTTTGTGTTTACAGTTATCTCTATAATTTGTTACGTTCCTGTTTAAATCCGGATCAATGGGTTTCATGCTTGGGTCATCATGTTTTATGTCAAAGTCCCCATTGAGGACTTCTAGGATTTATTTTGAGTCATTTGAGTCATTGACCATTTAAAGAGAACCTTCTTGGGCTTTTGAATCATGTAAAAATATTTATTATTGAGTCAAATAAGTCACTTGTCACCTCCACACCAAGTCGGCCTCAAGGAGATCAAGTCGACCTCAAACAGGGTAATTCGACCTCACCAAAAGGGTATATATACAAGTAGTTTGAATTCATTTGGAACATCTCACTAACAAGTTTGATATCCTAGAGGAGGAGGCAGAAAAAGTGTGAAATTCCAAGAGAAGAAGGAGAATTGTTGGAAAGGACTAGATCCAAGTTTTTGGGTCATCTCTCTCTCACACGTGTGGAATTTCTGGTCTACTAACTGCTTGGTCGAAGTTGTTGTTGGGCTAACTTTTGGGTCGAAGTTGTTGTTGGGCTAACTACTGGGTCGAAATTGTTGTTAGGCTACTACTGGGTTGAATTTCTACTAGATCGAAGTTTTGTTGCTGCTACGAGTTGTTGCTGCTAAGTCTAATTTATTGTTGAACGGGTTATCATCTACAGAAGGAAGAAAGGGTTGACTTGGTGTGGAGGAAATCTATGTCTAGGTCAAAAGTCTTGGATCATCTCGTGAAATTATAAGGAAGAGTTGTTGACTAGGTTTTCCTGTAGATAGGGGTTTTACTCTGGTTGT
This sequence comes from Pinus taeda, assembly GCA_000404065.3. Lineage (NCBI taxonomy): Eukaryota > Viridiplantae > Streptophyta > Pinopsida > Pinales > Pinaceae > Pinus > Pinus taeda. The sequence continues at coordinate 6,256 of APFE031322119.1, forward strand.
CCGCCTACATCTGGTGTTTGTGATCTTTGAGCTATTATTTGGGTAATTGCTTGATGAACTAAAAGATAAAAGAGGAACATAAGAAAAACTTAAGAATATCACAAGAAATTATGTATATAAAGAAAATCTTTTTGCCTTTCTGGTTTTCTAACAAGGGATATGGAGTTGATCAACACTAAAAGGGCTTGACCTATTTAGGGAGGAGAATAGGATCAAAGGGTAAATTTTCTTTTGGAATACAAATGCGATGACCCAAGTGAGAACACTAGCCCAAATCAACCTAGGGAAAGAGATGGTCTTGTGGCTAGGGCTTGCTATATCTTGGGATTCCATGTCGGATTTGCCTCAAACTTGGAGGACCTATTGAGAAAGCCCCTGCATAGTAGTGGACCAAATTTCAATGGGTTTGGATGGCTATAAGGAATTTTGCTTGATGCCCTAGGTGACCCACTAGGGTTAGGCCTAGAAAGAGGAGAAAGGAAGGTCAAAAGAGTTTTCTTTTGTGATCACCTTTGGACTAGACCAGTGCCTAGCCTATTAGGAGAATGGAGTCTAATGGAAACAATGTTTAGAGATCCTTAATTCCAATCAAGGAGTTCCCCAGTAACTATGCATAACACTAGCAGCAACTAGTTACAAGAGTAATTTATTCTTCTAATTATTTGCAAGTGATGACTCAATAAGGAGGTTAATCAAGGACCCTATTAGGTGGTTTCATCCTTTAAAGGGGGTGACATGTCTATGGTACATCCATCAAGTGGCAGGTGGCGTGTGATATAATGGTGGAATGGAGTAGGGATTAGGGGAAAGCTCCAAGCTACATGCCATGGTACAAGGGTAGCTATAATAGGGGAAGCCCACACTTGGGCATATGAGTATAGGAGGGAGAAATCGTGGCACATGAGTTACCTCAGCCTTTGTTTTTCCTCCCTTCTTCACATGCCTTTTGCCTTTGATTGATTTTCCTTCATAACTGCTCAAGGCGCCAGGGGATGAGAGCACGATGTGTAGGATACATTAGTAGATACCCCCTTTAAGGTGAGGCAATTCATTGCCCAACAAAGGTTGGGACAAACATGGGTTCCTTAATGTGGAGGGGGCTCATCTAGGGCCAATAGGAACCAGGGTGATGGCCATAGATAAGGGGTAGAGCTCATGTTTGGCTTTTGCCCACGTGCTATATTTGTATGTCCTGACCATCTTTTGCATTTTGTGGTACATTTCCTGTTGTAAGTGGCCAAATTATGTTTTTTCTTTTCTTTTTAGCTGCATCAACCTTCGGGGCATCGTTTTAGGCCCGACCGAAAGTGTGGACAAGGGGAGGGGGAGGCTAACCCTTTGTGGACCCAATGGAAAAATACAGACTCGGATGGCAAAAGTGATGAATGGGGTTAAAATGAGAGGACGAGAGTGATGTGTATAGTGTCGGGAAGCAGGACCACGCAACCAAAATCGAGATTTCCCATGTAGTGCCAGCCCTAAAGCTAATAGCCAGTAAATGAGATCCCACGGGACTAGGATACAAGGCTAACCACCACATCGAGCAGGGAAGAGAAGAGGACAAACCTAGCCCACTCTTTCCGCCAAATCCCCCCACCAATCCATACCCAAAAGTCTCCATGATAAGTAAGCAAAATTACTCAACTATACCAATGAAAGGCCATACCTTCGGGGCAGGAGGCCCACCTTCAAACATACGATCATAACAGATGGGCGAGGGATCACATGGATGGATCAGGGGGCAGAGATAGTGGCATATCAAACTACCTGGTGGTTGCAAGGGGTTGTTGGCTGTCGATTGAGGACCAACTAGAAGAAAGTTTTCCCCTATGGATACTACCCACAGGTGGTGGATAACATTTGGCTTCAACTGGGACATCAGCTCTTAAAAGAGTGCACGAACGAACTCGAACGAGAGATCATGAGAACACCAGAAATCTCTTGGGACCGCACACCTGTTACCTGCACATATCAATGTTCAAGCACATGGGGCAACATGTTTTTGCGGTGTCTTACGATCACCCATGCTTAGTATTAGGCCATGTTGTCGTTCGGATTGTACAGGCACCGTGACAACGGCTCAGGGAGGGGGTTGTCACTCTGATCCCCGCCCACTCTATTCTAATAGTCTCCCAACAATAGGCTATGGGGGGTAGTCCCTATGGAAATGAGATGATGAAAGACAAGTTGAGGACCAACTTATCTAGAAGACACAGTTGAGCGGCCTAGCTACTCAGTTTAATTTAGCAAGACTTAAGGATTTAATTAGATTTAGAAATGAGACGAGTGCCTTATGGAGTCAAAATTCTTACTTGTTACAAATCAAGACCAAGTAACCGGATGGACAACTTTTGCTTAAATGATCAACTAACCTATATGAGATGCAAGTCCTAAAAACTAGGTTTCATGCAAGGAACTTGGTTATTTTTAGGTTATATGCCTAGTCTAAGTAGAACCTTTCTCTTAACTGTTTTGAAATTAGTCTTTAGAGTAGGTTGTGGGATGGAAGCCAACGAGAAGCAAGCAAGGCTTGATTAATGATACCTCCCCCTGTGTTCCAACCACCTAGTGCCTCCAACGTTGCAGAAATTGTGGCTTTGACGACTACAAGGTCACAGTGTTAACCATTGAAAAGGGTTGAATCCCTCAAGCTAGATGAGAAAGGGTTGTCCTAAGAGTCTATCAACCAAGCTTATGCTTGGAGGTAAATTATTAGTGCAAATCAAGCCTAGAATGCTTATGCAGAGATGATGAGTGAAATTCTTAGTTAAGATCGCTTAAGGTTTAAGTACTTAAGTTATGATATTTCTTTATGATAAGAGTACTTATAAATCAAAAAATGCAATCTTAAGAAAGTGCCAATGTCAAATCCACAAGATGCCAATTACTCAAGATATTCAATCAATAACCTTATGCTATGATTATGAGATGCTCACTTACAATAGAAGCCTTCAAGTAAAGAACACTTAGGTGCCACAAGGTCATGTTAGGTCCCTATAATACTAGTGATTCCCCCATTACTATTGTTATTGTAGCCCTTATTGTTATTGTTGTGCCCCTATTGTCTCCATATTGTTATTATTGTGCCCCATAGAAGCCCACTATTGTTATTGTTGTGCCCTTACATTATTATTGTTATGTCGGTTTTTATTATATTGTCACCCGTTAGACTCCTATATATAGAAAGGAGGTTTTGTCATTTGTATCATCCAAGAATTGTTCATTTGTGTAATGTAAAGGAGGTTACCCCCTCGAAGAGGCTGATTTTGAAGGTCTTGATCTATCTTTTCTTCTATTTTGTGAGCTGGTTGCATAACACACAATTTGTTCAATGATACTTAATTAGAACAAGTTATGCCAATAAGATCACAAATGCTCTTAACCAATATTCTTCAATGATCACCCAACAATAGAATGGTATTTATGAGATGTTTTTGATCAAGAATGGCTATATTCACAAATTCACCTGAGGGATACAATTATGGATTAAGTGGTTGAGTGAGTGAATTTATTAAATGTGAGATTATGTGAACTTTGAAAAACTCACAATGAAAACACAAGTATTAGGTACTTCCACAATATCAATGCTAGCAACAAGGGACAATAGAGTGTAAAACCATGAAAGCACTTACGTAATTTATATTCCAATGTTCTCTTAATGAGCAATAAATGAATGATATGACAGCAGTACGTAAAATTACTTTAGATGCCAAATTCAAGGTGCATATGCTTGCCCAATGTAAGAAAGAGAAACCCAACTATCAAATCAACTTTGCCAACTCAACAATTTAGATGTATTAGCCTTCCTAAGACGTAATTTTCCACTGTTATATCAGACTTGTTATGCAGATATGACAGTCACTAAAAATTGTAGATTCATTCCAAATTATGCTTAATGATGAATACCCAATTTGTGAAATTAATTCCTTAATGTGTCAAGCAATTTGTGAGTTGATTTTAGGTTAATTTAAGTGAGATTTTTCCACTGTTATGAATTAGTTTACTTACTGAAGCAAAAAAGTGAGGAAACAAGAGTTAGAAGATCAAACCTTTGGGCCTTAGGCCTTGAAGCTTGCTAACCCAACTTAACCAACTTTTCCCAATGGCTAGAACACCTGCAAACACCCAAGTATCTTTGCAAAACACACCAATTATCAATCTAAAAAAACTTCAGAGGCTAACCAAGGGTGAAGGGGAGGCAAACTAGAGCCAAGAAAGGCTCGAAAGAGGGCCAAAAGAGAAGGGAGAAGGCCTCCATAGGCTTGCGGCTAGGGAGGAAGGCCTAACCAGGCCTACGCTAGGGAAAGAAAGGTTGCGGTCTAAGGGAAGAGAAGTTCGAGGACGAGGGAAGGCCTAAAAGGGACCGCAGCAAGGAGGAGTAAGGCCGAGGGGATAGGGAGGATAGAGGAGGAAAGGCCGAGCGGAAGCGATGAAGGGCAGTGGAGGACGCCGAGAGGGAAGGGAAGGCCTGTGACAAGTCTAGGAGGCGAGGTCGAGTCCTTAAAGGCCCACGTTCAGGCTTGAAAAGGCGCTAAAACACCATGACTGAGGGGAGGAACGATGGTCGAGGCCCCTATGGCTCACAGCCAACCTTCAAGGGCTAAAAATAATGACACAAGGGGTCAAAAGGATGACACAGAGACTTGAGAGGAGGACATTGGCCTTGGAGAGGGTTGATCCGGGCTTAGGAGCCCCAAAACTTGAAACCCCGGCTCAGAAAAATTTAATTTACTCAAGATCTGAATTTTACTGCAAATTTTTCAATGACTGGCCCTGTAAAAAAACTTGGCTAGATCTTACTCTAAGGGCCTAGATCTAGCTCTAATCCAGCTCTTCTTGCTTGATCACACCTGCAAAAATAAATTTACAAATGCTCAAAACCCCAATATATACAAAAATTCTCAAAACCCCAATTAGAAAAAATTATTTACAAATGTACAAATATACAAGGCTTTTGAAATAAATTTTGAGAAATAAATTTTTTGGAATTTTTTTTTCTAAATGGTTAAGTGTATTTCTAAGAATAGATGCAAGTTATAGCCTTAGCGAAATTAAATTAATCATATAAATATTCGAAGTCCAAACAAGGTCAACCTATATCCACAGTTTGTGAACTTGGAGCCCAAGAACTAGGGAATCTACAAACACTATATATTTTCTTCAAGAAAGCTTGTTAGACATATGGCGAATTAGATCACCTAAGATAAACCCAAAATCTACCAATAGAATGATCTTATCCCCATCTAATGAAAATCAAACTTTGAAAATATTAAGCACAATATAGGAAACCTCGTACCCAGCACATACCACAAATCAGTAGACAATAAAGTTATAAACACCATGAACTGCACCCCAAAGTCTTTATTATGATTCAAATAATGTTCCCAATGGGAAAATAGTGTTACATCAGTTTTTCTACAAAATTTTCTTAGCCAAACATCTGATCGCTTGAGACTCAAATGACTCTAATTTATAGATAAACCCTCCAAGTGGAAAAATAACAGCTAGTTGGCTTGATCTTCATCAAATTAATCTCGGTCTTTAATAAATCCTTGATGATCTTTTAATCTCTGCCATTGAAATAATTATTTTTGAAGAATTTTCGAATTTTTCATTAAACATTTTTTTATTAGCTCAAAATTAATTATTTTAAGCTAATTTCCTCAAAAGATTGACTTTGACTTAACCACCAAGGGCCAAGGGTCCAATTTTTCTTGATATTCCCAATATTCACTTTGTGGGGGACCTCCAAAAATTAATTCCTTTGAGACCCACGAATTTATCCACTTGTAGAATTTAATTTCTCTAGACATTTAAGTTTGACTCTATTTAATAAAATTTCTGGCTCAAGATTTTAATTTATTTTTGCCAAAAAATTTAATTAATTGACATTTGAAGGGATTAATAATTTTTTCCACCCTTTAATATTTTATCCATGGTGTCTGTTGTCACTCACTGCATTGTGGTTTCCAATTGGTCAACATTGCCCAAGAGAAGTAAAGTTTGGAGCCTCTTTCCTAGGACACAAAAGCTATCAGAGCTTGATCAGACCCTCTCCATTGCGTAGTGCTCGGAAAGGGCTTTCCAATGGTATATGGAAGTCCAAAAATGGACCCCTGGAGTAGAAATTAAGGCAATTTGAAGTCTACCTTGGAAAAGCCCAACTAACCAAGAAAATGACTAAGTGTGGAAACAAATTGCAAATCGGGCTTTCTGGCAGGAAAGGAGCATTGGTGGGTGCAAAAAAACAACGATCCATTGATCGCCGATATCGCATATCGACAGTTAGCGGGTTTGGGCGAAGCTCTTATCGCAAATCCGCAGTCGAGAGCCCCAGGCACAAAACGTATCAGCGATCGGCGGAGATCAGTAGGCAAGGAACAAAGACGGAATGAAAAGCAGCGAATGAAAAGCAGCGATCCCTCGATCGCTGATATCCCATATCGGCATATTGGCATGATCCTTGGGGCAACAACTACGGTTATTGACATGTCACAGTCCCGAACGCCGTTATCGCATCCCGCATCCTGCAAATCCAGCAGTCCCTCAATTACAACAAAACCCTAAGACTGTGCAGGGGCCGATTTGCAACAAAGTATTGCATCGCCTAGGGGAGGCGCAATTTGTGACAAAGTATTGCACCACCGGGGGAGGGCCGAAAAGGTCTAACACAAGAGAGACAGACAAAACAGGGATGGGCAGACCCCTTTTCTCTCTCCTTCGAGGGGCCACGTGTCAAACTAATCGCAGGTCCTACATCCCGTATCTCAGTGACCTCGCAATCCCACAGTCACAGCAAATTCCAAAACCTCGCGGGACACCAATATTGCAATATAGAGCCAAATCGTTGAGGAGGTGTCGATTCCGAAATACAAAGGAAATGCCTGCAAAACAAGGTCGGGCAGACCCTTTTCTCTCTCCTCCAGGGGACCACGTGGCAACCTCTAATTGGCCCTCTGAGCTGACAGGCATCTGACGTCAACAGTGACGTAGCAGAGGACACATGTCACCCGATTTCAAGGTTTTTAGGGGTGACATGGGGCCATTTCCGGCTACCACATGTCACCACTCAGGGTGACACGTGGCAGTGATGACGCCACCCCGCGGACCGACAATCACAACAGTTAAAAGAAAAAAGCTTAAGACATTGGCGCAGTGTGATTGCGATATGCGGGACTTCCCTTTCGGATGCGGTAAAGTATTAGGGGAGGGTCTATAAGGACCTCGCTTCCGGATTGTCGGCCCACTCGAAAGAAAAGGGTAAGGGGCCTTCCCCTCCAACATGCGATTGCGATATGCAGGCACTCCCCCCAAATGCGATAAAGGATTAAGGCAGGGTCTATAGGGACCTTGCGTCCGGATTGTCGGCCCGCACCAAAGAAAAAGCATAGAGCGGGGTACAATAGTGTTGAAGTGTCGATATGCGGGAGAAATCGATAACAAAGGTAAAAACCTCCAGACACTCCGAGGGCCTTAGCTCCTGAGGGCTCAGCCCCTGATCCCAACTCCCAGTGATATGAGGAAAGGCACACAAAGGGCTACGGTAAGGGGGGCTAAAGGGGAAATCCAAAAAACACCTGTTTTCACCTATTTCAGAGGAAAAAGCCCTTGCCCGCATGACTGTGTTGTTTCCATGGAATGCAACTCACCCACCAGGTCAAGGCCTTGGTTGTGCAGTACAGAGGTTTAATGGGTAGTTGGGTCGGCAACTAGGAGACTTTAAGGGAGCATGGTGCAACGATGGAGCAGTACATGGGATTCAAGAGGATTAACGGTTCAATATGGGGCCTCGTCCCTCTACACAGCACAGCACTGCAAAGGCAAGCGCTTTTAGTTGACCCAACCCCCACTTCATAGAACAAGGCATCTCAGCAGTAAAGGCAGAAGCGACGGGGTCAGTTGAGCAGCACAAGAGGCAATACCATGAACAAATTACAGCTTGAGCCCGACGCGATCATAGGATGGGCACAAAGACTTTCATTTACTATTTTTTCTGGTTATTTACTTAGTTTTGTCCTGTAACATGCCTTCCTGCTAATGAGGCATTCATTTCTGTAATATCTTTTTGGGCGACAGAGCCATTCAGGACTGATACAGCGAGTCGACTTGACAACTGAGTCTAGGGATAGATATTTTTGTTGTAATGTAGCTTCTTGCTCCCCTTTGATAAATAGGGGAAAGCAAGACTTAGTTCAAGTTTAGAAATTCTAGAAAAAACACCGCATGCTATATTTTCACATTGTATCTCCTTTTTAATACAGATCTTTTCAAAATATCAAGGAAATAGTGGTGATTTCCTCTTCAAAGGATTACAATATGTGTTCCCCTTTGTTTAACTCATTTTTATGTCCATGCTTCTTCCCTAAATTCATGTAATTATTGTTGCTAGGTGTGTTTCAAGCTCCTTCACAGATTCATTAGTATCTATATGTTAATGCAAATGCCTGTAACTGTTTCATAGATTCATTTGTCTGAACATTGTTGATGTATATGCCTGTGAGGAATATTGAGATTAGATCTTTAAATCCGCAACACATGAATCATCGCTCTCAATTCCCCTTTCATTCATTATTTTTGCTTGTAGCCCAAATAAGCATAGAAATCCTTAATGTCTCAAACTCTGTGTGTTAAATATAGAAGTCTTGAAGCTTTATGCTCTATGTGATGAGTTACTCTTCTCTCTTTTTCTCTCTCACACACTCTGCAAAAGATTATTAGCTGTAAGACCTTAAAGCTCTCAACCTCCGCTATTTTTATGCTTATTTATGAGATCTGAACATGTGAAGAAGTACCAGAAATCCATGTTTTATTTCTTTGGATTAATGAACCAATCTATTTCCTATGTACATATGTATCTATAGATCATAAGTGTTGTCTCCAGTATCCTGTAAATCATTTGAGACACACCATTTCAGATGTGCCCAGGCACTGATCTTGAAGCAATCCAAGGTTGTCTCTAGGAGATACAATAGTGTCTAAGTATGAGGGACCATGCACTAATATATTATTTACATAATATTTTTACATTTCAACCCTCAAAGTGGGAACACCCGTTCAATATAGACCCTCAAATTACATACCCCACTATGCGACACAATATGATCTAGTAGACCAAGTGATTTGTAAAAAAATAATTTAGCCAACTAGCTTAAATTATTCCCAAATCACTTATACATAAAACGCGACTAAAACACTAGGACTCACCCAAGACTTTGACAAAGAATTCCACCCTAGCTTTGGGGTGAGGTCGGAGGGAAAAACTCTGCCGACCATCCATGTTTAGAAACACAAATGAGTTAGTGAGACGAAAAACCTCCTAGGAAGAAATTTTCACCAAAATAATAGACTTACATAGATTGCTACACGCACACACCATCTTACTAGCATCATTTCCATTATAAATTTGCAAAATGGGTTTACAATGACTCAATAAACTGATGGTTGATGATCCGATCCTTTGAAGAAAAAAAAATTGGCATATCTGCTTCCTTGGAACTTTCAAAAATTGTGTTCAATAGGCCATAAAACCAACAAGAAAATAAAATCTATGCAATTTTAATCTAAATGCAGTTAATTTATTATGATAATATCATATGATGTTAGTTCTAATGAGAAAAATCAGTGTGCAATGCATCCTACCTAACATATATATTACATCATACAAGTACTAAGTGTAATCATAGAGCCAATGCAACCAGGACATCACTAGATCAATATAAAAAAAAATTGTCCAATGATTACTTACGTAGAAAATCCAAGAGCAAGGATAGGAAGAATCATATGGTGGGTCACCAGGGTGGGAGGGGGGAAAACAGAATGCCCACACATGGAGGATCACGAGAGAAGAGGGAACAAAGGGATGTAATCTACTCCATGAGATCAAGCTCATAAAACTTTGATGGATGGCAACCTCGGGCATATCACTTCCATCATGGTCCTTATCATTTATGTCATGCTTTTTGGCCACCATAGGGTCATGATTAGTAGGAAAGGGAAACTGATGAAATGCAGAATGCCCACGATGATCATAGTTAGGAGGGATGGAGGATTGCTCATTATTAGTGATAATGTAAAAAGGGTTGAGGAAAGGGTCCACACGGGACTCAACTCCAACCCTAGGATTGTGAGGAAAGACAAGAGTCCTATCGATATCATCGTCATCAGTGTCATAGATAGGGTCCTTGTCGAAACGATTCCAACGGACATCCCATTTTCCTTCTTTAATATGTAAGTAATCATTGAAATCAATGTTTGAAGGGGTTATGGGATCACCTTCTCCAAGGTTTTCAAAGGGTAGATCATTAGAGATAGTATCCTTGGGAAAGTTGCGGTTAACCCTAACTTTACTCGCTACAAACTCACCCTCCCTATCGCACATGATTTTAGAATTATCATTGTGCCCTCTTTCATCATGCAGACCCAGGGAAGACCCCCTTTCTTGCTCATCATCAAGGTCATGATGATGCTCAATGAAGGCTTCCTCTTGAATGCTTAATGTGGGGCATACTTGAAAATGTCTAAGAAAGCCATCAAAGAACTCCTCAAAGAATGAGATGCTCTTAGGTTCATGATTATGCAACCATGAGTTATGCCCATAGAGATGTCTCATGAACAACAACATAAGGACATTTTGGTGGACCACTTTCTCCATTGAAGCATGTACATTAAATCTTTCTACATGATTGTAATATTCCTAACCCAGAATATTCCTCAAACCCCAGCAAAAACTCCAACCAAATATGTGCAAATGATATAATAACCCAGAAGTGATAAAATAACAGTGGAACAGCGTATAATAATGTAAACCGGAAATATAAGCAGATACACAAGAAATGCAGCGAGAAATGCTAAGCCATTTTATTATACTGAGCAATAAATGAGTACAAGAGGTGATTATACAGATGGCACCTCGACTTGAACAAGGCAAGTGAAGAAATTCTCTCAGAATGACAAGAATGGCCTCTTTGCGTGGATGTTGCTACTGTGCTACTGTTGTTGCTAGAAAACAAATGATGATTTGGGGTTGCTCCCCTCCTCGAGAAAAGATGAAACTCTGGATTCGGGCTCTACTCAAGAAACCCAGAAAAACCCAGAAAGCTTTCCTGGAATGGCCTCACACTGATCTACGTCCCAGCTGCTGGAAAATTGCAGTGCTGCTGCTGCTGCTGGAAATCGAATGAGGATTTGGGGCTGCTCCCCTCCTCAGAAAAGGCTGAAACTTTGAAATTGGACTCTACTCAAAAAACCCAAAAAGTTTTTCTGAAATGGCCGAACCCCGAAAACCACCCCCTTGGGGTTCTGCGCAGTTTCTCAAAGACGCTGATAAAACGGCTGCTGAAATGCTGATGAAACTACTGCTGGAATGCCAATGGAAATACCTTGCCCGAGCAGGCACTCCAAGTTCCCCGGGGCTAAGGGTGAGATCTCCAAACGAAGACACTCAATGCACTAAACAGTGTTGCAGACTAGCTAAACAGCGAGCGTGCTCTAAGTTGAAATGACTATCACAAATGCTCATAACCAGAATGATCAAAATGAGGGGGCTCCTCTCTCCTTTATAGCTTTTGCCTCTCTCAATCCCAAGGCTCACCTCCTCCTGCGTGATTCCTCTCTTGCCACGCGTTTCTTCCCTCCTGCGCAATCCCTCCATGTGTCTGCGTGGGCTCCATTTCTGCGTCCCCCTTTGGGCCCCTTGGCTCCCCTCTAAGTCACAACGTTGTGCTACTAGGAAGTGACTTTTTATTCTAAAAGTGAGTTATGTCCCCTGTCCTCACTTCTTTTATTTACAAATAACTATAGAAGGCAAAAATTGAACAAAATCGAATATTCCAATTAGCCATGGCTAATTAGGAATATTACAATGATCAATTGCGGAGAGTGGATCACCATCAAACACGGGCAACCCCACGTAAAATCCTTCTTATGATATGATTAGGGTGCCCAGGGATACTAGTGATGTCCAAAGTGGGAAAATCATCAAAGAAAGATATCCTACTGAGATATCGCCAGGGTGAATTTAAAGATGCCTAGAAAAATGCTTGCTCCACCATACAAGCATTGACCTTAAATTTCAATGAAGAACTAGGGCTTCGTTCTTCCAATGGAGTCGCCAAGAATGATATATCAATGATGTCGTAAAGGAAACAAGACACACATCTCATGTCCTCGGCAACAATGCCAAAATGTTACCACTCAAACTAGCAGGGATCCTAGGAGGGGATCCTATAGAACAACTACTAGGTCAAGGGGCAACAATGGAGCGATAGCCCACTGTCACCTCAGCTAAAGCTCCCTACTCTTTACAGACTTTCACTGATAGGAGGAGACCCGGTATAAGATAAGATAAGATAAGATAAGATAATTTTATTAATGTCCAACGAATGACCACAAAGTATGTCAACGGGACTGTCGGTTACATAAGGGGTCGGTGAATGGATGGAGGGTGATTTCTAGAGCCTATTCACAAGAGAGACTCAAATATATGGCTTTCTTTCTTAAGAACCAAGGAGATGGGCTCTCTAGGAAGGGTTAAGAGGATACTTAAGCCTAGGTTTTTGGAATATTCCTTGACAAGAAGCTCTCTAGATCTAAGAATCCTTATGGAGAAGTGGCTTTTATGCAATCTTTGTGGAATTTGAATTATAAAATTATGGGACCACAAAGAACCAAAGTAGACCCAAACCAAGTCAAAGATATGGAGTTGATCAACACTAGAGGGGCTTGACCTATTTAGGGAGGAGAATAGGATCAAAGGATAAATTTTCTTTTGGAATACAAATGTAATGGCTCAAGTGAGGACACTAACCCAAATTAACCTAGGGAAAGAGATGGTCTTGTGGCTAGGGCTTATATCTCGGGATTTCAATGTTGGATTTGCCTCAAACTTGGAGGACCTCTTGAGAAATCCCCAACATAGCAATGAACCAAATTTTAGGGGGTTTGGATGGCTACAAGGAATTTTGCTCGATGCCCTAGGTGACCCACTAGGGTTAGACCTAGAAAGAGGAGAAACGAAGGTGAAAAGAGTTTTCTTTTGTGATCACCCTTGGCCTAGACCAGTGCCTAGCTTATTGGGAGAATGAAATCTAATTGAAACAATGTTTAAAGATCCTTAATTCCAATCAAGGAGTTCCCCAGCAACTTTGCATGACACTAGCAACAATTAGGTTACAAGGGAAATTTATACTTCTAATTATTTGAAAATGATGACATATCAAGATAATGCATGAGCAATCATGTATCTCTAGGACAATAATCCACCATACATTTCAATAATCAACATGAAAAATCCCTCACAAAGACAAGTAAAGCAACTTCGCATAAGCCCAAGAGCAGTTACACCAGCTTCATGAACGAAAATATTCCATTGATCATTTTATGAGACAAAATTTAAAAATAAGCATGAAAAGAGTACTCACAATGTATAGCGAAATTATTCCAATCATCAAGTACAGAAAAGCAAAGCTCCAAGACAGAAAATTAAGGTATTCCAAACATTGAAATGCATTAGTTCTCCAATTCATCCATCAAAAGGTCTAACAAAGATCTCAAGAGATACAAATGATCCAAATCCAAGTGATGATGAGAGATATGAATCCTCCTCTCATCTATTTATACAATCCAATAGGGGATTCGAATTGCCTAATTTGCCTAATTTAGCCCCAAATAATAAAATAATGTACAATAATGATATGCCTTGGTGACAAGCCCACAAAGATAGCTCCAAAATGGAAAGATAAGCCTGTCAAGAGGGAAAAATAGTAAACATGATGAGTCGTTAGGCCATTGAGAAGGCCTAGTGGAGTCCAAAGCGTGCCAAGTTGAGAGAATAGGCTCCAAACATAATGATCAAGGGGTTGACCCCTTGATATACAAGCAAGCCACATGTGGTGTCCCCAAGTGGGTGTGGGGGCACAATGACATGCTCATGGGTCTCCAAGTGGATCGATAATGCCTATAAACCATATGTAAGGGTTAGGATGATGACATAATCCCTCCCTTTGTGTCCTGTGGTGAGACACATCCTCATCTGTGTTGAAGTTTCTAAGTTTACTTAGTTAGAAACCCTCCATGCACTTTATCTGATTTATTTCTACCTACTTGTTATTTTTCCTTAACAAGTTATTTACAATATAAATACTGAAAATAAACACTAGTGCATGCTCAACATATTACAGATCAGCAACTAAAAGAAACAAGAACAAACACACACATATGACACCATTATTTTAGGACTAATGTCCCCGGAAAAACCCAATGCGGGAAAACCAATGCAACTATCTGAGGGTCTTCTTATTAAGCAATATCAAAGTACAATTTGGGTGCCGAAACTGGCCTACCCAACAGAGAATTTCCTTAGCAGTAATACCTCTCAGTTTTTGACAAATCTACTGGCTGAAACCCCAGATAATCCTTCCGGCAGCTACTCAGCACCAATCTGCCCCAGAAACCCCAACGTCTGCCCAATCTGGACTACGTCAGCCTCTCCTAGCCCAGCAATAGCACTGGGTCAGCATATCTTGGCCTGCGTCAACCCTAGGAGGCACTACGTCAACTCTTTGAGCCTCTGCGTCAGCTACGCTAGCCCCTTTGGTGCTCTGCATGGCCCTGCATGAGCACTTGCTGCTACTGCGTCTCTCCCGCTGGCTACTCTGTTGCTATCCCGGCACTATCTCTGTCTCTCTGTACTCAATGCCCCTCAGCTGCTCTCCCAATCACTGATTCTATCTCTCTTAGCAAACCCCGCTCTAGGGAATAGAATGACTGATCACTCTAGTGTATTCTCCAAGTGACCCTCAAACCTCCTTTTATACTTTTCCTGTTGACATCTCAACGACCGAGATTAAGTCCCTAATCAATAGCTAAGATTAGATCTGGCTTGATCCATGTCTTTTGAACCACTCTAACACATATTCGTATTAATACACATTAATATTTTATTTTCCCTAAGTTTAGACTTAGGGACTCCATTAAAAATATTAATTATTTTAATATCTCCTGATTTGTTTAGAATCTGCCCAAACCGTTTCTGGGTATTGGAGATCTCATGTGCCCCAACCTGTCCACCAAATTTCGTGGCTAGAGCACATCCGATGCTACCCCAAATCAACACTCCCTCTTAGCGAGGACTGTGTTCTAGCAATACTCCTCACTGAGTATTACTCTGATCATCCGACATCGGTACCCGTGCTGATGCTAGGCCTTCCTGCCCAACATCCTCTACGCTGCTGCCCATGGTTCTGCCACTGTTACTGTTGCATCTGTACGACAGCTCCCTCTGCATCCATTCTATTGCTGGTCCTTCCTCCCAGCATTGCATCTGCACTGCACCTCCTCTCATCATGTTGCATCGTGCTGCCTACTGCTGCACTGCAACTTAGTTACTGAAAAGTAAGTAACTGATCTCCCAACTAACCTCCCTGTTGGGCTAGAAACACCCACTGATGTTGAAGCTCCCTCTGCCGCTGACAAGTGCTCCCTCTCTGACCTCTGCGCTGCTACAACAACTCCTTGCATCTCGCACCGTTGCACACCTCTTTGTGCCTTCCTGCACTGGTGCAATGCTCTTGTGCCTCTAGCACTGCTGCAACCTGCTATCTCTGCGTTGTCTTGGGACTCCTGCACTGCAGCGCCCTCTGTCGCTCCATACACATCCGTCTCTACCCACTCAGCCAGTCCTGCTACTCCTCGTCGGGGCTCCCATAGCAAAGTCTAATCCAAGAGGCTTGGTACCTCGAGGATACTACCCCTCATCGCCTGTAGTCTACCTGACTACAGCTCGATGTCCCCCCACTTCCGCTCAAGTGGTGTGTGTGCACTCATGGCACAGTCATCGTTTGTCAAAACTTCCTTCTCTGCCCGTGCTGGCACTACCTTAGTCTCGGAAGACTCTCCCTTACTCTTCTTCCTTGGACACTGGGTCGCATAATGACCCAGCTCCCCACAGTGGAAGCAATTGATCTTAGAGAGATCTTTCTTCTTCCGCTTTTCCTGCTTCCCCTCAGATGCTAGGGCCACATCTTCCTCCTCCTGCTTGACCTTAATCCCCTTGCTGCTGCCACCTGTCTTCGATTACCGTCTAATCTCTCCTGGCGAAGAACTACCCACATTTCGTCCCACGGTGGAAGTGTCCCTCTGCCCAGTATACTCTAGACAAACACTTCCCAGTCTTCTGAGACAACATTCAGGGTTGTCCTCACCATCAGATCCAGTGTCACTCCTATAGCAGTCAACTGGTCTCAGATCTCATTCAGTCCTCCGAGGAAGGTGTCAATCGATTGCCCCTTCTTCATCTGATACGACCTCATCTAATTCTCGAGCAGCATTCTTCTCTACACAGAAGTATGCTGATACAGCTTCTTGAGAGCCTCCCACATCTCAAATGTCGTTTCCTTCTCGGCTATATGTGGTACCACATGATCCTTGACCCCATCAAGGATAATGCACTTGGCCCTCGCCATCGCCTCCTCGTACCTGTCATTATCACCGGGATCGACTGGGACAGCTATTACCTTCAAGGCGAAGTTCTTGACACAATTCCTGTCAAGCACTGATAAGATTCTAGCCTTCCAGACTGCGAAGTTCGATGCTCCGTCCAGTCTATCCTGGTCTCTTACTCAGTGTAGTGCCATGATGTTTCTCTACTTCCCCCCTGGAAGTTCTCTGTTCGACTCCTCTAAGTCTCTACTTCCCTAGAAGTTCTCTTATGGACTCCCTCTGAGTCCTAATTTCCCTCCTGGAAATCCTTCTACCGCTTGTCGAGATGCCCCCTACTCTGATCGTCTTGTGCAACTGCACTGCTGATCCAGGTTCCTTGGCTAGAAACCCTCGGTAACAACTCCTCTGGCCCTGCTCTGTCAGGTATTGTTCTAACTACAGTACTCACCAGCTCCACTCTGCAATATTCCTGCAACCTTCTAGACCCCAACAACTGCCTCTCTATGAACTACGTCAGCCCCTCACTGCCTCATGCTGGCTCTTCGTCACCCCAGATGGGTCTGCGTCAACCCTGGGATGCCCTGCGTCAGCCTTCTGGCCATTTGCGTCAACAACGCTGGCCTTTCTGGGGCTCTGCGCAGCTCCTGGCTTTCTCTGCGTGGCCTTGGTTGGCTCTACGTCACACTCCTTGGCTTCTGCGTTGCTAGAAATAGCTTCTGTCACCTCGGGACAATTGTTTTCTACTGCCATTGCTTCACTCAGGTGATGTCTTTTAGTCCTCCTATGATCTGTAATCACGCTCTGATACCATGTTGAAGTTTCTAAGTTCACTTAGTTAGAAACCCTCCATGCACTTTATCTTAATTATTTCTACCGACTTGTTATTTTTCCTTAACAAGTTATTTACAATGTAAATACTGAAAATAAACACTAGTGCATGCTCAACATATTACAGATCAGCAACTAAAAGAAACAAGAACAAACACACCATATGACACCATTATTTTTGAACTAATGTCCCCGGAAAACCCAATGCGGGAAAATTGGTGCAGCTATCTGAGGGTTTTCTTATTAAGCAATATCAGAGTACAATCTGGGTACCGAAACTGGCCTACCCAATAGAGAATTTCCTTAGCAGTAATACCTCTCAATCTCTAACAAATCTACTAGCTAAAACCCCGGATAATCCTTCCGGCAACTACTCAACACCAATCTGCCCCATAAACCCCAGCGTCTATCCAATCTGGACTGCGTCAGCCTCTCCTAGCCCAGCGTTGGCACTACATCAGCGTATCTTGGCCTGCATCAGCCCCAGGAGACCCTGCGTAGCTCTCTGGCCCCTCTGGTGCTCTGCGCAGCACTTAGCTGCCTCTACGTGAGCACTGGCTGCTACTGCGTCTCTCTCTCTGGCTGCTCTATTGCTATCCCGACACTATTTCTGCCTCTTTATCTCTCTGTACTCAATGCCCCTCAGCTGCTCTCCCGATCACTAATTCTATCTCTCTTAGCAAACCCCTAGAGAATAGAATGACTGATCACTCTGGTGTGTTCTCCAAGTGACCCTCAAGCCTCCTCTTATACTTTTTCTGTTGACATCTCAACAGTCGAGATTAAGTCCCTAATCAACGACTAAGATTAGATTTGGCTCGATCCATGTCTTTTGGACCACTCTAACACAGACTCATATTAATACACATTAATATTTTATTTTCCCTAAGTTTAGACTTAGGGACTCCATTAAAAATATTAATTATTTTAATATCTCCTGATCTGTTTAGAATCTGCCCAAACCCTTCTGGGTATTGAAGATCTCATGTGCCCCAACCTCTCCACCAAATTTCATGGCTAGAGCACATCCGATGCTACCCTAAATCAACAATCTGGACCCTAGAACCTCTACCAAGTGTGTGGTACAAGTGTGAAGTCGGCCGGGCATGGTGATCCAGGTGCATCATCCTCATCCAAAAAGGTGGAACACAAGCAATCAATGAATGGTATTGGGGATCCATGAAGTGCTCTCTGCTATGGTGGAGGCCTATGACTCTCAACGCTCACCCTACAAGTGTCAATGTGGCCCTCTGGACGGCTTGGACCCCGTATAGGGAGACCAAACCCCAAATGGAGACCCACCTGCAATCCTGCATAAGATCCAATGCATCCCCTTGCCTTCCAGTACAACAAATCATTAGAATAATCAAGTACAAGAGCTTACAAATCATGGAATCAAGTGGCATTTCATGGTGCCTGTTGTCGCACAGATTGTCACGACAACGCTCAGACCGGGGGCTGTCACCCTGATCCCCGATCTCTCCATTTAAGCCTATCTCCCACGGCTAAGGGGGGTAGACCCTATGGGGCAATGGATGACCAACTGTGGACCAGTTGGGTTGGGAGACACAAAAAGAAACCAACACTAAATAGATTTTATTAAATTAATAGACCAGTGCCTTATGGAGTTGATGTTTAAATGATTACTTACTAAATGTTGCAGAAATGTAAACCATGTAGAGCAATCATTTAAATTCAAATAACCCGAGCGAAGATTAACTTTTATCAAATGCGAGAAAATGCTTAACGGCTTAATGATACTCTAGAAATTTAAAACTTCGAAAGATAAAATTCGATGCACAACCACTTAATTTTAAATACTAACCAAAAATCACATTCATGTAGCTAATCTTCAAAATGATCATTCAAGCATGCTAAATCACATTAAATTGATAAACATTAATTCCACATCAAAATTTTAGCCTCAGCAGAAAAGATAAAACATAAGGAATTCTTGAGCCAAGACTGAAATTGGCAAAAAATTTCCAAAAATATTTTTATATTTTTTCAAATAACAAAATTTAAAATAAAAAATCTAAATAATATTAAAATCTAAACTAAATAAAAGAAACCCCTTTTTGCTTTTAAATTTTTTTTTATTTTTATTTTTTTATGAATTTTAAATAAAATTAAATTTAACTAAATCATAACAAAAAAACTAAATTTAAATCCTAGAATAAAACTTAATTCTAAGACTAACTAAAATAAAGCACTAACACCTAATCAAAACCGAAACTTCCCTTTCCCCTTTCTATTTTTTATTTAGACTTTGAAATCGAACTAAAGTAAGATAATTCTATCAAAAAATAAAAAAAGAAAGGGACTAAATCTAAAAACTATGTCAAATGAAATCTAATTAAAATTTTCTTTAGTCTAATACAAAATCAAAAAAAAAAAAAAAAAAAAAAAAAAAAAAAAATCTAAACATTGGCTTTTGTTGTTACGTGAAACCCAAACTTCAAATTAAAAAAAAAACGTATCTACGTTGACCCTAAAGGAAAAACTCACGCATATAAAAATTCCACGCACGTAACAATACCAAAACGCATTACCTGGCCCATGTATTGAAAGATTTTTTTTTTCATTGTTTTTTGTGCAGTGCAGAAATCGATAGCAGGGTTGTGACGGCGGAGTTTGCTGAGGCAGCGGGGCTATGGAAGGAACGAGGAGGCGGGCGGAATGCACAAATATGCAAGTCTGGAGCAGTGGAGAGTAAGTCTGCGTTAGGCTGCGGAAGATTTGAGGGACTGCGTGGAGGCAGCTGTAATGCTAGAGGTGAAGGGCGGCACGTGAGTTGAAGAGAACAAGGTTGTGCGCAGAGAAATGGTAGCGTTGGAGCTGTGCGTGATTTCAGTGTGTTTTGCAGGTATCAGATGCAAGCAGCGTAGGCAATGGCAGCGTGAGGAAATGATTTTGTGTGAATGCAGAAAGTTAGATGAGCGAAGGGAGAAGAATGGAACACGTTGTTTAAAATGGAATGCCAGATGAGGTATGAAGCTGCGATGGGAGATTTGAGAGCACCACATGAGGGAGGGAAGGGAGCCATAGGTAAAATTGGATTGCCCACAGAAAAAATCGAAATTTTTCCTGTAATAAAAATGAAACCTGTAGACAACAAATCTAAAGAAACTGATCAGAGAACAAATGGCCGGAAAAACCCTTTTAAATTTATCAAGACTTTTGAAATTTTGAATCAGCTGCTTCAGATTGTGAAAACCCCACAAAAATTTTAAAATCTGCACCTGCAACCTGTAATGGAAGACAAGCACCCGAGAATATATGCAAATATTAAAAATAAAACCCTATAAACTGGTCCAAAATTACAAAATGATAGCTCTACAACAGCCAGATTTGTCAGTGATCATCAAATATATTTTCAGAAACTTCAGATTTGCTATGAAATGCTTTAGAAATCTCTCATGCAATTCAGAAAACAAACTTAAATAATAAACCCAGGATCGAAACTGGCTGGGCTCTGCAAGAGAATGCTTGCGGGAGTTGGCTGGTTCAACCGAGAACTTCCCCAAACGCCCACTGATCTTCTTCAATAAGGGTTTCCTGCACAGCTCACTTCAACCATCAATAAAGAGAGAAAACCAGTAATAGATCTCAGATACAATGGAGATACCTGCCATTATTTCAGAAATTCTAATACCATTCAAACCCTAGCAAGTGAACAAGATACCGTTCAGCAATACTCTACAATAAGCTGTTACTAATGGCTGAAAATTAAAATATGCAGAAAATGAAATAGCTCACAGCACTTCAAGAGAGTAACACCAGCAAGATTTCAACCCCAAAGTCTTTCTTTATTAGCACCAGAAAAAGTTTACAAGAGAGCTTCTTCAGCACAAGACTCACAGATCGGATGAACTCAAATGACCCCTAGCACCCTATTTAGTAAAAAATTTCCAACGGCTAGTTCGAGTGATCCATGTCAAAATGATCTCAACCATCGATGAGGATGAAGATATCTCTTAATCTCATCCGTCAAATTTTTAATGCATTAAAAAACTGAAATTTTGCATTTATTTACTCAAAAATTATTATTTTATTATTTTTTAGGTTTTTATTCTATTTTTTATCATTATTTTTATTTATTTATATATATTATATATATATATTTATTTTTTATTTATTTTTTATTTTTTTATTTTTTATTTTTTATTTTTTTATTTTATTATTATTTTTATTATGGATCCTCGAACTTAGCCTTTGGAAAAAATTCCCTAGGACTTAGGACTTAGGACCTAAGAAGGGAAAAACATTTCCTAACCCTCAAGACACTTTACATCATGATTTTTTACAATTTTACATCTCAAGGGGGGAAACTCCTTTGACATAGACCCTCATAGACCACCCAGTTCTGCAACCAAACATAATCTAGCAAACTAACACACTAAGATTCTCCTAAGATTCTAATGACAAAATTCATTCCGACTTTGGGGTTAGGCTGAAGGAAAACTCTGTCGATCATGGATCAGTGAGACAAAAAACCTTCTGGAACGTAGATTATCACTAGAAAATTAGGTCCACGTAGGCAATTTACATACATGACTCAACTCTGCTAAGATTATTTACAATTCAACATGCAGACTGGGTTTACAACTTAATATGATCAAGTTGATGATGATTGTCGAATGGCATGAACACGTCGATTAAGCGCTATCCCTTTTTGCGAAGAAAAGGGGGTGTACTGCTTATGGGTAGTTGACACGCAGTGGTCAACAGTGCCATGCCCTTCTATAGTGTGATTTGGCATGTAAAGGTGTCTCCAATCTCAATAAGGAGGTTAATCAAGGATCCTATTAGGTGGTTTCAACCTTTAAAGGGGGTGACATGTCTATGGGACGATTTCATCCAAAAGGAGATCTAGGAAAATTCATTAATTGGAGAACAGTGAAAGGGTGGTGAGAAGGACGAAGTTGCTCTTGCTGCACAAGCAAAAAATGGCAAACCAAAGGCCAAGAAGAATCAGAGTGGAGAAGCATCTTCACAGAGTAAGAAGGAAAAGGACATGAGCAAAGTTAAATGCTTTGCTTGTCATAAGTTCGGGCATTTTGCCAGTCAACGTCCTAACAAAAAGAAGGGAAAAGGTAAGACTGCTATGGTACCCACTGCACAAATGAAGGAGATGGCAGAGAAGTTTGATAAAAACTTCGCCCTAGTATCTAGCCTTTCTAGAACCGTCATGAGAGGTGTCTAGTTCATGGACAATGGACATCTCGTCATATGATGGGATCACAAAACTTCTTCACCAGCATGACTAGGTGGGCTAGAGATGTAAACGTGGAGCTTGGTGACAAGGCCAAGTATGTAGTCGAGGGCAGTGGGAGTATTGAGTTCCAGATGGACGTAGGTGGTATCATGGAGGTGAACAAAGTGTTATATGTAACACATTTGGAGAAGAATCTCTTTTCAGTTTCGGCCATGGAAGACAGAGGCTTGGAGGTCATCTTTACGGGAGGTGAAGTGATTGTGGGGCCAAAGGGGACCGTTTTCCTCAAGAAGCAGGTGATCAGTAGGAGGGAGGGAGATCTCTATCTGTTGCAAGGACAACAGGTGAAGGCTCTCATCCATGAGAGTAACAACCATAGTGAGATTTGGCATAGGAGGATGGGACACCTACCCTACAGAGCTCTTCCGATGGTGTAGAGGATGGTTAGGTTTTCCAAAGATCCGAGCAGAGCGGGATGGAATGTGTTAAGGCTGTGTGCTTGGCAAGTAGGCCAAGAATGTGTATCCTCATAGTGAGACTAGGTCTAAGGGTGTCCTAGACTTGTTGCATTCTGATATTTGTGGTCCTATGTCTGTGACGTCGATCACGAGGTCCTTATATTTTGTGATTTTCATAGATGATTATTCCAAGAAGACTTAGATCTACTTACTGAAGACCAAGGATGAGGTCTTCAATTGGTTTCAGGAGTTCGAGGCTCTTATGGAGAACCAAATAGGAAGGAAGATTAAGGTACTAAGATAAATTTATGGGAGCGAGTACACCTCCAATGAGTTCCTATACTTTTGTAGGCAGGAAGGAATCAAGAAGGGGCTCACAGCACCCTACAACCCTTAGTAGAACGAGGTTGTTGAGAGGAAAAAGAGGACCATCATGGAGGCAATGAAGGCAATGCTCCATGATCGAGAGTTTCCTATGTTTTTGTGGGCAGAGGCCTGCAATACAACTGTGTATGTGCAGAACAGGAGTCCTCAAAGGGTGTTGGAGGACGTGAATCCTGAGGAGTTGTTTACAGGAGTGAAACCAGATGTGAGTCACTTGCGCATATCCAGTAGTCCATTTTATGTCCATGTGCCTATAGAGAAGAGGACTAAGTTGGAGCCCTTATCTGAGAGGAGCTTGTTTGTTGGCTATAGTGAGGTCTCAAAGGCCTACTAAGTCTACATTCCAGGATAGAGAAAGGTGATCTTGAGTCAAGATGTCAGATTTGATGAGGATAGGACCCTCAGGAGATCTCATGAGCAAGAGCCAATAGTGGTAGAGTTGAAGGAGCAAGAGGCCCATAAGGTTCAGCAGGGACCAGCAGCACTAGTAGGGACATAGCCAGTAGATTCATAGGATGAGTTAGATATTCCTTCGAGTTCTACCAAGAGGAGGCTGAGATTGGCTGAACAGACATTGAGGGGTGTTAAGGAGCATGTGCAGGCTCCTAGCAACACTTTCAAGTAGAACAGATCACCGACCAGATAATCCAGTTATTTGGCTCTATCGAACAGCATTTATGAGTCTGAGCCATCCACATTTGAGGAGATTATAGGTGAGTAGGTCTGGAGAGATACCATCATGAGCAATGACGTTTGGGATATAGTGTCAAGACCAGAAGGGAAGTTTATGGTCACTTCTCAATGGCTCTACAAGATCAAACATGCAGCAGATGGCAATATCGAGAAATATAAAGCGAGGTTCATGGTGACAGGGTTTTCCCAAAAGGAGGGAGTGGATTACGAGGAGACATTCGTACCCATCGCCAAATATGCATTTATTAGAGAAATTATGTCCATTGCTTCAGAGATGGGGTGGAGGATACATCAAATGGATGTGAAGATTGCTTTCCTCAACGGAGTGATTGAAGAGGAGGTGTATATTGAGCAGCCTCAGGTTTTTGAGGTGCATGGGAGAGATTCCCATGTATGCGTGTTGAAGCAGGCTTTGCGTATATGGTATGCCAGGATCAATGGATATCTTCTTGGTTTGGGCTTCACCAAGAGTGAGGTGGTTCCTAACTTGTACTTTGTACTAGTTGAGGGTGAACTGCTCATATTGGTATTGTATGTGGACAGTCTCTTCTTGACAGGATCGGAGAAGCTCATAAGGATGTTCAAGGAGGGCCTTGCTTCAGAATTTGACATGAAGGACATCGACTTGATGCATTACTTTTTGGGATTGGAGGAGTGGCAGCAACTAGGAGAGATTTTCCTTGGACAGGGAAAGTATAAAATTGAGATCTTGAGGAGATTCAAGATGGAGGATTGCAAGCCTATGTCTACAACTATGATCACTAACCTGTAGAAGTTGAGCACTTTTGAAGGTGAACTAGTGGATCTTACACTGTATAGGCAGTTGATAGGTTCTTTGATATATCTGCTCAACACTAAACCGAATATAAGTTTTGTTGTGAATACACTCAACTAGTTCATTGTGGAGCCAAGACAGGTTCATTAGGTGGCAGCGAAGCATGTGCTAAGATACCTGCATGGGACAATAGACTTTGGACCGAGATATGTCAGAGCTAGAGGAGTGGAGCTACATGGGAATAGAAATTTTGATTGGGCAGGGAGTGTGGTGGATAGAAAGTCGACACCTAGATGTTGTTTCAGCTTGGGATCAACCATGATCTCATGGTTCAGCAGGAAGCAACAATCAATGGCACTCAGTTCAACAAAGGTAGAGTACATGGTAATGAGTATGGCGAGTTGTGAGGCAGTGTGGCTTCGCAAGATGCTTGCAGGATTATTTGATCTGCAGTTGGGGCCAACAGTGATACACTGTTGATAATCAGATATCACTTCATCGAAGACAGGGTCTAGAGCGGTGTTGTGAGATTGCAATCCATTTCTATAGAGGAGCAGGTGGCAGATGTTCTCACGAAGCCTCTAGTGAAGGGAAAGTTTGTGAAGTACTGGGATAAACTAGGAGTGGCGGAGAATCCCTTCCTTGTTAGGAAGTAGTGTTAATGTGAGTAGCATCGGAAGGTTTTCTACAATTGCTTGGTGTCTTAGCATGTGGAAGACATTATTTGCCTCTTCTAATAATTTATGTCTTCTTTCCTAAGTTTAACTTAGGAAAAGTACAATAATTAAAGTCAATTAATTATTGTGGACTAATGGGTTATTTTATAAGGATAAATAATTTAATTATTCAAGTGACCTAGAAATAATTTCTACCGTTGATCTTCAATATGTTTCTAGAAGGAATCTTCAAGTTGTTTCTTGTTAAATTGTTCAACTAGGGCCAAATTCCACTTTGGACAGCTCATTTGATGGAGATAATTATTGCATTGAATTCCTTTTTTCAAGAGGACCAAAATTGACCTAAAGATCACTAAATTTGGACAAGGAGAAATATGTTTCTGAAATGAAGCCCACACCTGTGCAATTTTTCAAGGTCGGCCTCACCATCATGTAGGCTCATGAAGCCCAAGAGACATGTCTTTTGACCCACATGGATTCATATAAATAAGAGAGACCTCAAACCTCATTTAGCATCATCACAACTCATCAAATCTTCTCTCTCCTCATTTATTGGGTCGTACAAGTTGCAGGCAGCCTATTTCTCTCACAGGTGTAGATTTTGGGAGGCAATTTGATTGGATGTTGACTTTTTGTTTCAACTGAGTTTGACTAGCATTGATCGAGGCTCTTTTGACCAAATTTGACTGCGATTTTTGGAGGACAATCTCTGTTTGACCAAGGGGCATTGACTGGCACAGAAACCAAGGATTTCTGGGCATTTTGACCTATGTTGAACGCAAGCCTATTTGACCACAAAGCTGACTTTTGCTTGATCGAGTTTGACTATTGTTGTGGTGAATGTTTTGGGTTGAGTTTGACCAACAAAGAAGGTCAAATTTGACCAAGGTTGATCGAGCTCAAGTGGGTTGTTTTGCTGCTGCATTGACCACCGTTGACCACTAGTTAGGGCAGAATTTGATTGTTGTTGACTAAGGGCAGAATTGCAGAATTGACTGAGTTGTTTGACAATGGTATTGGATCATCAAATTGGCAAGTCGATTTTGACTTTGACTTTGTATTATTGTACTCTCTCTCTCTGTGCTGAACATTTGATATTTATAATAAGAAGAATTGATCAAGGGTTTCCCCCATCTTGGGGTTTTTCGCTAGCTTGAACCAAATTCTTGTCTTTTCTTGTCTTGGCTTGTCTTCTGCATTTATTGTTTATGTTCTATCTAGAGTTACTGCCAATGTGAATTAATGGTTTATGTGATTGCTATTGGAAAATAAGTGGAAATTATCATTGGGCTAATAAAAGGACATTGCAATGATTGTTGCAAACATAGAATATACTAAAATTAACATTTCTAGAAGGAAGATTCAAGATGTTTCTAGAGAGGAGATTGGCGTTAGAGATTTGGACTGAATGCATATTATGAATGGAGGCTACTGATGGAGGTGAAGACACAACAAAGAGAACAAGTGTGTGAGTGAGTCATCACGAGAGAGTGATTCTCTCTGCAGTGCAAGTGGCTCAGTGACCAATGCGCAAAGAAAGAAGTGAGAGTGGGTTTGAGCGAATCTAGGAGGGTCGAGTTGGAGGAGACTACAAGGATGAGGTGCCGAAAGGAGATCGTGTTTGTCTGGAAGAGGCTGATTTGTCAGAGTGTTGGGGCTTCCCCAATGCACTTTAGTGGCAGGGCATAGATCGAGTCGCTGGAGGGAACAGATTTGATTGTTGGAGACCGATTTCTTCAGAGCGATTTCATCTAGAGTCAAATTTCCTTGAGACTAATTTACCTAGGTTGAATTCATTCTAAGGGAGCTGAATTGCAAGTTCCGGATTGTATTTTTCTTCATATCTTTGTGGGTCGAAAAAAAACAGATTTTCCAAATATTGAAAAGATGGAGAATTGTTTGCGGGTTAATTAATTTTTCTATGTGTGATTGATCTCTTTGGTTTATTTCCACTGCATATTTTTTATTTTAGAAGTTAAAGATACCAGTGATTTTTTTTTTTAGTGATTCAGTTATTATTTGGGTAAATAAATAATAAACGAGGGATAAATTAAATTGTCACGAGAAAATACATCTAGGTGGTATTAGAAATTTAACACCAAGAAGGTGAGGCTGCTCTGCTCTCTTTTGTCTTTGAATGAAAATGGTGCCAATACAAAGGAGTGAGACTTGTGGCCCGTAGACTGCTACAAATCACAAACCCTATATGTTATGCCCTCTCTTTATCTACTCTCAAGTATTCTACTCTACTATGGAACAAAATGCACTCGAATAGAATGGAACCCCTTTTCCTTTTGGTGACCCGATTATAACACCACTTGATAGCCAACTAGTGGTTAAAAATGACCCATTCAACCCTGAATATGAGTTACAACTTGACCCTTCTAGAGTCTTCTTCATAGGGCACACGTGGCTAGCTCTTTTTCCATGAGTAATAGGGGCTAACATGGCATCCTCTCAAATTATGTCAAACACGATAAATTAAATTCCAAGAGGCATAACTTTAATGTTCAAAGTCTAATTGATGCAATTCTTGCACCGTTGGAAAGGTCTTCGAGTGGTGTGGGGTGTAAGAAGTGAAGTCTTACCCCCAAAAAACATCATTAAAACCTCAAATTGGACCCAGAACGTTTTTTACCCCAATTGTCCAAATTCAGTCCCGTCACTAAAAACTGCTCCTATAAGTTGATTTCTCTGATTTTTCTACACTAAAAGTGTCGAGATGGATGACAAACAAGATAATGGATCCAATCCAAATCAAAATAGATACAACTTCAGATCTCTCCCATATTAATTATTTATAATTATATTGAAACACTCATATATCTAACCTGAACCCCAAGCAATACAATGAAAATAATGCAGCTGGCATCTCCAGTGCATTCAAGATGCATCATTTGAATAATAACCTTATTATCAAAGTAACACTCTGTTTCAATTGGTCCTGCTATAAAATATTGGTATGAAGTTATGAACCAGATTACCCTATGCACCGAGGGAAACACTGAGCACCAAATATATATGAGGAGCATGGCTCAAAAGTATATACATCATTTACATATTAGGTTAGGTAAGTGCCAGAATATCCTTTTAAGGATGACTATCTCCATTGAGCAACTATCATAAATCTTGAAGCATTACCTTCAATGGATATTAAGTGTCATGAATAGAATGAATATGTGCACACCCAAAAGATTCTGTATCTATCATAAACTCTCTATATAAATATAATGGGGACAAGATCCTAAAAGCTAAAACAAGTTATTCGAACAGAAATGTGAAGTAGTGTCATCGGCATTGAAATGATATTCCACAAAGAGGAATCCAAAAGAAGCATTTCATGGTTTCATCAATTTCTAAGTTCATATGGAGAATGTTAGTTCACAGAGAGGATTCCAATAGAAACATCTTTATCGTGTTGTTGAATTCGTATGGATTCTCCAATTGTGTGGCATGCCCTGCATCCTTCAGGACAATCAACTCTGCCCGGTCACCTAAATGTCTGCATAAAAATTTAGTTTAAAAGCCTTAACCTGTGTGAAAATAATTTAATCCAAAGTATGGACCAAGATATTAACATGAGAAAAAACTCAACAATAGTTGGAAAGTGAAAGGTGTACCTTTTCAGCCTGTGCCCCATATCCAGTGGGAAAACGCGGTCATGTTCCCCCCATATTATAAGTGTTTCCTGCGGTCAAGTAAAAAGGCAACAGTCAGGGTTTTAAAGGCATACAAAAGATCGCAATGTTCATGAAGACTTTGGAATTTGATAGTTAAATGGCCATCACTGATAATCTTAACATCCAAAAGAAAATTAGCAGAAATTATTTTTCCCTTCTCGGACAAAATAGAAAATGTTTTGAATGTACATTCGATGTGCAGAATATTAATAAACCATCATTTATAGGTATGTACATATATGTAATGCAAACTAACTGACATATTACTGGAAAATATGCCAAGGATGCACTATAAAAAAGCATTTTAAACTAAGTAACTGTTTTGGAATACAATCAATGGGATTTTGGTGGACCAAAGTGAGCAAGCCAAACTTTAAGCTCAAATAAAACAAATAGCTTCACAGCTTTTGCCAGTAATAAGGATCCGTCTATGGGCTGCACTCCTTCCAAGTTTGGCTAACACATTATGGGCTTGGCTTTGAAACCAACAAGGTATAGATGTTCTTGAAGCTGCCAGCAAATGTTGAGTGACACTACGTGCTCAGGTTTGTGGCTCAGACATAAATATAACATTTACTTTTTTCTTGTTCCAATAAAAGTAATGGGCATGTAAAAATTGACGAAACACCAAGATTTAGTTCCAAGGTCACGAATTACCATCAAATTCCATAATAGGTAATTACCATCAAATTCCACCCCTACTTGAATGTACTCCCAGTATACCAGTCAGAGATGGCATCCAAACTAAAGCCTAAAGGAAGTCTGCATTAAGCACATAGTTTTCAAAACCGTTTTGAAAAACCGGTTACTGGTCTAACCAGCCGGTTAGCAAGGCCACTGGTCTAAACCGGCCAAAAAACCCAGTTGGGAAGGTCATTTCACCAATTTTTTGCCCGGTTTGTATCAAACCGGCCGGTTTAGGACGGAACCGGCCGGTTTGTATCAAACCGGCCGGTTTTAGGCACGCCCACCGTAAAGTTAAAAAAACATATTTTTTACTGTGTTTCAAATGTTTTGGAGGGAAACTAAGGGTGCTTCAAACCTAACAATGTTGGCAATTAATGGTAATGTTAAATTCTTAAAGTAAAAGGATGAAAATGAAAATTAATTTTCATCCTTTTACTTAAATTTTTAACATTACCATGAAATGACTCAGGATGTTTGAGAGTGGTTTCGACCTCAATGGATTTCATATGGAGAAACTAGAATTTTAGATTTCACTCAAAATTCAGCAGACTTAATGGTTTTCAGGATTTCATGGTTTGGGGGTAAACAATAAATGCAATCGAAGCTCCAAATGATGAGCAAAACCCCTGATCTAGATCCCATTGTGTTGGACGATATTGATCCAACATCAGAATGGGTGGAGGAGACTGAAGAACCTGTGTTTGACGCTGATTTTAATATCGACATGGCTTTAGCGGGGGATGACGTAGATTATGTGGTGGCATCAGAACTAGGATCAGTAGCGGCATCAAGGAAAGGCAAAGAACCAATGGAAGGATGTTTGAGAGTGGTTTCGACCTCATTGGATTTCATATGGAGAAACTAGAATTTTAGATTTCACTTAAAATTCAGCAGACTTAATGGTTTTCAGGATTTCATGGTTTGGGGGTAAACAATAAATGCAATCGGAGCTCCAAATGATGAGCAAAACTCCTGATCTAGATCCCATTGTGTTGGACGATATTGATCCAACATCAGAATGGGTGGAGGAGACTGAAGAACCTGTGTTTGGGGCTGATTTTGATATCGACATGGCTTTAGCGGGGGATGACGCAGATTATGTGGTGGCATCAGAACTAGGATCAGTAGCGGCATCAAGGAAAGGCAAAGAACCAATGGAAGGCACTAGTCATGCAGGTCGACAAACTCGTGTTTCCATTAGGTCCACTTCTATTGTCATTGGTGGCATTGATACTGAGGTTGCAGATCAGGCTGAGGCATCCTCAGACTCTGAACCAGATGATGTCTATGTAGCTTCTGATGATGATCCTGTGTCTAGTAGTGGTGATGAACTTGATGATTGATCATGTGTACATTGTAGACTTGTAGTAGGCCAATGGCCTCATAGCTTGCAGCATTGTTTTTGGACTTTATAGGCCATTTAGAGCCTCATTTCTAATGTATTTTGCTATTTTGTCGACGATATGTATTGCACTCAGTGCCATTTTGATATATTCACCTTTACATGGTATATAAATGAGCAAAATTTGCATATTTTGTCTCTATTGGCTTGGAATCATGGTTTTACATCTTAAAAATAGTTTTGTTTCATTAAAAATTAATTATTTAATGTATTTTTTAAAACTGGTTCGTTTAGACCAAACCAGTCCCGGTTAGACCGGTTCCGGTCAGTAAACCGGTCCATTAAGTGGACCGGTCCGGTCACCGGTTCCGGTTTTAAAAACTATGATTAAGCAGTGCAGCCCTCGACCTGAGAATAGGTTTGACAAAGCAACTTCCAAAAAAATAAAGCAACCAAACACCAATATTTAGTTCCAAGGTCAGGAATTCCCATCAAATTCGAGCCATGGATTACCAAACTTCCACGCCTACTCAGAGGATATTCGAGAATAGCCCTCAGACCTGGCACCTAAGTTGAAGAAAGTCTGCATTATGTCGTGCACCCTCGACTTTGGGGCACGTTTGTCCAAGCAACTTCCAAAAATAATGAAACTAAACACCAAGATTAAGTTCAAAGGTCTGAATTACTCTCAAATTTCACCTCTATTTTATCAGTTATACAGTTTGAGTGGGTCCAATGGTTAAGAGTATGTGTTTCCTCCTAACCTAAAATGTCATAGGTTCAAAACAAGATTGAATAGAGTCTGTATGGCTTTGTAGAATTAGCAGTCAAATAGCTGCGCAGAAGTGAGTCCCTTATCCCACAACCAGGGATTCTCATAGTCTGGCTGGGCAATGACCTTAAAATTAGATATTAATAATAATTACTTCCAGAATGTGTCACACCCCTGGGCACATGCTGTTCGCTACATTATATCTAGCAGATTGTGTAACCAATCGGTGACAATACGAGGAATTTGGGTTCTTCTGATTAAAATGGTCTGAAAGATATGGTTATGGAATTTAAAGCTGACAGCCAGAGATCCGTTCTTGCTGTTATCTACTCAACTCCGATAGCATGAGATTAAAAGGGGTGTGGCCAGGTGCAAGTCCCTGGCCCTATGTGAAGGAAGCCTGCTCTTTACAATGCAACTCCTCGGGGCATGTTATTTGAAGTGCTAACAAAAATAAAATAATAAATTAGAAAGGTTTCTCGTTGCAGATTACAAATACCTGAATTAAAACTGGGAGTGGTGGTGCTCCTTCTTTTCCTAGAACCAACTGTTGTAGCAACTCTATTTTCTGCTCCCTCTGATCAGTGTACATATTCTGCCTCGAAAACCCATACCCCCTACATTAGGAATGCTACTGAATATGACATATTAGTGAATAAAAATCATGAGGAAAATATAGAATACAAAACAAAAAACAACTCACATCAATAACATCCTGGAGAATGAATGAGGGAATCATCCTAGGAGGCCTGTGCATGGAAATCTTCAACAGTGCCCTCAAATTATCAGGGTTTTGTGGAAGAAAAAACTCGGCCACAGTCCTCCAATCATTTGTCTGAAACTCCGCATGCTTGTCCCGAGGCGTCATACACACTCCTGAGCTAATAATGATAACTTTCTGCACTGTCTCAGGATACAGATGAGCCAAGCGGTACGCTACGAACCCACCATAACTAATCCCACCCAGATGAAAGCTGCTCACACCCAGATGTTTCATGAGCTTCATTACCGATTGGGCCTGAAAGAACTCTGACCTCTCAGAGCCTGTGGAATGAGATTTTCCAAAGAAAACAATGTCAGGGATATAAAGATTGAAATGAAGAAGCAGAGGCCTGATCTGTTGATGCCACTGCCACATTGCATTGCCCCCATATCCATGAATGAGAACGAGAGTATGTTTGTCAGGTGATTTTGCTCTGGGAACCCAGCAATGCATTTGGGTGAATTCATCAAGTTGGATTATCTGCGAACTCATGCCTGAGCAGACGAAGTAGAGTTGCAACCACCAGTCCTTCCATGATATGAAACTGAAGAGCTTGTTTCCCATTTTTTCACTCGATGCAGAAACAAAGGGAATTTTAAATATGTTTAAACATAGAAGCCCGGTGTTTAATGCAGAGTTACATATTCCTCAATGTGGTCACCATGGCCGTGTATGGTTGAGAACAGAATCTGAAGATGGGTGTGCTTAGCTGAGAAAATGACAAACAGATCATATGCGTGTGCTGAGAAAAGAAAATGACGGACAGATTCCTGACGAATCTATTGCCCCGTTAATTAACCACATCAACTCATTATATTTAGTATTGTTTTTCTCCGACATGGTGCGTGCTTGTATAGTCAGCAGTGCTTGTGTGTCTCTATCGTTAGTATAAAATTATTTGCTGAATCTGCCATCCCCTCGCCGAACACTTTAGTTCTTGTCTTTATATTTAGTTTTATTGTGTGCGAGAATCTGAGGGCCCTCATTATGTGCCGATTAGCACATCACGCTAACCCTAACCCTTTGTTAAGCACATAATGATTACTAGGCTTCCCTAAAAGTATCCAATGATCTGAAAGGAGTATGTTTCATATAATGGTATATAGCGCACCTTGATGATTATATGTTACCAGGATTGGAATTTGGATTTCCCTTTACCATGGATTTTAATGATCTTATGTTTTTATAATAAATTAACCTTTCGCTAATAAAAAATTGATTAAAAATCTATCTTTTAATAACATAATTATTGCTACTCGTGCAAGGAATATAGAAAAACAAATAAGTGTTATTCTAAAGCTTCTGGTAAAAGTTGACCAGATTAAAAATTACACATCATATGTCCAATAAGACAATCATGTTTCCCAATCCAACTTTTGTTCCCTCACTTTCTGATTGCTGAAATAATTCTGCAAGACCTTGATGAAGGACCAGATGCGCAACCTGTTCGAACTATTACCTTGATGGAAAGGAAGAAATCATTGCCTTCTCTAAAGAGATTCAGTACACCAAAATTCAGATGGTCTTCTCCTCTGTGCAGGGAAAACGGATGAGTTCCTTTGAACCTCCATTCAACCTAAATGCCCCAGAGATAAAGAAACTCTCCTCTTAGATACTCTTGAACCTCCATTCAACCTAAATGCCCCCAGAAATAAAGAAACTCAAACTCCCCCTTCGTCGAAAGTGATGATTAGAAAACCGGTTAAAACAATTCGACATTCTCCTGGGTTATAATTTTTGTTGCTTCCCATTCTTCTAGAAATACCGATGCTCTTCTACAAGTTAAATTTTTTTGAAATTATGCAAGTTATTATCTCCTCTTAAAAAATAATCTGAAAGACGTTACATCCTCCAAATTCCCCAAAATATTT
This sequence comes from Pinus taeda, assembly GCA_000404065.3. Taxonomy (NCBI): domain Eukaryota; kingdom Viridiplantae; phylum Streptophyta; class Pinopsida; order Pinales; family Pinaceae; genus Pinus; species Pinus taeda. The sequence goes on from APFE031322119.1 coordinate 40,841, forward strand.
TCTCCTTTGAGAAACAAAACTCCTGAGCATGCTGTATCCCCCAAATACACCAAGTTCTTTTCCCCTTAAAAAACAAAAGTCCTAAACGTGTCTCAACCTCTAAATTTTGCAGGTTCTCTTCCCCTTCAAAAGTAAGTGCTTTAAACATGTTGCATCTCCAAGGCAACCAGTTTTTTTCCGTAGAAGGTCATTATGTTCTGATTAGTCTCATGTCACTTACAATATTCCATTGTTGTTTTTTTTCCATAGAAGGTCATTATGTTCTGATTGGTCTCATGTCAATTACAATATTCCATTGTTGCTTAAGCAGCACGTTGCCTCAACCGTCCAATCTTTACCTTCTTTCATATCAAAATTTCCTTCCAGGAGGAGGAGCTATAGTAGGAAACCAAATGTACCCCATGATATGAAGAAAAAGGTCAAATCATGTTCTAGCGAGAAGGATGCTCCTGACAAAATCATGCAAATCGAGGGAACAGGATCAGGAAGGGATCTCCCTTTGCCTCCTGGTTCGGGAGCAACAATTTTTTTTTTCAGGAAGGAAAAGCATAATAGTATGTAATGGTCATGACCATACTGATAAACAGACAGCAGATAGTTCTGTGCCAAATGTTCCCAAAAAACAAAATTACAGAATATACAGAATTTAACAACAGAGTTGACTATCATGATTCAGCATGATAAACTTCATGAGGATGATAGTTAGATAGACCACATGTTGAAAATAGCGGATATTCATATGATGGATTATCCATCTGCATTGCTGAAAGGGATAGTATTTTAGATAATTCTAAATAAATAACAGGAAAAAACATACGTGGGATCTTTCTGAAAATTAGTTAAGAACCAGGGAGGGAGAATTCTTGAATGAGAAAACTTTCTGTCTCAAATTTTACCTCCATATTCCAGAGGCCTGGACGAGAATGTAGACCTTTTTTGGACAATATGTCTGCCTGAACATTCTGCGATCTGTAGATATGGCTAATTGAGTAGCCTTCCCTGCCCTTCCACAAAGTCATGATTCTGTACATCCAACTGTCTAGATAACTCCATTAAGTCATTAAACCTAAACGCTGCTCATTCTTCTCGAGATGAAATGCCATATCAAAGCAAAGTTCTTGAATGTGGCCGCTCCATTAGCTGCCCCAAACAGAGACCTCTGAAAGCTATTGACAACATTGCTAATTCCAATAGCATTGACAACAGATTTAACACAACAGATACATTAAACAACAATTTTCCATGAAAAGGAAAGATCAGTAATTGCAGGGAAAAGAGAACCAACCTGTCAGTGAAAAAGAGGGGCATGATACAATGTCAAAGAAGTCAAATAGATTTTTGAGAAGAAGCTAGTCGTTTGGAAATGAAAATGCAGCACTTCTCAAAAAAATGAATCTAAATAATAGCACAGGTATATAGCTCAATCCATGAATGCCTGTTCAATATAATGGTTTCAATTTTCTAGTTTTGGTACAAAACTGTTTAGATGTTTTCTAAGTTTTTTCTTCAACCATGTAATCTATGATTGCTAGTTTGTCTGCTTTGAGAGTCCATTATCATCATGGATGAATCAAATGCCTTCAATGCTTTTGTTTTCCTTACGAAATGTTGTTTTTTATTTGAATATTGGGATTATTGTCAAGCAGATTCATCCATTCCTTCCAAAATCTATTTCTGCCTGTTTGTCTGCTTCGCTTTCCAGTGTGATACATCATGAAATTTTTAGTTTCGATTAATACCTTTTGCACATGCTTCTGCTCTTTATGAATGCAATATTGAAACATATATTTTACCTTTCTTTTGTATTTGCCAAGTATCCTATTGGGCTCCTGCTAATACACATGTCCCTATGAAAACTAAGTATGTTGTCATTTCCTGTTGCAAGTGGTTTACCATTCCTGAAGTATGTCAGGGGATGCATGAATATGCAGAGAACCACAAGAAATACTAATAAAGACACTTAAGTACTGGTCCCACTAGAGCAGTAGAGTCACCGCCACTAGTCGATACTATTTTTCAGTCTCTCTAATGTTTATCAAGTTGTTGAAAAACATCCCAAGACATGCAATTGGCAACTATAATGGTGACACTCTACCAATGGAAGCCATGACTTCATGCTTTCAAAAATACTTTTATGCCATTTACCTTACATGCCTGGCTCAAGAATGGCATTAGGAGCTAATGGTGGATACTTATCAAGGATGCTTTGCAACTTCTCAAATGACATTCCCTTAATGTCAATCAAAGGAGGGATGAATACTCTGTATACAACCTCAGTTGCTTTAGTGAGAAATTTCCTGGCCAAGAATTATATTTTTTATTCTACTTCAGAAGGGCTATATCTAGGATATTTTTGAAAATGTAATGCTTACCAGATATTTGTATCTTTATTTATATTTATCTTGTGTGTGTAAATATGTTGGCATGGCCTGAGTAGTAGTTGAGCCTTTTTAATAGCATCTTTACAACTTCTCTATGGCTTTGTAATAAGCTCAGTTATGAATTTAAGCATGCACTTACACTGAAACCTAAAGCTTCTTCTATTTACTTAATTCACAGGATTCTTCTTTTCTACATTTGAGATTTGTTTATAAGGTATCATGATTCATGTTTAAAAACATTACTTTCATTTGAAGAAATCCAAAACATCTTCTGAACTTTGGCGAAGGAAATTACTTTGAATATATTAAAGTTAAAAATTAATTTGCTTGTTTTCACTGTGAACCTGTGATCTCTAACGAGAAATTTGTGATCTATGCATTTGGAAGGATCCTGTTTCGGAAGCTGTCTGTTAGCAACTCTAATTGATATTCTCCCCCAAAATGTGGATCGTGTTTTGGAAGTTGTTCGCTGGCTACTCTAATTGATATTCTCCCCCAAAATGTGGAAGGACAAATTTGCCTCACCCAATCTGAATTCTGTACAATGCTACAGGTATTGATATTCTTCCAAATTTTCAAATTGAAGAAGGCAAACTTGCTACACCGGAACTGAAACTGAATGCTGCAACCGTAGGGTACATCACAACACACAACATCCATAGCACGAATTCCACACACCGATCTTTGAAGGCACAACCCTTATTCAGATTGCACATTATCAAAAATTGTACATGGTTGTTCGGATTCATCCCCCTGTTTCCGTTTAGGTTCACTGATGTTGGCGTTAATTACATTTACCAAACTCTTCATCACCGTTAAAACTGCCTAGTCTATGCCTATCCTATACCTAGTATCACAGCACGTCTTATAATCAATTGTTCTTGCGCCACTGATATTTGAGGATTTATGCCAAGTTTCCAACAACCCCTTGGCCCTGAGCTTCATCAGTCACTGGAAAAGAGAGATTAAATAAGCATTAATGGCTTTTTCATAAAATTATTAGGAGTTCTCTATAATGCGACTTTTTGGAGATTCCGGTGATGGAATCCGGCGGAAGAAATGAGGTTAAATCTTGATTTTTAGCAGTTAAAATGGTTTTTTAACTGCATATTTGGATTCAGCGCCCTGAAAAACCCCCTGGGAGCCATTGATTGTGCAGAAACTAGCTATCAAACTTGGATTCCAATGAATTCCTGCCGGATTTTGACCGGAAAAAACCGCCGGAAAGGCTTTCAAAAAGTCGCGTTATAGACTACTGCAAATTATTAACGGTCAAAAATACGTTTTCCGCAATGCCAAGCACATCAGGTAAAACGGGCATCAAACAATTTTAAACAACAAAATACGAGTAAAATGTCGCACTCAAATTCCAACCCTCGTTATAATTAAAAGGATGGATTTATTAAAATAATTGTTATTAATTTTTATCAATAAATTGCATTAGTAATTTATTGATTTGTTTGTTGAGCATTATTAGTTTAGTATTGACCAATGGTTTAATTTTGAAAAATAAATATTTATTTTTCAATATTATTAAGAAAATTATTTTTCAAACATTTGATTGGACCATAATTTGAAAGTCTTTTTTTTTCCAAAAAAAATTGTAATTTCCATTATCAAATTGAAAATTACATGTTGTATCAGTTGCAAAAAGGTTATGCGTATATCAGAGATGGACCAAGCCATCTATCCAGAGTCGGATCATAGTTCATACATGAAATGTTCATAAATATATACATAAAAGAGCAAGATAATATAAACATGTAAAGCAAAATATCAGTTAAAAGCATCTATCCAAAAAACCAGCACAAAGATCATGGTGGATCATTCGGCTGTGTGCTCAATAAATGCCCTATGATAGAACTAGTACAATTATTGTTCCTATTGTTCTTGTATTATCCACTAACCCCTGGGTTGTTGCGCAGCTTCCTTGGAAAGGCAGTTAGAAATTTGGTTCTTTTCCTTGTATATGTGCGAGTAGAGAATAAAATCAAAATGTGATTTTAGAGTAGTAACCTCATCCAGTAAACCCCTGAGTGTGTGCATGTGACAATGAGCTGCATAATTGAACCAATTGATGACAATTTTTTAGTCCCCAAAGATCTAAATCCTGTTGCAATTTTTCTCTAGTGCAAAAATGAGTAGGTGTCTCAGACTGTTTAATTTTGCAAAGTTGTTTGTGCTCCACCCTAATCCTTTTTTGAGCTTGTAATAATGTATGTTCCAGATGTATAGGATTGCTCTACCTCCGCAACCAGTTTCTTAGGCCAATCCATCAAAATGAGCCCATGGGTATGTTATATCAATAGCTTCTGGTGTTATCGTACGAGTCTGTTTCGATGGCTATTCCTCAGGTATTAACTGATATAGTGCTTCAATGTTGTTGCAAACGGATTTCCACTGAATGAGGGAGTCCTGGAATATGATCTGATTATGAGCCAGCCAGATACCCCAACATACAAGAAGGGGGAGGTTGCGGATTTTTTGTGATGATGCTGAGGTCTACCATGTCTGCCAAGTTGAGGTGAGTTGTACCCCTTGCCATCTAATATTGATGTCAAGGGAGAAATAAATCTGATTTCACACTTGTTTGGTTGTTGGGCAATGTAGGAGGAGATGGTCTATGTCTTCAGCCTGTTCCTTGCATAGGCAACATCGAGATGGGTCGTGTATAGCTCGACGATTTAAGTTATCATCAGTAGGTACTTTATTTGATAATAAGCACCACATGAACAACCAGGATTTAGGAGGTGCTTTGAGTTTCCAGATGGGTCGCCACCGCCATTCAGCCTCAACCGGTTCCTGATCCGTAATAAGAAAGGTATGTCCATCCTTGGGAGTATAACGACCACAAGGAGATGCAGCCCATATGATTTCATCCTCACGGTCCATTATTCTGACAAGTGCTTCATCAAGTGCCCCAATATATCAGGTCCAATCATTTCTCCATATATCTGGTATCATGAGGTCATGGGCCAATTTCCAAGCCCGTGAGAGCCATGTAGTGTTTCTCACATCTGCGATTTGGGATAGCTGTGTGATACCAGCAAATTCGAGAGTTTGCCTAAGCTCCAGCCGTAGTATGTTCGCGTTCCCACAACCCGACCATGCATCAATTCCTATGTGTACTAGTTCACCAGTACCAATACACCATGCCAATCCTCTTTTTATGACCGATATGGATTGTGTAATAGCTCTCCATATGATGGTTGAACCTGTTCTACCCTTGATCAGGCTTGGAATCCATTCCATAATGGTAAGAGGGTATATTATTTGCGATAAACAACTTCATTCCATAAGTTGTCTGATGTTATTATCTGCCAACCCAATTTTGTTGCAAGAGCCGTTGCAAATTTATGCAAATCCTTGATGCCCCAGCCTCCCCATTTTTTAGGCCTTCCAATTCTATCCCATTTCACCCAAGCAAAGGTCTTGCATTCATGCTTCCCTCTCCATAAGAATCTGCGACATATTTGTAGTATCTGTTAATTATACCTTTAGGGATCTAGGCCAGAGCCATCCAGTGTACATGTATAGCCTCTAGTACTAATTTGATTAGCATTAATCTGCCAATTTTATAGAGTCATCTTTGCTGCCAAATGTTGATGCGACATTCAATTTTTTTAATGAGCCAAGTCCTGTCCATTGTACGGTAATCATTTGGTTTGATTCTGAAACCAAGGTACTTGAGGCCATCCTCAATGTCTAGTCACGTGAATTGAAATTGTTGTAGAGAAAATCTATGTTCATTTAGTGAACAACATGCATGCATAATGGTAGATTTGGTGAAATTAGGCATCATTCCTGTAGCTTTACAAAACAGGAACAGAATATGCTTGAAACAAGTAGTGTCTCAAATGGATCCATCTAAGAATATTAGTACATCATCAACAAATAAAACATGTGTAAGATAGGATACATCTACCATTTTGACCCCACTTAATGACCTGGATGCTCGGGCATTGGATATGAGCCTACTTAATCCTTCCATGATCAGGAGGAATAGAAGGGTTGTTAATGGACACCCTTGTCACAGGCCACGCTCAGCATGGAAAAATTTGGATGCAACCCCATTGATAAGAATGCTATATGATGCAGAAGTTAAGCAACACATAATCCATTTTATGAAAGAGAGAGGAAAGACAATGTGGATAAAAATAAGTTGAAGGTATGTCCAGCATGCTTTGTCAAAGGCTTTAGAAACGTCAATCTTAAGAATGGTGCTTTTAAGGTTCTTGAGTTTAATGAAGTGTACACCTTCTTCTATAGTACCTATGGCTTCATGGATTTGTCTATGATTGGGGAATGAAAATTGTTCCTTGGATATATGCATGGATAAGATGGGCTTGATGTGGTTAGCAATGATTTTGGATATGATTTTGTATATGCAATTGCATAAGGATATAGGTCGATGGTCATCAAATGTCTGGGGCTAATCAACCTTGGGGATGAGTGTTATAAATGTAGAGTTGAACCCTCCGTACATCTTCCTAGACAGTCTACATTCCTCGATTGCCATAAGGAGGTCTTTGCTAATAAAGTCAAAAAAGGTAAGATAAAACTCAATAGGCCATCCATCTGGTCCGAGGCTTTTGTCTTTTTTGAATCACTTCAGTACAACTTCAATTTCCCCCAGCGACATCAGTTTGTTCAAGTTCTCCACATCCTACTCATTCACAAATCGTGGCATTGTCCTAGTAATGTAGAGAACTTTTTCTATGTTAGCTTCTCATGGGGCTCCAAGCATTTGGGAGAAGTGTCTAGTGCCCATGTCTGCAAGCTGACCGAAAGTGTTGGCCTCCCTGCCATTTTGATCCCTTAATTTCCAAATCGTGTTGATTAATTTCCTCCCCCTAGCACATTGCTAGAAGAATTTAGTATTTTCATCCCCAACATGTAGCCAAATGGCTCTTCTCTTTAATCTCCAAGTCTCCTCTTTCTGTACTAAGAGTTTAATCTTTTATGCTTCCAAACTAATAAGTTGTTTCTTCCTTTCAATGGATATATAACCTAACTTGCTTGAGTCCTCCATCTCAACAATTTCAGCTTCAATCTTCAGTAGAGTAGCATCGTCTCTTTTCTTTTTTCCTTTTGCCCATAAAATGGTTTTGTGCTTGATCCGAGAAAATTGCTACTTATGACTGCGACCGGAGAAGACTTGGTATCTTGGCAACAGTGGGTCCATGATTCCTTTACAATATTATGCAATTCAAACTTCTCAATCCACGATGAGTTGAATTTAAAAGCAGTATTTGGCTTACTATTTGAGTTCTTGACTTCAAAAAAAATTGGGAAGTGATCAAAAATATCCCCAGATCCCACCCATTGTCTTATTCTATCCAATCGGTCCACCAGTTGCACTTTAATGATAAATCGTCCAATCTTCGGGCCAGTGCATCCTCCTCAATTCTCCTATTGCGCCAAGTAGGCTGAATTTTGGCCATGTTTATATTCAGGAGACTATGTGAGTTCAATAGGTGCTCAAAATATTCATTCAAGGGGTCAGTTTGAGCTCGTGAGCCCCATGATTCAACATGTCCCAATGAGAAGTTAAAATCTCCGCCAATGATGATATTGTCCTTATTCATAGATGATGAAGTTGTCAGTTTATCCCAAAAGCCCACATGGTTATGACAAGGCCCATATATATTTATCAAGCGGAGTGGGGTGTCAAGTTCAACAGATATGATGTCCGCTTCCAATACTCCTTCACATCCCCAAATGTTTTTAGTCTTAATAGTTATGTTATTGAAACCAATGGCACATCCCCCCGATCGTCCTCTCGCGTCAAGGGTATGAAAGGTATAGCCATGTAGGATGGTTTTCAGAATGGTGTTGATGACATCTCCCTCTCCCAATGTCTCTTGCATGAATAATACCTCAATCCTTTCAGATTCAAAAAGTCTCATGAGTGCCAATTTTTTGTCCAGGCTAGCCAAACCTCTGTAGTTGAAAGATAGACACTTCATGGGGTAACCAATGCAGGATTTCCTTGTGCTCTAAGAACCTGGTCAATGGAGATTTGTATGCCAGTTGCCACCTCAATCCCTGCCTCTGGATAGCCTTAGATATGTAGGATTTCCTTCCCTTAGGGATTTTCTTGGATTTTGGGGGGCGGGGAAGTCGTCACCCAGGCCGAAGGTAAGTTGGGGCTTGGGGTGGGCGAGGGATAGAAGATTGTATCTATGCTGGGAGATATTTCTCGATGATTTAGCCCATTCAATATGTGAGGAGGGGTCACCCTCAATAGTAGTAGGATCAATGGGCAGGTTGGTTGGGGGGGGCCGTGGCAACAGGACAAGTGACGGGACTCAAATTTCATGTAGATATACCCGAACCCGATGCAACAAGTGATAAATTGACATATACAGAATTAAAAACATGAAATATATGGGAGGAGAGGATGTGAGTGTACCCGAAATCAGACCAGTTCCAGAGGAGTGAGATCTTCTGACCCTTGCAGAAGGAGGTCGAGCAACCGGATGTTGAGGAGTCTTCCCAATATCCCTCTCTTGTCTCGGGGGTTCTCTTGATGCATTATATGCAGGATTCAATCCAATATCCAATTGTGTCTGTGTGCTCGTTATCATTTGTCTCTTAGGAGACTCGATATTTACAGATGTGAGCAATGGGCAGTCCTTGTACAAATGACCGACTTCATGGCAACGACTGCACCGAAATGGAACCCCTTCATAATCCAGGATTTTTCATCTGATGAACTCCCTGTATTGCATGCAGATACTTTCCATGAGTCTTTCTCTAATATCCATGTGTACCAGAATTTTGGTGATGGTGATGTTCCCAGATTCAATGTATGTTATGTCATGATCTAAGTATACCCCCAGATCGTCCCCAATACACCTGAATACATCCTCCGACCATAATTTCAGAGGAAGTCCTAGTAATTGAACCCATATTGGTCCCATCCCAATTTTTCTTTATCAGGATCAAAAAGTGTCAACCATGACTTAAGCAGAACCCGTGTCATTTCAATGTGCCAGTACTTGGACAACACCCAATTTGCCTGGTCGTGGTTCATGAAAATGAGGGCGAACCATCCGCGCGTCATGGTAAGGATGACCAGAAGTTGATCTAGGATGTGTCCCCATATTTCCACAGTGCATCGTTTCAGCCTTGCCGTGGAATAGTTCTGGCCTTTGACTCTGCCTACAATCATCGTGCTCTCAGTGTCTGCTGCCTGCACCATGCTTATGTCTTCTCCAAATACTAGCAGCCTTCTGCACTCTTGCACTTTAGTACACTTTGATTTTTTGCCGCTCTTCCTCTAGGGGGTGATTTACAGGGGAATGTACAGGCGCCTCTAGTCGGTTATCATATGAGTCAGACACCCTATTTTCTTCTTGGGTCAATATTTGTTGAGATATGCCCTCGAAACATCCGGAGGTTCAAACTGAGTGTTGTGGGTGAGTATCCCTTGGGATGACACCTAGGTTGCTAGATATGTTAAGCCCTAGGGTCTTGAGGCCAAATGTAACTGCTTCATGATCGAGTAAACCCCCAGCTGTCATGAATGTTTCTCTAGGTCCAAATGTATGATATGCAGTCTATTAAAATTCCCAGTATTGTAGCTCAGAAGGATACATATCTTGAGTACCAGTTGGGATTGGTCGTTTTGTAGATTGTAATCAAAAGTCGAAGCTGTTGCGGGTGTCGGATGCACAAACCCTAGTTCATTGAGGTTGGACACATCATCCTCCATATCAGTTATATATGCCCCAACCTAAACAGTTGGTTCGTGGGGGTGCTCCAGTGATTGCCTGGTTGGATCCTGAGGTGGATCATCCGTCTATATTGGCGATGAATCCATCGAGTCTGAAGAGTAGTCAACAAGCTCTTCCTCTGTTATGAAACCAGCTCACAAAAAGATAGAAAAGATAGATCAACGCCTTAGAATTCAGCCTCTTCGAGGGGGAAACCTCCTTTACATTACATAAATGAACAATTCTTCGATGATTCAAATGACAAAACCTCCTTTCTATATATAAGGAGTCTAAGGAGTCACAATATAACCAAGCCGACCTAACAATAATAATATAAAGGCACAAAAAATAACAATAGAGGGATTCTATGGGGCACATTAATAACAATATGGGGACAATAGGGGCACAACAATATTAATAAGGGATACAAATACAATAGTAATGGGGGCATCATTAGTATTATAGGGACCTAACATGCCCCTCTCCTTTAAAAAAGTGTTGTCCTCAACGCTTAAGTAGTTTTGGATGCTTCTGTATAAAATTCTCATCCTCCCATGTGGAATCTTCAGCTAATAAGTTCTTCCACTTGATGAGATACTCCGAAATGGATCGATTTCGTAGCTGTCGAGTCCTTGTTTCTATGAATGCTTCCAGTTCCAATATAATTTTTCCTTCCTCGTCAAGTTCTGACAAGATTGTTTGAGTTGGGAGCTTGTCACCTTCTTTACACATGAAACATGGAAAACTGGGTGCACTCAAGAAGCTGCAGGAAGCTCCAATTTGTATGCCATAGTACCAATCTTTTGCAACACCTTGTACGGACCATAATACTTTGGTGATAATTTATTATCCTTCTTAGCTTGCTTGAGGGACATTTGTTTATATGGTTGTAGCCATAGAATACCCAGTCCTTACATCAAAACTTCTTTCGCTACGATGTTGATTTGCTTTGTTGTTTCATTTTATTCTGTGTCAACACAAGGTTATCCTTTAAGAGTTGAGACTTGTTGTTGATGCTCGAGTTGTGATGTTCCACTGCTTGAACCTTAGAATTTTCTCTTAAATATGATGTGATGGATGGTGGCTAATATCCATAAAGTGCCATAAATGGGGTCATTTTTGTTGCAGTATGGAAGGAAGTGTTATACCACCGTTCAACCAGAGGCAACCATTTGACCCATTGTGTTTGTTTATTAGAGACAAAGCAACGAAGATATCCTTCCAAACATTTTTTTAATATCTCAGTTTGCCCATCAGATTGAGGATGATAAGATGAGCTATGAGATAACTGAGTACCAAGACAAGAAAATAATTCTGTCCAAAAATTTCCAGTAAGAATGGGATCTCTGTCACTTACAATAATCTTTGGGTTTCCATGTAGATTTTGAATTGTTTCCATAAATGCAGTAGAAACCGTACTAGCTTTAAATGGATGTGATAATGCAAAAAAGTGTGCATACTTGGTAAGTCTGTCAACTACCACCATGATGACACTCTTTCCCTCAGACTTGGGTAAACCTATGATAAAATCCATTGAAACCTCCTCCCAACGTTAGCTTGGAATGGATAAAGGTTGTAATAGACCCGATGTCTTGATTGTTTCAACTTTATTTTTTTGGCAAACCAAACATTCCGCCACAAACTTTTGAATATCTAATTTATGGCCATCCCAAAAAAATTCCTTCTTAACCCTGTGGTAAGTTTTTAGAAATCCTGAGTGCCCTCCTAAGGGAGAAGTGTGCAATTCCATAAGAATCTTTTGCTTTAGCTGGGAATTCTTACAGAGGTATAAGTGATCTTTGTACCATAATGAATCATTTTCCCAGGTAAATGTATCAGACGTACTGGAATCTTGTTGTAATTTTCGAATAAGTGCCCACACTTCTTCATCATTCTTCCATTCCTCCCTTGCTTCATTGATCCAATCTGGTTGGATAATAGAAATAGCGCACAACAATGCTTCCACGTCCTCATCCTTTCTTGAGAGTGCATCTGCCACCACATTTTGCTTCCCCTTTTTGTAGATGATTACAAAGTCATAACCCAACATCTTTGTGACCCACTTTTGTTTTTCTTCAGAGGATAGTCTTTGTTCTAAAAAGTATTTAAGGCTATCATGATTTGTTTTTAGCTTGAAGTGTCTTCCCATTAGGTAGGGTCACCATTTCTTAAGTGCATGGAGTATTGTCAACATTTCCTTCTCATAAATAGCTTTGTGTAAAAGCTTTCTCTTGATTGGACGACTTTCAAAAGCAATGGGCCTTTTATCTTGCATTAGAACAGCACCAATTCCATTTCCTGAAGCATCACATTCCATAATAAAGGATTTTGTGAAGTCCGGTGTAGCTAAGACCGGTGCTTGGCACATTGCCTCTTTCAGATGTTCAAAGGCCTTTGTTGCTTCCGGAGTCCATGAAAATGCATCTTTCTTTAATAATGTTGTTAGAGGTGTTGCTATTCTTCCATAATCCTAACAAACTTGCGATAATACCCTGTCAACCCGAGAAATCCTCGCAGATGCTTTATGGATGTGGGGATTTTCCATTCCTTAATGGCTTTAATTTTTCTAGGCTCTACCTTAACTCCTTCATGAGATACAATATGACCCAGATATTCCACCACTTGGAGTCCAAAGAAGAATTTGAATATTTTTGCATATAGTTGTTTCTCCTCCAATAGTTGTAGCACCCTGTCAACATGTTCAACATGATCCTTCCAAGAATTGCTATAGATTAGTATATCATCAAAAAATACTAACACAAATTTTCTAAGGAATGGTTTGAAAATTGAATTCATCAAAACTTGAAATGTTGAAGATGCATTGGTAAGGCCCAAAGGCATGACCAAAAATTCATAATGACCCTCATGAGTTCTAAATGTTGTTTTCGGAATGTCTTCAAACTTCATTCTGGTTTGATGATATCCTGAACGAAGATCCAACTTGGTGAGGTAAATTGATCCATGCAATTGATCCAGTAATTCATCAATGATAAGAATGGGAAACTTATTTTTAATAGTGAGCTTGTTGAGCTCCATATAATCTGAAAACATGCGCTATGATCCATCCTTCTTGTGCACCAATACTACTGGAGCAGAGAAAGAACTTTGACTCGGTTGAATTATACCATCCTCTAGCATTTCTGCAACCATACGTTCAATTTCACTTTTATGGACATAGGGATATCTGTACGGCCTGATGTTTGGAGGAACACTTCCTGGAATTAGATGAATAGCATGATCATGATCATGCACAAGTGGGAGACCTTTGGGAGTCTCAAATACCTTGGAATGATTGTCCAGGACTTTTTGGAGATCTGGAGAAATAGATGATTCCGATGTGGAAACATCTAGCGAACACAATTGTGCAATTAAACCTCTTTGTTCCTTTTTTAGAAGCTTTGTCATACCATTACAGTTGATTATCTTTCCTGGTTTCCCTACAATACCCCTTAATTCAACTTCCTTTCCTTCCGTAGAAATTTTAATGAAAGGTTCTTGAAAATTAAAAGCTATTATACCCAAGGATTGTAGCCATTGGACTCCTAGTACAACATCAGCACCTCCCATTGGAATGGAAAGCATTGGGCTAGTCAATACATATTCTCCCATGGATAGCTTGATATTATGGCACTTTCTAGAGCAATTTATTGTTCCTCCATTTGCAATTATCACTTGAAACTCTGGTGCTGGATATAGGAAGATATTCAATTCTTTTGCTACTTTACAATGAATAAAATTGTGGGTGCTTCCTGAATCAATCAACACTATTACCTTTTTCTTCTTGATTTGTCCTTCTGTCTTGATGGTTTGAGGAGTGGTAATTCCCGCCAATGCATTACAAGATATAGTCGGATTCATTTGTTCTTCGTCTAGGCTTTGTTCTTGGAGTATATCCTCTTCTTTTGACCTTTTTTGCTCCTTTTCTTCTTCCTCTTCACAATCTATGTAGAATAATTTATTCTCAGCACACTTATGACCCTTAGTGTATTTGCTATCACAACTGTAACAAAGCCCTTTTGCTCTTTTTTCTTCAATTGTTGTGGTGTCAACCTTATAGGTTGTGGAAGACTAGGGGCAACAACACTTCCGTCTTTATAGTTGTGAGTGGTATGCTTCCTGGTTGCCATAATTTTGCTTTCCATTTTTTCTTGCTAACCTGAATGCCTTCTCTAATGAATCAGGTTCCCAAAGGTGAACATCATGTTGGATATTATCCTTTAAAGACCCTATGAACACATCAATCCTATGCTCCTCTGGAATATCTTTTACCCTTATGTTCAATTTTGGAACTCCTTAATGTGCTCCATTATTGAACCCTTTTGTTTGAGACTTATCAATTGACTAAAAAAAGTGTTGCTTTTTGTATCCTCATAATGTGCTATCAATTCTTCCGTAAATATTGCCCAAGTGATAAATTGTTTACGAGAGCAAAGCCATTGATACCATACAAACTGATTTGGTTCCAAATATAAAGTTGCAATACATACATTTTGTGTGTTTTGCACATTATGAGATCGAAAAATTGCTCCATTTGTAATATCCATGTTGTGGGATCCTTGCCATCAAACTTCCTCATATCGATTTTTGGAATATGTTGGGTCTTTGATCCAACATTAGGGTCTATGGAAT
>APFE031322119.1:56604-104009 GCA_000404065.3 Pinus taeda
TAATATCCATGTTGTGGGATCCTTGCCATCAAACTTCCTCATATCAATTTTTGGAATATGGTGGGTCTTCGATCCCACATTAGAGTCTATGATATCATGATTATCATTTCTTTTGTTCGCATCATGAGTTTCCTTTACTACCTTTTCACCATTAGTAAGTATTTCTTGTAGAAAATTTGTCAAATCTGTCTTCAAATCTGCCATGACTGTCTTCAAATTTGTGTTCAAATCTATCTTCAAATTGTCCATCTTACCTTCCATGCCATTCATCTTAGCTTCCATGCCATTCATCTTAGTCATGCTAGAGCTTTCAGGTTCCTTACTAGGTGTTTTCATTTTCTTTCCTCGGGGCATCAGTTACCAATAATAATGCTCTAGTAGCCCTTTGAATTCCTTCAAAATAAATTTTCAAACCAATCTTAAGAAAAAAATTAAAAGAATCTACACACCTTTTTTTTCACTTTGTAGGCGCTCGATATTTCCTCTAATGTATCTCTATACTTTTAGAACATCTAGTTCTGAAATTGCGACCTATGATAGCCCTCTGTGTCCTCTTTCCAATGCCACCAGTCTGATCCAAATTGGATTCTCCAAGGAAGAGTTATGCGAAATCTCCCACAGTGACCTGATTATAGACTAGTTCAGTAGAGCGAACTTGTATGACGTGCCACGAGTCACAGTTTCGACCTTTAGTTCTGAAAAATATATAGAAGAAACTACAGTCTATCCTCTTTCTTCACCTTCTTATGAAATTTCAATCCAATGCTCAAAGAAAACGTTATGACTATTTTCCCCAGATCACCTGTTTGGATTGTAATTCGGGAGTCTGCAAAAAAACCAACTTCCTCAGATCATATCTCCGCAAATATAGTACAAAAAGCTCTGAACATTGGACCCACGATTTAGCACAATGTCTTCTCAAATGGGTTTTGTTTTAAGATTTTGACAGGTCACAGAAAAAACGTTATAGCGAAAATGCCACGTTGACCTGTTTGGAGTAGCGAAACCCTAGAATCCAAAGCTCTCATACCAAATGTTATGAAACTAGCTAAGATAGAAAAGATAGATCAATGCCTTAGAATTCAGCCTCTTCAAGGGGGCAACCTCCTTTACATTACATAAATGAACAATTCTTGGATGATTCAAATGACAAAACCTCCTTTCTATATATAGGAGTCTAAGGAGTCACAATATAACCCAGCCGACCTAACAATAATAATATAAAGCCACAAATATTATAATAGAGGGATTCTATGGGGCACAATAATAACAATATGGGGACAATAGAGGCACAACAATATTAATAAGGGGTATAACTACAATAGTAATGGGGTAATCACTAGTATTATAGGGACCCAACACCAACAAAAGTAGATCGAGCCAAAATGTTGATTTTGTGGCATTGAATGGCAACACAGAAAACACTGAGTTTGTCAACTATGGTAAATCTCTCACCTATTCCTTTTTATTAATAATATTAAAATAGATATAATGTAGGACCATGTTCAAGAGAAGGATTGGAAATAACAGGCCAGGTCAAACTAAATATAAAACAAGAATGAATCATGTTATTTTTTATTTAGTCTTTGAAATTTGTGTTCATATTGCAGCCTTTATTTTGGATATTAAAATGAGGGAGAAATGGGTTGGAAATAGGCCTTTAAAGAAAGTTAACCATTTTGTCAAGCCCATTCTAGGTTATATTTTTATGGCTCATTCAGTGGAATTAATTCATTTTTCCAGGCTGGTATTAATATTATTTTTCCTAAAAATGTGTTTCTCAATGTTATGATGTCTCCAAATTTAGTACAATTTACGAGAGATTACTTAGAACGAAAAGACCATTTTCTCAACACATCCCTCTTCATGTAAGTCTACTCAAATTGTAATTTTATGTTCTTTTGGAAGCATGCAATTCAAAGGAGTTTGAAAGGGTATAGATGCATGACATAGTGTGCTCTATCATAAGAAATGATGGAATTTCTTGTAAATAAATGGAAGTAGGAAGGATTATATGGATAAATGTAGCTTCCCTACACTTAAAGATGATATAATAGCAATATGTTAGGGTAAACAATGATAGAGATAATATTTATATTTTTGTTGAGCAAGATAATAGTTATATTTGTTTTTAGGATATTATTGTCAAGATGTGCTCCACTTTGTGAATATCACCATTCATGAGGAATTCAAAAACATTATTACATTTTGGGAGTTTATATTTGATTTTAAACATGATTTAACACATAAAACAAAAGTGATAAATTATTAATTTTTTATTTTTTAGAATTGAGAATTATATTTAAAAAATCTATTTGTGAGTAATTGTTTATAGAAGATACAAATAGTAATATGTTAAAGTCATAGATGATAGAAATTATAGTTCAATTTTTGTTGAGTTGTGCTGCACTCAGTGTTTCTTACCATTCAGAAATTATAGTAGAATTTTTGTTGAGTTGTGCTGCACTCAGTGATTCTTACCATTCATGGTATGTAAATATTGGTTCAATGATTGTTTCATTCAACATGAGGAAATATTTTGTCATATTTCTTATTTGTTAGATTGATAATCTATTGTTAATCTCACCACTTAATACATTATTATTTTTTTTCAAATGTGTTATTTGTGAGACATAAATGTGAAATTGTTTCCTTTTTACTTACCGTACTAATGTAGATAGTTTCCACATGATTTTGTTCTTGCAAGATCGTGGATGTCTTAAGTCATATTATTTCTCATACTCATTGTTACATGTAATGTAATTGTGTATCATTGACAAGTCACATAGAATATATTCTCCAATTTGTCCAAATCTTGAATGCTCATTCAAAAAATTATTATCCTCTTTTGATTTGAGTTGTCTAGGCAAACGATGTTGCGCTTCTAGATGTTTTGTTAGCATCTATTGCTCCAGTTAATAAAACATATCACAATGGCAATAAATCTTTGCATTGGACTTTGAAACAAGACACTCCTCTTAGTGGATGCAGTGATAAGTTGTGGAAATTTTTTTAGATGTTGGTGCTACCATAACATCCGGAAACAATACAAGATCAACTCCAGTTCACAGGGCTGCAAGTCACGGCCACCTTTAGGCACTCCTATTAATAAAAAAAAGAATGGGGGAAGTATAAACATACTAATAGGAATAAGAGAGACCCATCTACATTATTTTGTGAAGAATAACCATCTTACATGTGCTTCTCTCATGCTCAGACATGGAGCCAATAGAGATGTAAGAGGTTTGAGAAATCAAAAGCCTATTCGGCTTGTACATTCATCTAAGATGAGTGTGTTGTTGAGTCTATAGGATAAATAATTCCTTGCTAAAGCACACGATAATATTATAACTTATTAAAGTTTCAGTTTGTCTTCCATTAAGAAATATTTAACAGAATTCAGGTATTCACATTCCCAAAAATCATGTGGAACGGATTCAATGCTTCTATGAAGTTTGTCTACTTCGAAACAAGTATCTTCTTTGCAACTTGTTGCTCATCCTACAATGGCTAAATATTTCTCACAAATTGTTGGAGAGGCTCCAAAGAAGTTCCAGGTAGAGTCTTCCTCAAAATTCCCTTCTTCTAGTGGACAAGAATCTAAGCAAGCCACAAATTCAACTTGGGAAATGATCCAGAAAAGTCCCAAAAATATATAAATAGTTCATATTCACCTTTGAATGTGAAGGAGATACCTATTACTAAGATAGTTACACTACCTCCATACAAATTTGTTCTATTTTTTTTTTTTTTTATGGGACTAACAAGAAGTATGAGTAGGGAACTAATTGTCACTTTTCTCACTTAGAAGAAAAACTTCGGAAGGGTCAGCAAGTATTGGCTCTTTTTGGCCATATAGTAGAAACAGTTCGTGGTAGCGCAATAAGTTCCAACATTTATGATCGGGTTAAGAATTATAAAATCAAGCTTTCCAAGCATTATGAGGAAAATGGAACCTGCCTAAATGGGTTGAAGTGCAAATTTTCCCATGGACATAATGAGCTTAGGCCTTTATCATCTTCATCATGTCTTCTATCAAGTGAAAGAGTTGGAACTCGACCTTCAACTACATCTTCTCTAGGATCTTAATCCAGTGAGGAATTTGATGATGTGAATTTTCTAAAGGTATTTGTTGGAAGTTTGACACCTTATGTGAATGGTAGGGAGCTTCAAGAGTTTATGGAAGGAGAATTTGAGAATTTTATTGATTCTATTGTGATTTCTGGGGAATGATGAAGATGAGGGGTTTTGGTTTTATTGTATTTGAAAAGAAAAAAGATACACATGAAGTCATGAGGAGGCACTACATTCCATTCCAAGGAAAAAGAGTGGAGCTTAAGAATGTAATGACTTGTACTGCGTTGGTTGTGAGAGATGAGGTGGGAAGGAAAAATTATTTATCTTTGGGGTTATCATCACCAGCTACTACTCAACCTTCTCGGCCTTCTCCATTTTCCAATTTTCATATGCTTGATGGCGGATTACATTCACCAGGTTTAGATGCAGTAGGCTACCATTAGCATTTGACAAAGCCATTCATCTGTTTAGATACCCTAGTCATTGGTTGGGGATGGAATTTAATCCCTGTAACCCTTTCCCTTCCAACCTGCAGGTTATCTCCTAGAGATAACAATTTGATTCCAAAAACTAAAAAAAATAAAATATTTTCAAAATAATTCAGACATTTTCCCTGTCATTCATGAAAATTATATTTTGGAAAATTACCTGAGCACTATTAAGATGATTCCCCGAAAGGGGGAAGAGCTCAAAATATCTTTGGAGGATTATAGGAGCTTCAGAGTGACTCTGGAGGTAGCGTAGATCCATTAGGATCGAAGTTGGGTGAGAGAAATCATCGACATCAGAAATTTTAGAATCTAGCTCAGAATCATAAATTGAAAATTTCATTGTTGTCAGAATTAGAAAATTCATCATCCGTTGGAATTAGAATATGAGATTTCTTATTGTCCAACTCTAAAATCCTAAATTGAATCATCATCCAACAATTCTGAAATCTCAGGCATCAAGAGGCCTTTAAACTATAGAATCTTATTCGTCATAAGCGGGTTCCTAAAGAAGAAGAAGCACAGGCAGCCCTAGAATCTGACAAAACAAACATGGTTGCATAAGCTTCAGTTGAAACCCTCATTTTCCTAGCAAAATGAACACTCATTGAAGGTAGATGATTCATTTTATAGTTCTTCACTTCATTCTTTTGATTTGTCCTCTTCACTAACTCCCAGTACTATGCCTTCAACATTATGAATCATCACTTTAGAGATATGCCATTGGCAATGGACACTTTCAAGGATTTAATAGATCACATGAAATTGATGTTTATGATTTAAGACAACTGAAAAAGTTTGGGATGTTGAATTGATGGTTTTTGGTTATAGGAGCCTGCTGGACGATTCATTATAAAGTTTGATTTGCTTCTTGTAAACAATTTTGAGAAGAGCGTGCTAGATTATCATTATAAAGTTTGACTTGCTTCTTAGAAATGGTTTTGAGATTATTGCACATGCAGTTTCTTTTGCATCTTTCAATTTTGTACTTGTGAGTGCATTTAAGCACCAATGTGTTATGAGAATGCTACACAGATGTCTACCACAGGCTATAAGAAAATTTGTATTCACAAGGGAATATTTATAATCTATAGCATATTATTTTGCTAAAGGTTCTTTGATGATGCGCCATATTGGTTGTACACTTATTCTTTAGTTTCCTTTTTCAATGACATGCAAAAAAAAATTGTTTACTCGCTCCATGAAATTGTTATCAAGGAGTGGGTAAAGTATCCAATTAAGTTAAAATAAATTCATATTAGTAGACAGTAGTCCATTGCTAGGATATATTCAAATTTGAGCTTCATAACCAACATGATATATAGTTTCTGAGTTAAAATTCCACGGGAGAATTGTTAATGCACTTAAAGAAAGGACAAATTTCTAGGGTTAATTTTTAGCTCAGTTGGGCTATGTGGTTGAAAAATGAAATCTGTTGCTTCAACAAAGAAGAGTGTTGGTCACCTGGATTATGGCTAAAATCTGTGGCTACAACAAAGAAGAAAAGTGAAATATTATTATTTTATTTGTAAATTAGAGTCCACTCTATCATGTTTTAGCAACATTTGTGTGTTCTTCCTCAGACAAATTGGTCCAATCAAGTTTTTTGTGCCAAGATGATTAATGACATATCTTGTTGTCAGTGGTATATGAGTTTTGAATATTTTCTAAATGTTTTTGGCGAGTGTATTTAGATGTAGAACAACAAGAAACCACATACAAAGAGGATTGTCTACATTGTGCAGAGACTTATACCGTTAGTTATCTTCCTTCTGTCCTAGGATCCAATCAATATCTTCCACCACTGTGTGCCATCAAATTTATTGTAGCTAGTCACATGTTTCACATTACATGGTTTGGTTTTCTTTCTGTTCACTTACTTGAATTTTTTATTCAATTAAAGAACACATTCAATTCAATTCATTTGTTTAAATGTTGCAATTAGCTCAGGGAATATGATCTCAACTATCATAAATTTTATTAAGGATTTAACCTCGCTCTTTAGTGCATATAGGCACCTCAAGGGACGTTTATACACAAATTTATCTGTTAGACATCAACATACAATCAATTTAGGGACACCCATGAGACTAGAAAAGCATCAATGCAAATGAAGAAACTCTTAAAATATTGTAAGTAAAGAGTTTTACCACCTGTGCATAGTTATGCACTTCATAATTCGTACCCCATCTTCAGAGCAATTCAAAAGTACTCTGCATATTTAATAATTGTGTATGCCTTTCTGTCCCTAATATTACTCTCTCTTCTCGAAGAGTCCTCTAATTTGATTTTCTACTTGTTCTCAATTTTTTGGCAATTTCTAGGTGATGGTGTAGTTGTTAGAGGAAAAGGTTATGGGATAAGAAGCATTTGTGTAAGACCAGAATGATGCACTTGCTATGTAATCTACAATTAGCAAGGAACGACAAATGGCAATTGATGAGTATATGTTATTAGATGCCAAAGTTTGTTAGCACCTTCATTTGCTACATGTCAGTCTTCTAGTTAGTCCTTTGTCAATCTATCCAAGAGCACATAGATATTCATAATTGGAGGAATAAAAATAAGCAATATGAATGCTCATCTAGACCATCAAAACAAGGCATAATCTGCTAATCACAAAAGAAATTACAAGTGGGAAAACATCCTCTTACATATTATTAATACTATTGATTTGATAATGATTTACATTAATAGTTTATTCATCATTTTCTCCTCACATTTACATCACACTCACATCAAGTACAGTTGAGGCACCAGATTGCATCATCTACTTTAGTTAAAATGGTCTAGTTTTATTGAATAGTAGTTCCTGGATAGGTATTGATGTGCATTTGGAAATTATAGAAAGCATCATTGTAGAGAGGGTACATTAGGATTGCAAGTTGACCACCCTCGGTCTTGTTTTTAATGCACATTCTACACATTGTATTACTTCACTAGGCCTTGGGGGTAGTTCATTGTTATTTATTTATTAATTAATTAATTTTTGTTGGGTAGGTTTGAGTTGGTCAAGTTATAGATGGTTGGTGGTTTATTGGATTCTGCAAATAATCAATGTCTTCAACCATGTAGAGTGTTTGTCACCATTTAAATTATTACAATGGTCTATTGCAATTGTCAATATAAATCGATGATATGTACAAGAAGTTATAATACATATTAGAATTTTGGCCACCACAATATGTAAACCCTGTATTGTTGAGGAGGAAATTCATAATACTAAAATATTCTATTGTTACTAGTGTCAATCCAATTCAAAATGTTTCTTTACAATTTTAGAGATAATGTTAACATTATCAACCGCACTGCAAATCTAGGGTTTCCCATAGAAGTTTCATATTTTACACCAAAATTTATGAATAATTGAGAGATGATGTCTCGCTCATTTTCATCTAATATGTGACGATGTATGAAATTTGTGAGGTTGTGATGCAAATTTAGATTTGGAAAGATAGCCATCACATTGTTCATGAATTAATATTATTTTATTTAGCTTATATGATGTCATCTACTACCTGTATTTTTTCAAAATCTATCTAATATTTGCTATTGGAATGAAAGACCATATTTGAATATTAAGAGGCAATCTATGTTGGAAAGGTTATAGAATTTGTCAATTTGGTAGAATGTAACTGATTTATCTTTATCTTCTACCTTTGAATGGAATTTTGTTTACTAATTTGTATCTTCAATGATTTTTTATATGTCACAATGCTTCTCGAATTTATGCCTTACGACATTTCCTATGCAACATCTGGTGCAATTTCTAGTTTTAGGCCATCCAGTAGAAAGGAGGAGAGTGCTCAACCAAGGAAGTAACCAAGGACCATGTGGAAGGAAAAGGAGAAGAAACTAGGAAAGTGTGTCATTTCTCTTTGCTTGCATGATGAGGATGATAAGTGGTACTTTGACAACAAATGTTCCCACCATATGTTAGGAGACAAGAGAAATTTGTTCTCTTCGAAGAGAACCAAGAGTGGCCATGTTGTCTTTAAAGGTAGTGAGCTAGTGAGGGTGTTGGGAAGAAGTGAGGCCAACCTTGGTGAAAAGACGACCAATGAAAATGATGTGTGACTTGTTGAGGGTTTAAAGCACAATATCTTGAGTGTGAGCCCAATGGTTAATGGAGGCAAGGGAGTGGCCTTAAAATCAAAAGGTTATTTCATCCAAAAAGAAGCATCAAAGGGAGTGATTTCCAAAGGATTTAAGATACCAGATAATGTGTATGTGTTGAAGGGAAGAGTGAGTGAAAATAACAGATTGAAGAAAAAGTATTCCTCATTAGATTCTAAGTAGTAGAGATCATTCCTACTACATTACATTATTGCATATTAGATCTATTTGACTGCATAAGTGTATATGAGACTTGCATGGCCTTAGGGGGAGTGTTGGCAGCATGATGGCTTGAGTTCCAGTACCACCATTAGCGAGATTTGATCCCATACATGCATATTCATATTCATCCTACTTATATGAGGTATATATAGCTCAGAGGAAGCTATGCTTGTCTTTAGGGTTTCAAGGCTTTTTCTTTATACTTCCCATTGTTTTTAACTCATGTTTCTTATAATCGGTGGATTTACTAATATTAGGTGAAAAAAATGACATATATATTAACCTTGTTGCAACTATTATTGATTATTTTTAAAATTTACCCTAGTATGAGCTTGGAGACATTGTGGTGATGACATGCATTAAATGACTTTAGACATGAACCAACCATGTGTGGGTTGTTATACGCTCATCATTATAGCCATGTACTTATTATTATTTCATCACCTTATGTTGGTTGAGACTCCAGTCATTAGTGAGTTGAGTCTTCATGGTGATAGGCATGTTTTTAGAGTCCCATGAAGTCTACTTGCAACCATATGTATGGACTAATGATGTTATAAAAACCATGTCATCTTATGTTTTTGGCTCATTGGACCAATGGAGATGATATAGCAGTAGTGTATTCCATTGATAAAACCATGCAAAATGCTTATGGATCCATGTACTTGTATTGCATTTATCATTGGGTCCACTAGTGGATTGGTCCTAGAGTTGGGAATTCATGTGAAAGAGAGTTATGAAGTCATGTTATAGTCATGTATGATTTTTTTTTTCTTCTACAACCATGTATTTACAATGTTATGTATCAATTATTCAAGGTCATTTGGAGTCTTGGTCCACCTTGTGCTTCTTTCTTATGGAAAGGAAGCAATGATTGCAATGAAACAAGTTCATTACAATTTGGAGATATTGAATTCAGAGATGGTCAGTGGCTATTATAGAAGTTTTGATACAACAATATATTTTTCTATTGACATGTGTTTGCTACTATGGAGAGTATAGGTTGATGCCTCATGTGGGTATTATTTCATATTTTGATTGATGTTGCTCATAGTTTACACATATTATTATTCATTATGATGTTGTTCATTGATGTTATGTGTGGTTGCCTCTTGTGCATATTGTTGTTGCTACTAGATATTTATTAGTTTAACATGCTACTAAGAGGAGACTGATTGATGATTGGCTTGATATGTTGCTTGTTGTTTCTTATATGGGAAGCATGGTTATTTGTTAATATGTGTTGCTATTCAACCATGTACATTTTAAGAAAAGATCAGATGGCTCAATGCTTAGGCTTGTGTTTACAAAGTTGTTTTTGCCTTGTCAGATGGACTTGACCCTCTTCCAATAATGTCTAATGGGGAGAGCGAAGAGAAGAGAAGATTGAAGCTCTATACATTGTGAGTGGTTTCCATCAACGCCAAAGGGGGAATTTGTTAGAATTATGGATTTCATGGTTAAAACTAGTTTATGTTGGCATTGATGTCAACCTTATGTTGGCCTAGATGATGCATTGATGTCAAACTAGTTCAAAGAACATAATCTTGTTGACATTGATGACAACCTTGAGGTGGCCAAGTTGATCAACTGATGTCCTAGTCTATTTGGCCTATTTTCAAAAGTGCTACAAAGTTGTTTAGAGGTGTTGAATGTTGTGCAGATGTCTGAGGAAGAGTAGAGGGCTTGTTAGCACTAATGTCAACCCTTCACTTGTTTTCATATAGGTCAACTTAGTGGTGGCAATTGTCTAATGAATGAACCTACTTGAAGAAGTGTCATAATGTTATGCAGAGCTCTCGAGGACTATATAGGTGCTGAAGAAGGTGTCCTAGAGGCTAGTAGAAGTTATGAACAAACAATCATTGGTTTTCCTAAGATAAGATACGGTTTCCCATAGCACCATATCAACAATGTGGTTGTAGCTCTTGTTAGAGCCAACATTGACCTCAGGCTGAAGGTAGGAAAACCTAGGATAACCACAAACTAAGCTTAACCTGGTAGCTAGCCCTACCAGGTCGAGGGAGGGCTCTCTCGTTGTCAATCTCAATCGAGATGACTGAATTAAATATGGATTTTAGGCTAGGTATAGTAGCTCTAGGGGTTTTGGTTGATTTTGATGAGTTTGCTACTAGACAAAATGGAGGAGATAGCTTTGGGTCTGGGAAATCAAGTCAGAATTGCAAGGTGTTCTATGGGGCTAGGTAGGTAGGTGTGTTACACAGTAAATTGTCATTGTCTCCTTGTCAGTCTCCCTACTGTGTCATGAAACCAAATCCATCATGCTCATGCTCTCTGAAATGGCCAAAAAACCCTCTTTGCCTAAGTTTATTGGATCATCGCGACTGTTACTGAAATAACCACGCTGACTGGCAGATGATAGTGCAATTGGTGCACTACCAGCATGGAAGCACATGGGTTTCCCGCGCTGATCGAATTTCATAGCCAGCGCATCCTCTGCTCGTACTAAATCGCACTAACCAGACCTCTTCTGTTGCTGAGATGCGATGTCAGCGCGCCAGCCCAGTTATGCGCCCGCGCTGATCCTGTTTGGGTGAGTTTGTTCTAACAGCCAGCCTTCGAGATGACTCCAGACCTGGTTGTTGGCTTTGTAAAGGTCGCCCTCCCTTCTATGGCATGTCTGTTCGTCATATGAGCCACCTTTCTTGGAGATAATCTTATCCTTCCACCATCCATGGAGACTCCTTCTCCTATATAAGCCTCCACCATTGCCATGAGCAACTAGTTTTTGGACATATAGCTTTGGACATAGAGGAATTCATAGTGCTGCTCTTAATAGGCAGTTGGTGTGTTAAGTGTGGATTGCTAGAAAGCTTAAGGAAGGTTGTGAAGTCTTGTTGCCTTGTGTGAGAGAGAGAGTTGTTTGTCTTGGGAGATCTATCTCCAAGGGTGAATGCTTATGAGACTTGCTGGCTGGACCCTCTTGAGAAGGACTCAGCGTCAGAACATTGGTTGTACCTTTCTCTGTTTTTGATTAATAAAAGATAGATGACTACTGTTATGGTTCCATTCTCATTTGTCTTATAACGGTTAATGTGAATTACATCCTTTCTGACTGATGTATAGTTGCTTTTACTAGATTTCACGCTTGTGTTTTTTCTCTCTTTGCATGTGCATGTGTCCATCCATGAGGATAGTGGAGGATCGTGACCGACCAGAGCGAAGGAGTGAGAGCGACATCTCTTCATCAAACAAATAGCGTTGGAATCCAAGTAGGTGTTCATTACCCACTTGTTAATTGCAAACTAGGAACTGCAGCAGTAGCATTGATTGATTGTTGCTAGACCCGTTCTGGGCTAGTAGGGATCGCCTCTATCCATAGAGGGGATTTACCTCTCCAACAATTTGGCGACTCCGCTGGGGAGCGTTGCTTGTGTATTTTGTTGTTCATCCTTGTTTTGAGATTGATTGTCACTCTCTTATCAAAGATTGGGGATTAGTTCTATGTTTTTTTGGTTTCCTGGTTCACTCTGGGAAAGGCCTTAATTGTTTTAAAAAGATGTTGCCTTGGATTGGGAGATTTTGGTTTGATTTTACCTTTTTTTTAGCCTCAGCGCGGTTTATATCAGAACAGTCGCGCTGACATCGTGCACCTATTTCTTTGGCTTCACTGTCACCGCGCTTATATGTTTAACAGTCACGTTGACCTTGTTTTCGGGCCAGTGCCCTTAATCCGTGTCCTTCTGCGCTGACAGCGCAAAGTTGCTACGCGTGTTGTCTGGTCAGCGCTTTGTTGCTGAGGGTCACCCGCGCTGATCCTGTAGAATTGAATTTTGTCCAAATTTGCCTCCTGAACCTGTTGGTTTGACTGTCCCCTGCTCTTTCCACCTGGTTTATGACTTGATTTCTGTTGTCTGAACTGTGAGAGACTTGCTTGCGAAGTCTTGTTCCGCAAGGGTTTGCTTATTTCTTGTTTTTCATTTTGCAAAACCTTCCTCTTCACTTTCGCTGCTTGGTTTGTATCTTGCCACATCTTTTTCAACTGCTTGAGTATGTGGGAGTCTTGTTTGACTGGTTTTGAGTCTCTCTTTTGAGAAATTCTTAATTTGATTTCCTTTGATCATTACTTGAAGGTTTGTCTCAGTTTCTTCACAATTTTGCATCTTTTTGCTTTTGTTTTTGCAAAAAAATTTCCCCCTCATTCGCCGGGGAGGGCTAAATTGGGTATGAGTGTTAATCGCCTTTGAGTATTTTATTTTTTGATCTTTGGAAATCTCACCCAATTTTCTTGATTTGCACTTGACTGGTTCTTAGATTACATTAGAATCATCTTGTGTTTGAGAATTCTCTTGCATAGATCACACATGCATAATTAGAATTCTCATTTGTGCATAGATTACATTTGCATACTTTTCAAGTGAATTGTGCATAGATCACAATTGCATAGATTACCTTTACCCTCTGGGTGTTTGCCTTTTTCTATCGATTTCACATTTCTAGCCCTAGGGCATCTAGTGGCTTTGTGTGTCGAGCCTCCCTTAGGTGTTTTTGGTCTTCTATTGGTCCAGTCGACTCTCTAATCACTCCCTTGCACTTGCTTGGTAGTTGTGGATCATTTTGTTGCGTTATTTGAGTGACTTGATTTGTCTTCACTTGAATTCCGCTTCACCTCACTTTGAGCCTAGATTACACGGTTCATTAGTGTTTTTGGGACTTTTCTTGTTCTTTGGAGGTTTGCTTGGTAATTTAGGGAACTGAATGTGCTTATATTGAGTAGGATTTGTTTGTTGTCATTTGTCAAAGTCATTTAGTGCATTTTGCCATCGTGAAAAAGATTTTTTTTTTTGCTTTGTGATAGTTAATGAAAGTTAGGACTTTTCATTTTGATTAGTGGATTAGTAATCTTAAAGAAAAGTTTAGTGATTTCCATTAGCTGCATTAGGGAAATTATTTGTTGTTTGTGACTGTTTTGTTTGTATGAAAGCTCTCTAAACTCTTTGGTAATTAGCATTCATCGAATGGAATGGCATGTTTTGGGATATAGAGTGCATTTAGGGATTTTGAGGAATTACATACGGTAGGACATGAAAACCGAAACGTAACTCAAGATCAAATTTAAAATAAACCGAATAAACTTAACAATGCATTGGAACTTAACGGTCACATTATAGAGGTCTAGGCTAGAGACGTGCTTCGGCGTCGTTAAACCTAGTCACTTTTGTTCTCGCATTAAGGTTGGGCGATTCCTCCTTGTGTGATTCAACTATGGTCTAGTACGGACTTGTGCTCCCACGTACCGTCGTGTATATATGGGGAGACTCCACTAGGTTATCATCCTTGATCCATAGGAAGCCGTGTCTGCCACCTTACAAGCCGTAACGCACCGAACACAACATTCGGGAAGATTGACTGCTGTACGGAAAGTCCTTGGTTTTCATATGATTGCCAAGGTGTATAAGCAGTTTTATGAATTGTCTGGTAAACCCCTTCCTAGTTTCTCCAGAGTAGTCACTTTTGATCCTTTTCGGACTCCTTAAAAGAAAGGGCTCACTTGAGCAGTTCGTCACTTCGGGCTCACAAAACATTCGAAGGTGACTAGAGTCACCTTTTTGTCCTTTTCTCGACTCTTAAAACATGAAAAGGTCAAGTTCAGTTCCTTTATCTTAAAATTTATTCGGCCGCGTTCACATTTACTCGGTTAGGTCTTGTTCGCGTTAGCTTGAGTAGGTTTCTTTTTCATTCTTGATGAAAACTTTTTCGGGGTTCACCAACCCAAGTTCCCCCCCTGACGGGAATCCTGGTCATTTCCCTCCTCTCAGGAATGTCGGTGCTCCTTACATGGCAACATTGTCCCTCTCAGGGTTAACTGTTGGGTTGCCTGTTTAGTTGTTCTCAAACTCTCTGGTCCCTGCCGTCTCACCTACTGATCAATCAGTCCCTCCACCTGAACAACCTCATGTTGATTCTAAGGTGGACCTCTCCCCTTCTATGCCCACTTCTACGTCCTCATCTTCTACTTCGCCTGGTGAAAGTCTCGATTTGAGTAACCAGGTGGCTAAGAAGAAGAAGAAGAAGACGAAGAAGAAGAAGGCTCTCAAAGGACAGGCTAAAAGTGCAGCCACCCCCTCGTGTACACCTAAAGTCGGGCCACCTTCTGCTCCTCCGCGGAAGGTCAAGTTTCCTTGTAGATTGTGCAAGGATGACCACCTTCTTCGCGATTGTCCTGGCATTCCCAGGGTCTTAGAAGTATGGTCCTGCAGTCCGGCCCTCCCCTCATTGCCCTCTGAATCTCATGGCGATGCTACCCTATCAGTTGGGAATAGAAAAGGAAAAGGGAAGATTCGAATCCCTTGCAGAATTTGTGAAGACAATCATCCCCTTCACCTTTGTCCACTCATGGATAAAGCCTCCAACGTCTTGGAAAGTCTCGTGGCTCCCTCACCCCAACTCCCTGTTGGATATCAACGTCTTTCTGCAGCTGCAGATCATCCCCCTGCTGACAACGAGATTGGTTCAAATTCCTCTCTTGTCCAGCCTCCTCTTCCTGAACCTGGCTCTGCCCAGCCTGTTCCAGACCAACTATTGGTTGGAAAGAATTTCGACTCGAGTTCACCACCCGATCACTCTGTTTTGGAAGGGCGTAATTCCCATGTTCTTCTCGTCTCCTTAGATTCCCCTGAGTCCGAAAATGACTCTCCTATCCCAGCTGCTCCTGAAAGTCCCTCTTTGGTTCCTATGGAGCATGGGGGCGATCATACGATTCCCCCACCAAGTAGTTTGGCCATCTCCTTTGATTGGAGTCACCTGACAGCTTTCCGCCTTCCATCCCATGTGCCTTTCCAGATTATGGTACTTGCTTGTGATAAGGCAGTACCTGGCACTGTTCTGGATGAAGGTGCGTCGGTCAGTCTTATGCCGTACACTACTTGGCAAGCTTTAGGTTCCCCGCAGCGCAGGCCAGTCATGCAGAATCTGTTGGCTTTCGACGGAGGATCCTGTCCATCTCTAGGAGTCCTCTTGAAGTTCCCTATTAATTTGGGAGGTAAAATCGTCTATATCGACGTGTTAGTTACCCAAGGTGTTTTAGATTTCAGTCTTCTCCTTGGTCGCGACTATGTTTATGCTATGGGGGCCCTTGTCTCTTCACTTTTCCGTGTGGTTTGCTTTCCACACGATGGAAGAATGGTGACTATCGATCAATTGTCATTCATTAGTCCCCTGATGCCTCCTGCGCAGTTGTCGTCCCCTCCTAGTTTTTATCCACCAGTTGTATATGCCCCCCCGCAAATCAACTACGTGGCCACCTATCCCATACCTATATCCAGCGATGCCGTCGTCATGCATAGTGTCCTGGAGGCATTCGGTCCTGACTTCCGAGATATTGACCTCCCACCGGGAGAGCCACTCTTGGAAGCCCCAACTTCCTGTTCATTATGATGAAGTTCGGGCGGAGCATAGTTCGCTTTCCTGTGTCAAGCTCCTTAAAAAATGAAATTAGGTGTACTGAGGATAGTTCTTTTCTAGGTCAACCTCATTAAAAAATGAAACAACTCCCTTTCCAAATCGAGTCTCTTGATTAAGATCTCGTAAATACCAGTCGAGGCTTTCATAGATCTCGAGAGTGAACCTTCATTCCATCCACTTTGTTGAATGCAATGAAGCTTGGGGGGCATGTACCTCATTTTGCGACATTATGCTGGGGGCATGCGAACTTATAACAAGCATAGTTTTCGTTTCAAGCTTGTGTAAACATGAAACCGAATCCAAGCAGAGTTCTCCATGGTTCAAGCTTGTGTAAAAATGAACCCATACCTGAGTCACCTTTAAGCTCTTTTCTAACTCGTAAAATATGAAAAGTTTGCCGAGTATTTTTCCCTTTTTGACTCGTTAAAGAGAATAAAAATGGAGGTCTTCTTTCAGCTCTTTTATGACAATTTAAAGATAAAAAGATTGCCGAGTTATTCCTCATGACTCGCTAAATGTAAATGAGAGGCGGTCGTCTTTAAACCCTTTTCCGGCTGTGTAAAAACGAAAAGATTGTCGGACCCTTGTCGTTTCAGGTTCGTTAACGGTCACGAAGCGAGGTGGTTTTGATCGCTTTTTTACTTTTTCAGATCAAAGTCACTACTTATGAAAATTACTCCTCGGTCGTAATGATCGGGTGGTTCTTTCGAGCATAGTTTTATACTTTTTCGGGCTCGAGAGACACAACTTTACGAAAAAGGACACCCCTGGAGTTTCCTTTTCGCTGTCTTTTCAAACTCTCTAAATATGAAAAGATGTCGAGTTTTTCCTTTGTCAGACTCGTTAAAACTTTAATGACATCGAGTTTCGTCATGATGACACCTCTCAAGCATATGCTATCCCCGTCAAGCTTGCCATCCAAAAATAACTGGGGTACTCGCCAGAAATGGTGGGGGAATAAAGGAACCATACTCATCGTCGTTGGCAGTATGTCGCTCTTGAACATGGCACTTATCTGCATTCGTGTCTGGGTGGGGACATCTCATCTCATTTCACACTTGCCTCCGTGGGTTTGGGTTATCCTATTTGACCATTCATCTGCTCATCGTCTTGTCAGCATGACCCCTGATCATTTGACATCAAATACTGCCAAGTCCGTTGTTGTGCCGCCGATATGTTCAAGAGAAGTTGACCTCTGCAGAATACTCAACCTCCCTCTGATACCTCACACAAAACATGTTATCCTTCTCTGTCTCGTGTCGATGATGTGGGAAACATTATGGCCCACCTTCAATCAAGATCACTTCCTGTCAACTTCAGCTCATTATCCAGGAAGATGACCTAAAGACTCCCTTCAGGTACCTTGGAGCCTGCATGCCTCAATGGCAGGTTCTTCGTGTTCGACGAGAGGTTTTCATCATTGGCCTCCGATCGGATGATTCTGTGGGTGTTCGACACCGGCTCATTGATTTGCATGCCATGGATTGTACCTATAGTACCTTGAGGACCATCGTCATTATTGGTGGAACCTCTCACGCCTGTTAATAGTTTTCATCATTGACTGGTAATCAGACGATGTTCATGCATGTTCAACTTCGACTCGTGTATTCACATGCTTGAACTTGTATTGTGTTCGGGTCGAGTTGGAGCGCAAGACTCCGGATTGTGCATATTGAAATCTGGGTTGCATTTTTTGGATTATTGTAATCTTTACATGACTCATTTATTGGATGGCTGCGACCATACCTGAGTCTATTCATTGATCCTCATCGGATGGCTGCGTCCATACCTGGGATCCAGTTTTTATATACTCTGTTATGGATGGCTGCGCCCATACCACATATATCATGTACTTGAGATATCAGTTGTACTTAATTTCGCAGGTTCTCCGGCGGAGTGCTTTCAGTCACACATGTTCTTGTAAAGCACTTCACCCCTCTCTCTCTCGGGTCTCATGCTTTAGGGGGCATCTGTTACACAGTAATTTGTCACCGTTTGTCACCATCCCTATTACCCCTCTCCTACACCTTGGAGGGCACATTCCGGGACTTGTGAGAAGTGAAAAGACTTGAAACCACTTGCATCATTCCCCTCTGAACATGAGCTTCATATGCCCTGAAGACATCTCCTGCAACTTGCCCTTGAAAATGGCCCTTTTTACATTAGCGCTGGGCCACTACGTTTTACCCACGCCAATGGGGAGAATCCTATTAAAGGGGCGCGCTATTAGCGCTCTGTCCTAGAGTCGCAATCGCGCCAACCTTTTTGGGCAAAGTTTTTAACCAATCAACCTCTGAAAGTTCTCTCTAACTCATTCACCAACTGAATCTGTGTTAAGTGAAGATGGTTTGGCTTCGAATCTCCTTGAATGGGAGGTAGTTTTCCACCATTCCATAGAAGTTTCCATGTGATGAATCCAAATCCATTATTGTTGTGATTGATCTTATCCCTTCCTTTTCATCTATAAAAGCTTGTCTCCATGCCTTGAGCAAGTTCTAGTTCTAGTTCTGGTTGTAGTTATACTTGTGCTGAAAGGAAGATATCAAGAGATTAGAGTTGCAAGAGCCTTCTTTGTGTCCATAAGGCTTAACCTAAGTAAGGATATCTTGTTACCAAAGAGAGAGAGGTTTTTCCCTCATCCCTTCAAGCTTTGCAAGACTTGTGTAGCTGAGCACCCAGCCAAAGGAGGACTTGACGTCAGGACGCTGGTTGTATTTCCTTTGTTGATTATTAATAATAGATGACTATCATTATGGTTCCATTCTCATTGTTGTAATGATTAATGTTGAATTATGTCCTTCCTGACTGATGTATAATTGAATTTATTAGATTTCACGCTTGTGTTTGTGTTGTTCTCTTTGTGTGTAGGTGTCCATTCACAAAGATAGTGGAGGATTGTGACCGGCCAAGGCAAAGGAGCGTGGGCGACGTCTTTTCTACGAACGAAAGCATTGGAATCCAAGTAGGTCTTCATCACCGACCTTTTATTTGCAATTAGGGACTTACGTGGTAGCATTGTTTGATTGTTGCTAGACCCGTTCTGGGCTAGTAGGGATCGCCTCTATCCGTAGAGGGGATTTACCTCTCCAACACACCCTCACTGAAGGGGATTTGCATGATATCGGAGAAACGGTGAGGGATGTCACCACGAAGGCCCTCCAATAGTTCAAAGAGTAGTAGTAGTTGGTATTGGGGGCTCTCTAGACAGAGCTACAGGAGTTGCAGGTTCGCACTCCACAGGCTAGCATAGTGTCCACCAGCCTCGAGATTGGCACTTTAACTGTTGAGGAGATGTTGTGCACAAGGGTGACAAACATGATAATGCTACCAGATGGGGCACTCAATACATAGAATGAGGCCGACAGACCCACAACTAGCAGTCTGAAAGGGTTAGGATTGAATATGTCAGCACTCCCTCGAGCGACGCTCTACCTCTTGCAGGATGGAGTCATTGCAGAACTTCAGGCCTGAGAGAGTCGTGCTTTGCAGGTAATGGGTGAGCAGCACATCAAAATCGAGCAGTTGGGCCTGCAGTGCAACAAGGCAGTAGAGTAGAATAAGCAAATAATGCAGGTATTGGAGGAAGCCTGCCAAATGGTCCCGGAGTTGGACATTCAGGCAAAAGAATTGATATAGGCGTGCGTCTGCAAGGTGGCCACAGGGGTGTGCAATGCTCAAGCAGTGATCCAAAATGGATCTTCAAAAACCCTTTTGAAAGTCTTCAAATATGCTAAAACCACACAAAATAGCATCAGGGTTAAATCACAACAATAAAGCATTGATATCGCATCGAAGGAAGCCAAGCAGTGTTAACGGGCCTTAGCCTTAAGGAAAATGCAATAATGATACAAGCCAAACAACATGAACCGTTGATCAAGCACACAGATCAACGGTCCAAATCAACTACCAATATCGCATCATATCCTTTGGATGGGCGAAAGAGATCAACGATGAAGATTACATCACAAATCCCTAAAGGGAGGACTTAACACAGGCGGACTCGACAACTTTATAAATGAAACAACAAACCTTTTTGAGTTCCGTGGTAAATGGTATATCGGGCAAGCTTCAGGCGGTAATTGGTATTGGAGCGGTTCCACCCAATTCCATAAAATGGATGACACGTAGCACGCCACATGAGAGAGAAAAATGCTTTTTCAGGTGGGTAATCTCTGTGCAAGTAGGCCACCTGAAATGGTTGTCAGCCATTGGATTAACGATCACGGATTAGACGGTGAAGACAGCACGAGCTAGTTGGATGCGAACCATCCAATTGAAGGCATATCAAAAGTGGTCTTGTGATCGCGATCAACGCAGACCCAAGAGGATTATAGATGCGGCACGATAAAATTTGAAATCCAGCTTTGGCATTTTTGTCAAATTTTCTATGTTTTTTTGTGTATTTCCTTTGGGAACTAAAATTACGTTGTTTTGAGGATTTGTGTAGGGGGAAGCCCAAATGGTTGGTTCCACCCATGCCACCAGTCTTTCCTCTTGTTAGCTGACTTGTGCCCCAATGCCTTAAGCATTTTACAATGATTATTTAAATGCTCAACAGGGAGATGAAAGGGAAGAAGAGGAAGACAAAGAGCCCAAAGAGGGAAGGCAAACGGACAGGGCCAATAAGCTTAATAAAAGCCATCCCATGATAGAACAGGGAACAAAAGCATAGAGTTCAGAGATAGAGGAGAGATGGAGAGTCAAAGAAAACTCACAACTATGAAAAGCTGATCAGAGGCACTAAGAGGGAGAGTCTGTGCACTCTTTAGACTTGAGGTTTTTGAGTGAAATCCCTATGTAATATCACTGTTGTTGTGTTATGGATCTGATTGAGCTCACACCTGTAAACTCTGTTCTTGAAGGCATAATATAGAGGTCGACACTGAAAGCTAGACCAGGAAATGTAGCCAGGGGGTCTGATGAACTCCTTTATTAATTTGATTTTGTTAATGTGTGTGTATTATGTTTTATAACTATTCCTTGTCTATATTATTTGCAATCTTTTTGATCCGTTGCACTAAACAATATGGGAATTCTTGCACATGAGTGTGTAATACCTTTTCTTCTTGATTTAGTATCCATTTCAGATCAAGTGGTATCAGAGCATTTGGTTTTGGTTTTGTTAAGGTTAGTCAAGATTGTGCTAGATTTTGAATGCTAACTAGATTAAAGCTCAAACTAGGAGAAGGAGAACTTGTTGAGGCTAATCCAAATATTAGAGGAGTCTATTCTCAGAGGAGAATGGTAGAAGAAGCTCCATTGGGATCAGAATCTCAATTTATAGAAAGTTTTAAGACACTCCAAACCATGGTGGAAGAAATGTATCTGAAATTTAAGAAGGGTCGAGGTGGAATCACTTCGACACCTAAACTAGATAAAGGAGCAGAGGAACCTTTTTTAGTTGCCCCTCCAAAAGGCAAAGGAAAAGGAGGAATGACTCCACCATCTCCTCCATCATCATCCTCATCATCATCATCTTCTAGCTCTTCTAAGAAGAAGAAGGGAACTTCCTTAATCAAATTAGATGTTAAGTTTAATTTTCCAATTTATGATGGAGAACTCAATGCAGAAAAGCTAGATAATTGGATAAGACAAATTTATGTATATTGCAGGGTACAGAACGTTGATTCAAAAAGGAAGAAGTTTCAGCTGGCTAGCCTTCGACTTGGAGGAACTGCACTAGTATGGTGGGAAGGCAAGACACACGCTAATATGCAAAAACATGGTAAAATTGTTTCTACCTGGAATGAATTTATTTCTGCTATCAAAAAGCAATTCTATCCTTTAGCTTACATGTAGCAGGCAATGATGAGTTGGCAAAATCTTCGTCAGTTGAAGGGTCAAAGTGTACAAAGTTATACTGAGTAATTCAGAAAGAGAGCTTTAACTCTAGGTATATCATTGGACTCACCTGAGACTTTATTGAAGTATACAGGTAGTCTTCATAGCTATTTAAAGCATACTATTCTCATGTTTAATCCCACTAGCTTAGATGATGTATCAATTCAAGCCACACATCTAGAAGCTAGAGGTAAGAATGTAAACCCAGAGGTTGGAGGAACATCTAAATATTCTGTAAGCAAGAGCAAGGAAAGGAAGAAACTGAAATGGAAGGAGAGGAAAGAAAACACTGTAAAGAAGGATAAACCTTCATGCACTCATTACAAGAAATAAATGGGACACGATGAGGTACAATGCTAGTTTTTGCATCCAGAACTGAAATCTAAGAATTTCGGTGGAAAAGAGAAGAAGAATGTTGTTGCTATTCAGAAGGACTTGGGATCAAATTCAGGCAATGAAACAACAGTTACAACCACAAGTATCAAAGGTAAAGATTCTAAACCATCCACAAGTAATTCTGCACAATCTGTTGATAATGAAAATAATGAGAGAGAAAGAAATGAGATTTTTCGTATTAGAGTGATTTCTAAGCACAATAAGATTGATACTTTATTTGATAGTGGATCACAAGTAAATTTGATTTCTGAAACAATTGTAAAGAAGTTGGGATTACAAACAAAACCTCATGAGAAGCCATATCCATTAGTTGGTGTGTGATAAAACAAAGCTACAAGTACCGAGACAAGTTAACTTAGGTTTGCTATGGATAAAATTTGTAGATTGAGTTTGAGTTAATAAGTTTCATTTGATATATGTGGTATTTGTTTTTTGTGAAGTCCATACTTGGTATGATAGGAAGCCCTTTTCTAATGATAAAATGAATATATATTAGTTGTAGAGCTCATAAACTCGAAGTTAATTATTCTCTCAATAAATTTCAGGATAGATGAAAAGAATTGTGAATTCAAGTAAGCAATGTTTACTAATGGTGTAAAGGCAAAGGATCCTGAAAACTCCAATGCCTTTGAAGGCTGTGATTCTAGACAGAAAGTTGATTTTAGTTAAATTTGTTTTAAGTGTATGATGTTCTATTTCAAGAACCTAAAGGTCTACCACCCAAGCGAGAAGTAGTTCATGATATTTATTTGCAACAATATGCTCCATTGCCTAACATTGGAATGTACAGGTTATCAGCTTTAGAGAATGTAGAGATAAAGAAGCAGGTACAGGAGTTGCTGGATAAAGAGTTTATATGACCAAGCACATCACCATGTGGATCTCCAATCATGCTGGTGAGAAAGAAAGATGGTTCGTGGAGAATGTGCATTGATCATAGAGCACTAAATAAAATAACGATCAAGAATCATTATCCTCTTCCTCATATTGATGACTTGTTAGATCAATTAAAAGAAGGATTTTACTTTTCTAAGTTAGACTTGCGAAGTGGTTATCATCAGGTCAGAGTTGTAGAGCAAGATGCATGGAAAATTGATTTCAAGAAAAAGCAAGGACTGTATGAATGGTTGGTTATGCCTTTTGGCTTAACTAGTGCTCCCGCTACATTTATGAGAGTCATGAATGATGTACTTAGACCATTTATTGATGATTTTGTAATTGTTTATTTAGATGAAATTCTTGTTTTTTGTAAGACATGGGAAGACCATGTAAAGCATGTGAAACAGACTTTAGATGTTTAAAAAAGAGAAAATCTCTATGTAAAACTGTCAAAATGTGAGTTTGCCATAACATCTTTAAATTATTTGGGTCATACTGTAGGGGGTGGTGAATTGAAGATAGATCCCTATAAGGTTGAAGTCATTGTGAACTGGCCTAAAACCAAATCTGCTACAGAGGTTAGGAGTTTCCTAGGGGCAGCAAAATACTGGAGAAAGTTTATTGCTAACTTCTCATTGATTGCAGCTCCATTACATGTTTTAACAGGATTGGAATAGGTGTTTAAGTGGGGAGGCAAACATCAGAAATCCTTCAACACCTTAAAAGAGAAAATCAGTACATCACCAGTACTAGCACTATCAGCTCTTCAACATCCATTTGAGATTGAGACAGATTTTAGTGACTATGCCATGGGAGCAGTGTTGATGCAACACGGAAAACCCATATGCTATCATTCTGAGACATTCACTTATGCAGTAGTTAATTATCCCACATATGATAAAGAATTTTATGCATTAGTACAAAGTGTGAAAAAGTGGAAACATTACCTAATGGGCAAAGAAATAATCATACATACAGATCATCAACCACTTCAATATTTTCACTCATAAACTAAATTGCAGCAATCAAGACATTATAGGTGGATGGGTTTTCTACAGTAATTTCATCTTATCATCAAATATAAGAAGGGCATACACAATAAGGTTGCAGACATGTTATCAAGACCAATCATAAATACATCTACTATACTTAAGCATAACCCAGTAATGCATGAAAGTTACATTGGACAATATGCTCAAGATATAGATTTTAAAGATGTATATGCAAATTTAAGTCATGGCAAGCAAGTAGAAGAATTGGATTATTATGTAAAGGACCAAATCTTATATCATTTGGGAAAGTTATGCATTCCACAAACTGAAAGAGTTAACATAATTCGAGAAGCACATACTTCTCTCATATCAGGTCATTTTGGTGTAAGTAAAACAGTTGCACAATTCTAAAGGTTCTGTTATTGGCCAATAATGCATGAGACAGTTTCTAGATATATCAAAGGGTGTACTATGTGTGCTACAAGCAAGCCCAATAATAGGAAATTAAGCTTGTACACTCCACTTCCAATTCCTTCTTGTCCTTGGGAAAGTGTTTCCATGGATTTTGTTGGGGGATTGCCGAAGTCTAGGAAAAGTCATGACTATTTGTATGTTGTTGTGGATAGGTTCAGTAAAATGTGTATTTTGATACCATGTAACAAGCAGGTTACAACTGAAAAAATAGCAAAGTTGTTCTTTTAGAATGTATGGGTTCATTTTGGGTTACCCACTTCTATTGTATCTGCTCGAGATTCTCGATTTGTTGGGAAGTTTTGGTCGAGTTATGGGAGTTGATGGACAATAGGTTGAAGAAGAGCACATCATTTCATCCACAAATAGATGGTCAGACATAAGTGGTCAAAAAGACAGTGATCCAGTTGCTCAGAGGCTATTGCAGCGAGCATCCAAGCTTTGGGATGAGAATTTGTGTTATGTGCAACATGCTTACGACCGTGCCAAGCATTCTTCTACTCAGAGATCTCCTTTTGAGACTTCTTTTTGTTTTATACCAAAGTGTCCCTTGGATTTTGTCTTTGGTAAAGACATAGCAGTTGATGGACACAATGATGTGGACAAAGCAACCAATTTCATTAAACAAATCCAAGAAATTCACCAGGAAGTACAGGAACAGCTGGAAAGAAGTCAAGCCAAGTACAAGGCAAGACATGACAAGCATCGAGTTGAGCATAGTTTTCAAGTTGGTGATCAGGTCTGGTTGTACATCAGTAAAGACAGAATGCATGGTGAAGGTAAGAATCTAAAACCAATAAGGTATGGACATTTCAAGATAATTGATAAAATTGGTGAAAATGATTTTGGCCTTGATTTGCCAGCTTATATGCAGATCTATTCAGTCATTAATGCAGGAAACTTGAGATTGTATGAACCTTTATTGATTGAGGATCCTGAAGATCAAAGTCAGTTGCCTTCTATTGAGGACTTGTTGCCTTAATATCTCAATGAGTTACAGGAGGACACAGTTCTGGACAGGAGGGTAAGAACTTCACGTCAAGGGGATACTAAGTGCTTGAGAGTAGGGCTCAAAGGTTCAAATCCAAGTGAAGAAAAATGGATAGAAATTGGACGAGTGAGGGAACTGTATCCT
The DNA here is from genome assembly GCA_000404065.3 of Pinus taeda. Lineage (NCBI taxonomy): Eukaryota > Viridiplantae > Streptophyta > Pinopsida > Pinales > Pinaceae > Pinus > Pinus taeda. The sequence continues at coordinate 82,647 of APFE031322119.1, forward strand.
CACTTGATTGATGCCTAAAACCAACTTTTGGTGGTCCAAAAGCTTTTCAGTGGGAAGGCGTGATCCAAAATGGATCTTAAATAACCCTTTTAAAAGTCTTCAAATATGTTAAAACCAAAAAAAACAACATCGGGGTTAAACCGTAGCAATAAAGCATTGATATCGCATCGGGGGAAGCCAAGCAGTGTTAACAGGCCTTAGCCTTAAGAAAAATGCGATAGCGATACAAGCGAAACAACGTGAACGATTGATTGAGCACGTAGATCAACGATAAACTACCCATATCGCATTATAACCTTCGAATGGGCAAAAGAGATCAACGGTCTAGATAATCTACCAATATCACATTATAACTGTCGAATGGGTGAAAGAGATCAATGAAGAAGATTACATCGCAGATCCCTAAAGGGAGGACTAACATAGGCGGACCCGATGGATTTATAAATGAAACAACGAACCTTTTTGAGTTCTGTGGTAAATGGTATATCGGGTGGGCTTCAGGCGGTAAGTGGTATTGGAGTGGCTCCACTTGATTCCATACATTGGCTGACACCTAGCACACCGCGGGAGAGAGAAAAATACTTTTTTGAGCTGGTAAACTCCGTGCAAGTAGGCCACCCGAAATGGCTGTCAGCCGTTGGATTAAAGATCATGGATCAGATGATGAAGAAGGCATGAGCTAGTTGGATGATCAGGTTGGATGCAAATCATCCAATTGAAGGCAAATCAATGGTGAGCTTGTGATCATGATCAAGGCGAACCCAAGAGGATTATAGATGCAACACTATAAAATTTGAAATCTGGCTTTGGCGTTTTTGTCGGATTTTCTATGTTTTCTGTGTATTTCCTTTGGGAACTAAAATTACATTGTTTTGAGGATTTGTGCCGGGGGAAGGCCAAATGGTTGGTTCAACCCGTGCTGCCATTCTTGCTGCCTGTTAGTTGACTTGTGCCCCAATGCCTTATGCATTTTACAATTATTATTTAAACGCTCAACAGGGAGATGAAAGGGAAGAAGAGGAAGACAAAGAGCCTGAAGAGGGAAGGCAAACAGACAAGGCCGATAAGCTTAAAAAAATCCATCCCATGACAGAACAGGGAACAAGAACACAGAGTTCAAAGATAGAGGAGAGAAGGAGAGTCAAAGAAAACTCACAACTATGAACAGTTGATCAGAGGCACTGAGAGGGATAGTCTGTGCACTCTTTAGGCTCGAGGTTTTTGAGTGAAATCCCTGTGTAATATCACTGTTGTTGTGTTATGGATCTGATTGAGCTCACACCTGTAAACTTTGTTCTTGAAGGTATAATATAGAGGTTGACACTAAAAGATAGACTAGGAGACATAGCTAGGGGGTCTGGTGAACTCCTTTATTATTTTGACTATGGTGATGCGTGTGTATTATGTTTTATAACTGTTCCTTGTCTATATTATTCACAATATTTTCAATCCGTTGCACTAAATAATATAGGCATTCTTGCACATGAGCTTGTAATACCTTTTCTTCTTGATTTAGTATCCATTTCAGATCAAGCAGAGATGGCCCAGGTTCAGTTGGAGCTGAACCTATAGATCACAGAATTGCAGTTACTAGCTCAGCTTTCAACTCCACTGGAAGTCAGGGAACAATGTACCACCACTGTTACAATAGCAATAGTGGCGCTCAACAGTGCAGTAGCAAATTGCATGCAGCTTTTTGAACAGTCATTCGAGGTCCTAACCACTCTACAAGAGGAACCAAATGTAGAGCGCCTAGAGATAGAGGCATGCGAGCTACAAAAAAAATATGATGAGGTCAAAGGGATCGCAAAAACAGTTTCCCTTACACAGAGGCTTGCACGGATGCAAGAGGCAAAAGCGCTCAAGGAACAGGTGGATGTTGCTCAGCATAAAGAAGCAGTCTTAAAAGCACGCCTACAACCATGGATAGACAAGGCTTATGTGATCACAACCTCCATTGAAGGGAAGCTCGCGCAACTACAGGAAGCTCAGCAGAAGATTTAGGGCAGCAGTAGTCACTGAGCAGCGAGTGGAAGAAGTCTAGTAGGCAGCTGCTCAGTGCACTGCTGAGGTTACAATTATCTAAATGGAGTTGGGAAGTCTTCGCGCTAAGATCTACGCACTTGTAGAGTGACTCAAGGGCGAGTCATTATGTTTGTGTTGGGGGCCTATTGGGCGCGGGATCCCCCAAGGATAGTTTTAGGGTTTAAAGCCCATATTTTGGTCAAATTTTGTAATCCAAGAGTAAAGAATCCATATTTTTTAGTCGCAGAGTGCGTAGATGTTAAAAGAGTCATAGGGTTGTCCGCCCTTATTTTGGAAATGTCATGTCGATTGTAGAAGATCTACCCATCGTCCGCGAACCATGGGATTGTATAAATAGAGCTAAGCTCTAAGTAGTTAGAAGAACCAATCAATGAAGCAATGAAGATATGATGTATGAGAGATAGCTCTGAAGTAGAAGTCTAAGTCTTGGGTCATAGCGTAGGTAGAGGCTCTGAAGCGGAGTGCGCAAAGGCCTAGCAGTCCGTAAGTGAGTGCGTGGACCCCTACATCTGAGTGTGCAAGACGGGTTGAGTCTGTAATTGGTCAAAATTATCAATAAAGAGAAGTATTCTACAATTTCTATGTCTTTATTTCCTGTTTATGCATATTTTTATATTGGGTATGAATTTCACTTATGTTAGTGTTGGTATCTTCATCCCTCCGTCAAAGATCAATCCTTTTGTTGCATTTCATATTAGGAGTCCTTCCCAGTCATCTGCGTTCCCTTAGGCGCATGGATCATCTGACGAGAGTGGTTTTGCTCATGTCCCTCATGTCATTTACTTGCTGGTTCATGTTTGTTCATTAAAAAAGGCATATACAGTCTTCTTTTCATTAAAATTTGCAAAATGTTGTCTTTAGGGTTTCATGGTCAATTAGGCTAGGGTTCCTTTATGGTTTCATCAATAAATATGTCGAAGTGTCCAATAATCAGTATCAGGCCATGAGGAGGTTTCATTATCAATAATTTCATCACCAAGTGTTTGAAATTGTGTTTTTTTCCTCAAAACTCTGTTTTGAGGAAAAAACAAAGTATTTAGTTTTTATTGTGTAAAAATCATGTAAATTTCATTTTTCTCATTGTAAATTTCTTCATCTGCACCCTGGTTTCTTTCCTTAGCCCAAAAGCTCCACCACCTGCAAAACAAATAAAGCTCAGGTCATTTGGTTCATTGTAAAGCCAAAAAGAAGTGAAAAAGTGCAAAAAACAAAGTTTCAAGAAAAAGCCATTTGTAAAACATTATGAAAGTGGGTAAATCATTCCCCCAAGTGTTTGAAGTTAATTTGTACTCCAAGAGCAAAGAGAAGCAAGAAAAATGGTTTTGGTGAGTGAGTGACAAGTTTGGGTGACTTTGGGTGAAAATCGACCAGCGCGACGCACTAGGTAGAGGGCACGACACATTGGTGAGGCACGACGCACTGGGTAGAGGGCACGACGGATTGGTGAGGCGCGACGCACTGGGTCTCCACACTCAGTGCATTTTTACAAAGGCACGACGCATTGGTGAGGCACGGTGCGTTGGACGAGTTGCGCGGTACACACAGCCAGGAAGCCCGAAAATTGCCAAATTTTCTCCAAAATCACCCAAAACGTCTGCATTTCCATTGATACAAGTAGGTTGAACTGCTCTCATGGTTTTTCATCCAAGTTTGATGAATGGTTGATGGTGTTTGATGAATGGTAAAGTGGGTTAAGGAGAGCAAACCCTATCCCTTCAAAGTTGTCAAAGGAGATTGTTTCTAGGGTTTTGTGTTGCTCATTTTACTACCAAGTATCCTCCCACTTCATCATTCCCTAGTTTCATATTCCCCTTACTTCCCTTATTTCCTAAGTTTACACATCCCTTAATTCACTAATTGTATACCCCTATCCTATTTCCTAAAACCCAAATACAAACCGCAAACCCTAACCATATACAAAAACTTCCATAACATCCCATATTTCCCTAGCTAAATCTATCCCAACAGTCCCTAATCCCCCACTATTTTTCCCTCCCCTTATACTCCGTCATTTCACTGTTTTTCCTTGGTGGCAAAGGTTAAACAATCATCAAAGGCAGTCCAACACAATTTGATACATCAACACCTATCTCTTCAGGACAATTTTTCCACCAGCAGCCATGGCATCTGCGTCTTCATATGATTTTGAAGAGGAAACCCAAAGTGACTCACCCACAAAGGAACATCCACTTAGGAGGCCTCATAGAGGTGGCAGACATATCAGAGAAGAACCAACCACTCTTGTTGAATTGCAAGCCTACCCTCTTGCCATTTCTTATTTCCGATATCAGTCATGTTATGAATTTTGTGAAAAGGTTGCTAGCATTCAGTTTCATCATGAGTTGGCTTGTTTATTTGTATTGCATTTACATGGTGATCAAGTCACTCTAGCTGGTGTCACCTTCACCCTTACACCAGAATCCATTTCAATAGCAACCGACATACCTAACATAGGAGAGCCATGGAACAAGAGGCATAAAATTGATCGGTAGCATTATGAACCATATATTAAGCCCGACTTCTTGAGGCAGCTCAAGAGAGTGTTTCCTTTTCGATACCTCAGAGATGAATATGCTCCATTAATGAAATTGATCATGAAGTATTTCAATTGTGAGGGCTGGTTCTCCCATCTGTATGCTTATCATATCAGCCTTCTCATGCATTTTACCCTGGTACAGATGATGAAAATTCCTTATTTCATGTGCCAGAATATTGAGAGAATGACCACTTTGGTGTAGCACAAGACCCCTCAGTAGCAGTTTAACAATATTTATCATTTTTCTCTTATAAAAATTGTGGTTGTTCATCAGCTTGGCTTGCAGGGTATCACTTGGGATGATTTCATCTCTCGTGAGTTTTTTAGAGCTTCTCAGGGACCTTCAGAGACTTTGCATGAGACAGGTGGACCTTCTGATTAGCATGAAGGTCATGCGACACACATTGCTACTGTGCCAGTATTTATCACTTATCAAAAGGGCACTAGGCAGTTGTTCGCGGCAGCAAAGCGAGTGTTATCTCCACCTGGGGTGGAAGGGGCCTCGCTTCCAACATCAACACCACAGGTTCAGGACAAAGGCAAGAGGCCAATGTAGGATGAGGGGCCTTCAGGTGAGCGAGACTTTATTATTGTTGAGGATGTTGATATGGGCCCAGAAAGCACAAGTCTCAAAGAGATCATCCAAGAGCAGCAGATAGAAATCAAAGCCTTGTCCTTGAACTTGGAGAGGGCTAAGTGGATTATAAAATATCTGGAGCAAAGGAATAAGCAACTTGAGGACTATCAGGTGACCATGGAGTTACAAAACATTAGGGAGAACTGCCAAGTTGCCCAAAGGAGGAGGGTGGAGTTCACTTCACTCGAACAGGAGATCAATGCCGACCGAGAGTATTGGCTCGAGAAAGTCAACATCCACTTAGAGAAACTGTTGGATAAGGCCGACAGGGATAAGGCATTGTTGAGACACATGAATTTTCACTACATGGCACGGAACAAGGCTTGCAAGGCACGAATAAAGAATTTAAAGGCAAAACTAAGGAAGGCATCAAAAAGGCAAAAGAGGCAAAAAGAGCATGATCGACTTCAGATATTGGCCGAGGCATCCTTGGCCCATCATAGCTCTTGATAGAGAAGGTCCAGCCCAAATTTCAAGAAATTTAGAGCAATTTTTGCATTTTGAAAATCTTTTGCACAAAAACAGAGTTTTCTTCCCTATGCGCCGCGCCATGTGGCGCGCGCTTTTGCTAGAGGGCTCTAAATCACAAAAACTTTGCATTTTTGGATTTTTCATGAAAAGTTATGCTTTCCTACCTATGGCCAAGAAATTTGGGTAGGTTTTGAGCCCTCAAAGAGGTCAAAAACACTCAAAAAATGACCTCATTGCCCATATTTTGACACATAGGAAGCAACCTTGGGAGATTTAATTTTTGATAGGGAAAATGAATACCAAATTGAAAAATTCCACTTGGGTTAGAAAGTAGACAGATAGGCCTTTCCAACAATCCTACTTGGAGCTTATTGGGACATCAGGAAGGCTTCCAAAAGTGGGTCCAAACATACGCGGCACATAGAGAATCAGGCGTGGCGCATAGAGGAAAAATTGCCAATTTGACTCAGTTTTGCTCTGTTTTTCGCCCAGTTTTGCCTAGTTTGACTTTTTCACTTTCCTGATGGCAAATTTATGATGTAATTTGATGAAAATTGATGGATCATGATGTAAATATGTTATATTTTTACTTGAAGAAGTAGATTCATCAGTTTAGAGGTTGTTTGAAATTGAATGAATCAATTTCCTTGTTTCTAGAGGCACACTGTTATGTTGCCTAGATTCTAGTTCTCAGTTTAGGATCAGTTGAATCAACTCCTAAACATGTGATCTCGACCCCTAGAGGCAAGGAGGAGCCATGTTTGTCTATATTATGTTGTTTTTCATTCATTAGCATGGTTGGACTCTTGAGAAATCCTTGAGCTTCATTGTACACTCTTATCAGTATTTTGGCTAAGGAATATTTGCAGCATTCTTTGGGATCCCTTTGGCATTTGTTTTGGTACAGTGATTTCTTATGTCTTTGTGAATTTATTCATGTGTTATATGTATCATTTCTCTTTACTTCTTCTCAACTAAACAAACAAGAGTGTAAGTAGAATACATTGAGAATTGCAGTGCTCTACTTGAAGTTTGATTTAGTCTTTAATGTTTTCCACTGTTTGGAGAGGATCCATGGCTTCCCTTGCCCTCTTCAACTCCTCCTCAGTCTGATCCATCCACCTCACTTGATTTATAGTGCCAATTACAGTTGCTTACCTTGCCCCATTGAAATCCCTGCAAGACTATGCCTCATTCCCTACACCCAAAATCTGCCTTTCCCTTTGAGCCCACAAAAACACCATTTTATCAAGAAAACTCCTTTACATCTATACCTAGCCTAATATTAGCAGCTATTTCAGTCATCTCAAGCCCTTAGTGAATACAATTTGCTGAGATAGACCCGGAGAGAGCCCTCTCCTAACCTGGTAGGGCTAGCTACCAGGCTGAGCGTGGTTTGATGTGGACCTAGAAGCTTACCTTTTAAGCCCGAGGTAAATCTAGGCTCTAACAACTTATAATGCTTATATGATGCGTGAATATATGTAATTGTGTTGGATAAGTGAATGCAAGTAAGAACATCTGTTTACGCGAAGCTAACCAAGATCTGTTAATAAGATAAGTAAGACACTTAGCCTAGTTTGGGAAATATCATAGTTCGCTACCCTAGAAGTGTGAAAGTATATCAACCCCTGGTTAGGGCTGCGTGAAAACTGATTGTAACCTTTTGCGAAGGTATTTAAGGGTGGAACATAGGGCTAAGCAACATGCGCGAAGGCAAGTATAGCTAGAATAAAACGACATCACATCCATCTCAAGGGTGCGAAAACTTGGTTCCAACATCCCCCCATACTGCTTCGGGTGAGACTTCATTCCGAACTCCGCGCGCTAATGCCGAAAGGGTGTAGGGATTTTTTTGGGTAATTAATGCTGAACTTGGGCTAGGCACCCACAAGCCAACAGTATGGGTATGCCTCCCCTACCTCCTTAAGGTATGGTACCACAACATAAAAGGAGACTTGCATTAGTCTACCCCCCTCTATCCCTATCCTCTTTCAATTCATCTTTATTAGTCTCTCTCTCTCTCTCCCCTATGTTGTCTAGTGATTGTGTCTTTGCAATGTACTTTGGTCATACATTTTGCTCCTAACACTCGTACGTTGGGGGAAAATTTGTTATCACCAAAAAATTTATCATCTAGCCTAATTTACTAGATGGATCGATGTACACCATATAAATCCAATTTTACCATAGTAAAATTGCTTTCACTATGAGAAATTACTTAATAAACCACCTATGTTAAGTAATTTATATTTAAACCTGTGAAGAATAATTAAATAAATCATTATTTATTTGATTTTCTTCTAGGAATAATTAATTAAACCATTGTTCAATTATTATTCCTTGTCATATTTGACCCAATCATGAAAAATAAACAAATAAATCATTCATTATCTTATTTTTATCTAAGAATAATTAATTAATTATTATTTTTTGTCAAATTTGACTAAATCCCTTAGCAATAATTAAATAAATACTTATTTGTTTATTATTCCTTAACTAATTCCTTGAGATGATAAATAAATCATTTATTTATTTATTAATTCTAAATAAAAGTTTAAATACTTTTTCCCTCCTAACCAAATATAATATAATATTCCAAGTGGCTATTCCAACAACGGGATCAATAATATTTTATTATTGCTCATTATTCGAGGATAACTCAATATTTTGTTATAAATAGAAGGGTTTTCCATTCATTATTCACTTTTGATTATTTTCATTGTAGCACACCATATTTTTGTTGGGTTTACACATTATAGAGGAGAGAGACTCTACAAAAGCTAAATACCTTTGAGGATAGCCAAGAACCCATCTCATAGAGGGGGACTGGTAACATTTATTTGTTCCCTTCACAGGTGTTATAATACAACTATTCTTTGTATATCTAGTTTCATTGTATGATTGGAGTTATTACTCTTTCTTTTTGTTGTTTAACTATGATTGTGGCATAGATCTGAACTTTGGCAGTTATGTTTCTACTAGTTGTTGTAGATCTACAATGTTTAGCAGCCATTTATATTGTTGATATTTTTTGTCATCCACAAGATTTAATAATTTGTTCTCTAGGGTATGATAATACCTGCATCAACACAATCATGCCCTCAACAATACCTGTTCAATGGTGCATATGTCATCATACATTACTACTCCTTTACCTTGCTCACAAGTTATCAACCAAACCAAGTATCAACATCATACATTAATCAACCTTACATCATAAATCAACCGTAAAATCATTCCATATTTTACGTTAGCTCTCCATTCATGAAATTTTATTACACTTATCACATATAGACTTTGACAGACCATGACTCAACCAGATCTACCTTCCAGCTGTTAGGCTTACACAAAAGGAACCAACTCTGATACCAATTGATGGAAACTTGAATAAATTGAGGGGGGGGGGGGGGGTGATTCAGTTTAGTACATTCATGGATCTTACAAATATTTTCTTATGCTTGATTAACTAAAACAATGAATGAGAAACTTAACACTTAATGAACAGTAGATTATATATTACAGAGCAATTGAACACATAAAATATTGCAGAAATAAAAACACAGAAAATGCATAAAACAATAGGAGAGACATAGATATATGTGGTTCACCTAGATTGGGCTATGTCCATGGAGAAACAACCAGTCCTTCCTTTTATACTATCCAACAAAATGAAGAGATACAACCTACAACAGATCATCTGTAATTTCCTCTTCGCTCTCACACATTCTACTCTCTCTTTCTCGCTCAAAATACACATACACAACCACAATATAATTCCCTCATATATAGTGAAGTGTTACCTTCTAAGGAAAAAAACCCTAAATTAAACATAACTTCTACCGTCAAATCATCTGCCTAATGAATGGCTCAGATTGACTATGAAATTACAATATTTTACAAGGCAATTTTACATCTATTTTTAGTTTCAGGGGAGGGGGCTCATAAAATCATTGTCACCCCCTAGAACCACTGATGGTGATTAAACAAATGGTGTTTCTGCCCTGTTAGGACCTAGGTCTAGCACAATGATACCTTTGAATAAGAAATATAATCAAGCTCCACAGCCAACAATCTCCCACTTGGAGACTAATTATAGTAGCTCCACCGCTGCTTCACTTGTTGGACAGTGAATCCACTTTGGACCTAAGTGTTTCTCATCTTCATCAGCATACTTGAAGATCAATTGAAATTGAGCAGAATCTCATTTTCTCCGTAGTTACAACTTTTATTAACATATCTACAGGATTCTAGCTAGTGTGTATCTTTTCGAGCTTCAATTGTCCATCTTCCAACATCAACCGTATGAAATGGTACGTGAGTTGTATATGTTTAGTATTGGAATGAAATGTTGAGTTCTTTGCAAGATGAATGGAACTTTGGTTGTCACTATATAACTTGCCCATCTCTTGATTCTTACTGAATTCATCCATAAACCTTTGTAACCAAATCATTTCTTTAGTAACCTCTGTTGCATAAACATACTTTGATTCCGTTGTTGAAAGTGCAACAACATTGAATTTTTGAAACCCAACTGACATTTGTTCCACCTATAGTAAACATATAACTAGTGGTGCTCCTCTTGTTATCTGTATCACCTGCCGTATTTGCATCAACATATCCCTGTAAATCAATGCTTGAACCACCAAAGCATAATGATTTATTTATGGTACCTCTCAAATATTTGAGAATCCACTTCACTGCCATCAATGTTCTTTTCCTGAATTTTTCATGTACCTACTTACAACTCACACTATATGTACAATATCAAGCCTTATGCATACCATTACATACAATAAGCTTCCAATTTCTATTGCATATGGAACTTTAGACATATAATCCATCTCTTCCTGAGTCTTGGGACACATCTTCTAACTTAGTTTGAAATGGCTAGCCAAAGGTGTAGTAACTGGTTTTTCATTATGCATATTAAGTATTTCCAACACCTTTTGTATGTACTCATTCTAAGACAATGTTAATTTACGATTTCTTTTTGTCTCTAGTTATTCTCATACCAAGGATTTGTTTTGCAACACCCAAATCCTTCTTTGTAAATGAATTTGCCAATTTTCCTTTGAGCACATTTATTTCTTGCATGTTAGACCCTGCAACAAGCATGTCATCTACATATAATAAGAATATAATATAGTTTCCATCATTTTTTCTTTTGAGATAAAAACAATGGTTAGAGTGACATCTAGTATAGCCTTGTTTAGACATAAACCTATTAAATTTTAGATTCCATTGCCTTGGAGCCTGCTTTAAGCCATACAAGCTCTTCTTCAACCTGCACACTAATTTCTCCTTCCCTTAGACCTCATATCCTTGTGTTTGTTGCATATATATCTCTTCCTCCAAATCCCCATGAAGAAAGGTCATCTTTACATCTAATTGCTCAAGATGCAAATCTGATGCTGCTACTAGACTTAAAATAGTCCTTATTGAAGTCATTTTAACAATAGGAGAAAACATTTCATCAAAGTCTATACCTTTCTTATTTTCAAACCTCTTCACCACAAGTTTAGATTTATACCTTTTTCTACCTCCATCTTCTTCCTTCAACCTGTAAATCCATTTGTTCTGCAATGTTGTTTCACTTGCAGGAAACCTGACTAAGTCCTAAGTATGGTTATGTCCATCTCTTCTTTCATGGCTAGCTCCCACTTCTTCCTAGTTTCTACATGTGTTACTTCTTCATAACATCCTGGTTCACTAGAATCAGTCAACGATGCATAATATAATGAAGGAGAGTATCGTTCAGGTGGCCTACTTATCTTGGTAGATCTTCTAACACCACTTTCAAGTGTTTGAGGTGCTTGTTGTTGTTGTGGTTGTTATTATTGTTGTTATGGTTATTGATCATTATGATTTTCAAACACCTTTAATTTTTTGTGATCTCATCAAGCATTGTGTATTCTCTATTTTCTTTTTCCTATTTCTTATCCTACATTTGATTCTTATACAAGACCATTTCATTGAATATGACATCTCTACTCCTAATGATTTTGCAATTTTCATAATGGTATAAGTGATAACCAAAATAATTAACACCATATCCAATAAAGGTACATTTATTTTATTTTGCCTCAATCTTTGTTCGATTTTCTTTATTAAGGTGGACAAAGGCTTCACAACCAAAATTCTTTAAAAATAAATAGTTTACATTTTTACTTGTCTGTGCCTCCTCCAGAATACCACCATCTAAGAAACTTAAAGGCTCTGTGTTTATTAGATAAACAACATTATCTACAACATCTTCCCAAAATTGTAAAGGCAATCATGCATGCAATCTCATGCATGTTGCACGCTCCATGATTGTCTTGTTCATCCTTTCTGACACACTATTTTCCTGTGGTGTTCCTGGAACTGTCTTCTCTCTGTGAATTCCATGCTCTGAACAATACTTATCATAATCTTTGTTGCAATATTCACCTCCATTGTCAGATCTAAGATACTTTAGCTTATTTCCTATCTCATTTTCAACCAAAGATTTTCATTTCTTGAAAGTATCAAATACATTAGATTTATTTCGAATACAATAGATCCAGTTTTTTCTTAATTTAATTAGTCCTTGAATTAAATTGTAATTCTATTCTCATAGCAACTTGTAGCAGTTAACTAAATTAAGTTAACTTATTTGGCTCAGTAAATTCGAGTTGAAATTATACTTAGAGTCATGTAGAGTGATCCCTAAATTTTAGGGGCCCAGGTTGAGTTCTTAGTGAATTGTAATTATTTAATTTAGTTTAACTGAGTTAAATTCAGTTAAACTAGTTCTAACTGTTGGAGGAACTAGTGAGTGGTCAAGTGAATTAAATTGGATTCAATTCACATGAAGTGATCAATCAGATAATTTATAATTCACTCAAAAATAACTCATGCATGTCAGTTCAGAGGAAGACCTAGTTGAGATTAGAGTTCAGGGATAATGTACTATCAGTTGTAAAATCATATAAATTAAACCCATGATGCATGCAATCAGAGGAAGGCGTATGGATGGATTGTATATTTACTAGTGAATAATTTCCCAATTAAATATGGGATAATTCCCAAGGGAGAAGCGCAAGGAAGTAGGGGCTTAGCAGGCAGCGGATTCGGCTAAGGATTGTCTTGAGCTGGTTTGTGAAGCAGTGAGTGAGATTGTACTTGTGCAAAGACTGTTCGGGTTGAACAAGCATTGTTTTTTCGTCTCAGATCTTTTGGTCAATGCAATATACAAATAGTGGGGTTTTTAGCTAAGGCTTTCCCTAGAAAATTATTGTGTTATGTGTGATTGAAATTCTTCCTTTTTTTGCTTCATGATTTCATCAATCAATTTTTGTTTCTGTTGATGAGTATAGTAGATTCAAGTCAATTGCTTTAGCATATCGCAATCTATAGTTTGAACCTACAATAAAAATATGCATGGTATTAGACTAGAAATCATAATAGAAGAGGAGAATAATAGTTTGTTGTGCAGATGAAATCAAATTTGCAGTTTCATACTTCAAAGCAAGCAGGATGTCGTTCTACGATTTGAGACTTGAGTATGCCCTTGAGGGCAGCTCGAATTACATAGCTTGGAAGGACAAGATGGAAGTAGTGTTTGAAGACAATGGGGTGAAGGAATTCATGGATCATGATATCCTGAAGTCTCCAACATATGATGTTAAAGATCTAGCAGAATGGAGAAAGTGTGTGGCAAAGGCAGAAGGATTATCTTATGATGCAAGAGGTTGACGAAAATAAGGTGGTAGTCTAAAATTAGACTAATGGTTAAGTTGATAACCAATCAACTATGTTTGACCGGATTCTGTACGTGACCTTTTTCCCTTGAGGGTTCCTCTTTTCTCACTAAACACCACTGGACCCACTTGAAATTTACCTTTTAACAAGTGCTTCACTCTGCACCATTGATCTTCTTTCTCTATATCTAACAGTTGTCGCTTTCCCTGATCGCCCACTGGCTCGTCAAGCTTCCACCGTCGATCTACTCTATCTGATCCAACGGTCATCGCGTGATCTCACGCAGACTCTAGCACAATCGTTATCACTTCGGAGACATGCGAGAAAAGTTGTTTTCTCTCTCCTCCATCTGCTATGTGTTGAGCTCTAAAGCTAATCACACGGACTCGAAATATTACCGCCTACTACCTAAAAGGCATGTGAGATAACAATTATGGTTTTCCAAAATTATACCATGTGCATAAATCAAAACTTTAATAAAGTGCTTACACAGAGGTTTAGCGTTTAATCTCGATATTCACTTTAAACGTGAATCGACAACGATTTACGATAAAACACATAAAGGCTGTGGTTTATAAATAAAACATTAAAATAGAGGAAATACCCATTTAGGGTCTTGAACATCGATGCACAGACACCAATGAACTTTTCAACCAGAATTAACACACAACTGCACACTTAATCGATTGATTCAATCAAATAGAAATTACAGGGTCTTGGCCCTCTCAACTCAATTACAACAGTTTTATTTGACCTCTGTCACAACCTCAAACCCTATCTATCACTCCAACTCTCGCTTATGCACTCAAATCTCTATCATCTCATCTAATCCTTCTCCATTACATTATTTTCTCTTTTATGAGTCAAATCCTATTCTAACTGCATTAATAACTTGATTTCTATTTTAACCAATCTAACAATTAAATCTCTAGTCTTAAGCTATGTTACACACTTACGCTAACAACTTATCCCTTAGTCTAAAAATAATACAATTATGTAATTATTGTAATAATTAAGTAAAGATCATTTTCGAGAGATCCAACCCTCTCTACTACAACTAACTTTTGACCACTTAGGTCAATGAAATTCAACTCATTTAGCCACAACATGTGAACAAACAATCACATTGCTAGCTAAGTCCAGATGCTCCTGCATCAGACTCCCGGGGAAGAAAAGAATCATTCCTTAGACTTTAAAGGTTTACTCCATACTTTTTCAACTCTATTATTGTCAACCAACTAGCATCCTCCAGTGGTTTTCCTCTCCATTTGACTAGATACTGAAAATAAACATGTCCTTTGGTTCTTTTGGATACTATTTTCTTCAAAACAGCTTCCACCTCTTTCTTGACTGTCTTTGGCATTTGTTCTTCCCAGTTCAAAGTTTGAACTTCATCTTCTGTAGCTTCCTTCTGTAGCTCTGTCCCTATCTCTTTGTATGGATACAAATCTGCAACATTGAAGATAGGTGCTATTCCAATTCCTTATGGCAATTCAATTTCATAAGCATTAGTTGAAAACTTTCTTACAATTATACATGGCCCTATCTTTTTCATCTTTAGTTTATTGTAAGTCTTAGTAGGAAATCTTTCTTTTCTCAAGTATACCATCACTATATCCCCCACTTGGAATTCTTTCTCTCTTCGCTTCATATCAAATCTCTGTTTGTATTTTCCACTACTTTCTTGCAATCTGCCTTTGACATCTTCTTGTAGTCTCTGCATCTGCTCTGCAAACTCTTCAGCTTTTGCACTTCTTGTCTCCTATTTACCCAATTTTCTGAGCTCATACACACCTCTTGGATTCATTCTAAAATCAATTTGAAATGGACTCATTCCAATACTTCGGTTTGGAGTGTCATTATAAGCAAACTCTTCCTGAGCAAGTGCTAAATCCCACTGCTTAGGATTTTGATACACTAAACTTCTAAATATGTTCCCCAAGCTTTTGTTTACCAATTCGGTCTATCCATCTGTTTGAGGATGTTATGCTGAACTGAAACTAAGGTTAGCACCTGGTTTCTTCCAAATAGTTCTCTAGAAATGCCCAACAAACTTTGTATCCCTATCAGACACAATACTTACAGGAAATCTATGTAACCTTACAACTTCTAAAAAAAAAAGATTAGCAATATGTGTTGTATCACTAGTCTTCTTACATGCAATGAAATGTGCCATCTTGGAAAATCTATCTGCTACAACATAAATGGAATCATTCCCCCTTTGAGTTCTAGGTAACCCTAAAACAAAGCCATACTAACTGCATCCCATGGTTGGTATGGTATTGTCAATGGCTGGTACAATCTTGTATTTTGGCTTCTCCCTCTAGCATGCTGACATATCCTACACCTCTCAACAAATCTCTTAACATCAGTTTGCATCTTTGGCCAATAGTAAAAAGCATTTACCTGAGCAAAGGTTTTGTCTTGTCCAAAGTGACTAGATAGTCCTCCACTGTGTTTCTCCTTAATTATGTTTTCCCTCATATTGTTATCACTTAGTAATTTCTCAAGGTTAAAGAAAGAAATCACCGAGGTAACCACAAACCAAATTTTGGGAATAGGCTCTAGCCAACCTAGGCTCAAAGAGGACTCTCTCTATGTGATTTAGCTTTGTTTGCTGGGATTTCAGGCTAGTTATGAATGTTCAGGGGGGTTCTTGATTTGTATTGAATATTGGATGGTGGAATCCTTAAAACAGATGGATCTAATGATGTCTTTGGACCATTGGGATATGGAGTCAATAGAAGGGCAGAGAATTGGATCAACTCACTAAAGGGAATGTTCAGAGGGAAAGCTAGCAGAGTAAAGTGCAAGTATTTGGAACAAGAGGGTGAAATGGTTTTAATCAGGGTGATATAGCAATTAAGAATTCTAAAACTGAGATATAAAGGAGGAATAGAGGGTAATCAAAACAAAGGGCAATTAAGAATCCTTTGATATGGATTAACAAGAAACAACCTAAACTAAGGAGCAATTAAGAATTCATTAACTTAGATATCAGTAGAAAACATGTATTTGCCTAACTGTTAAAACAAAGTGTAATTAAACAAATTCTAAGATAATACTCAAGTTATAGCATTCAGATTCAGATATACATTATGGAAAATCTTTAAGAAATATAACAACAACATGAGAAAATACTTATCTTCACTTCGCTCAACACATGAATCCTTTGAAATATCTAGTCTTTATTCATCAATCCAGCTTACTAGCTCAGTCAATGCTCCAATGGCTTTACAATATTTTGATCAACAATTCTATATAAATGTCTAAGAATCCACCCAAAATACTTCAAATGAAGAAGTACTTTATACAAATTCTAAATTGAAATATCTTGAAAAAATATCAAGGTTGGTTTTACAAATATCTCAATTTTTTTTACATTAATAGAACTTAAATAAAGGAAACTCAAAACTAATGAATCTATTTGGCACTATATTTATGGATTGATGGTGAAAAATAAGAGAAATTCGAATTTTATAGCAACACTTAATTGATGATGAGGCTTCCAAGTCACTCACTGCCTCCTTCCTTTGTGCATTCTACCCCAGAAATTCTACAAACTTAGGGTCTAGTGATACCTTTTTATATCTCAATCCTAGATAGATATATAAAAAGTGAAAAAATTTATTGTAGATAAGTACGTTATTGAGATAAACCTCTCTCAGTTTCCAAAATTTCATCTCCATATGTTCACAATATTCTTTGTAAAACGATGTCAAAAACAAGACTTTGCACAGTCCGAAAAATAGGCTCTGAAGATATGAATTTATCTCCTTTTTTGTAATACCTGTGTAAAAAGTGATATAGGCTTTTGTATAGTGGCCTTTAGGAACACAATCCTCCTCGAGTTTCTCAAAATGCATCTTGGATTGGCCATAATAGTTTCTGCAAAATTATGACTTAAACAAGAAATTTCTGGAATATGTACCATTTCTGCTCTGTTTTTTCATCTATCTTCACTTTTATTTTTCAATATGATACACTTTTACTGATACTCTTTTGTCTGATACACTTTTTCTTTGATGACCTTTCAATATCCTTTACTATGTTTTACTTTTACTGTACATTTTAACTTTTTGTTGTGTTTTTCAACAGTAAATCATTTAGTTTTTTTATATGTATCATCATATGGTAATGGATATTGATCAACTTTTTGTATGTTTTGTTCATCTACATCTCTAGTCTGGTTACCCTATTCTAAACTGTCACTCCTCTATATAACTGTCCTCTTCTTGGCTTTGTGTGTATTAGTCTTCATCTTCGTTCCTTGTGTAACTGGTCTTCCTTTTCTGAATTTGGTCTTTTAACAGGTTTCTGGTTCGAGTCTTGGAGTAAATAGGTTCTTTTTACTAGTATCAGAACTGTTTATCCAAGCTCTGATCTTAGTTGGATAACCTAAAAACAATCAATAATATTTCAGAAAACACGGTCTGCATGAAGGGCGCTTGATGGCTATATTTGCAATGGGATGCCCGAGAAAGGTCTCAAGGCATGAATGGAGGTAAAAATAGCTTTGCAGAAGAGTAGGGTGGCACAAGAGGGTTTCAAGGGTTTACACCATAATAGTGGCGAAAAACGAGAAAACACGGGCTTTCAGTGTTTAAAATTTTAACGGGCATTCTTTTGAAAATTGCGTGAAGTTTCATATTAACGGAGGGTGGGTGGTTTATCGGAATGGCGGGGAGGTGGTTTTGGAGGGCCATCGCACCACTTTTGTGGTGCGGGCAGTTTTTGGGAGGGGTCACCCGATGCCATACATCATCTGACACGTAACATCGGGGGCCAGGAGGAAAACCACTTTATCGAGCGGTTATTGTTCAGCCATCAAGCATGGCCGATATGGTTGTGCGCCATTGGATGTGGGGGAGGGATGATCAACAGTAGTTGGGAAGTGAAGCTGCGCGAGGGAAAATGATGGGGGTTGATGGGGGGCCCAAGGATTTAATTATGGTGGTTCGGGATTAGTTAAGGGACTAATCCAGGGTTAAGTGATCTGGTCGGGCTTTAATGAGGGATTAGGGAGTTGGGTGAGGCCGATGCAGGATTAACTTAAATTTTACCGAGGTTAGGTAAATTAAGTGAGTTTATATCGGGATAAGGGGTAGTTTATATTAGTTTTTATTAAAACTAAGGGGTTGGGATATTCTATATAGGGTCTTAATTATTTACGGGAAAAGGGTTATAATGGATTTATATAATAGAGTTAATTAATTAATATGAAATGAGTGGAGATGGGTTTTTCTTAAGTAAAAAAGGGTAAAGTGTATGCGATTACGTGTTTTGATTTATACTTAGGACAAAATCCTTTGGCATGTTTTTTGGTGAAATAGGATTTACATGGGGGGTGAGTCAATTCTCCTAGGTAAATGGTGTTTAAACCATAGGAAAAATGGATTTTCTTAGGTTAATGAGGGAAAATGGAATTTTATGAAGGGGGAATGTGTTTTTATGAAGGGAAAATGTGTTTTTATGAAGGGGGTTCTAGTACTTGTTCCCCTAAGTCATTAAGCCGAGGGTCCGGTCCCTTCAAAAGTCAGAGAAATGCTTTGAGCCTTTTTGACTTGTAGGATTTAAGTACTAGAACTTATTTATGGGAAATTAGTGAAGTGAAGGGGTGAAATGAATGAGGAGATGTTAAATAAACCATATTGTGAACCATTGTCTTTGCTTTGTTTACTACTTATGCATATTGGAAAGATTCATTTAAAACAATGACATAAGAGCTTTTATGTAATCACATGATATTTCTGCAACCTTTCTACTACTTACGCACTTACTCATCCTACCATTTTTTCTTCACTTTATTAGGGTGCATTTAGGCTATCAAACCCTTATCAATATTTTTCTTTTCTTTACAAAGTAAACTATCTAATTCTAACCTTATATCATCCAAGGGCTCAGATTAAATTGATGAACTCGTTTTATTCATTCTACCTATCTAATAATCTGCCAAGATTACAATGTTTGGTCAGATTTTATTCTCTAACTATAAACATAAAATTTAAAACATGAAATAACCAAGATTAAATAGTTTGATTACCATGGATTGTGGCATGAATAACAAGTTGCACACAATCATTATTATGCAGAAAAGTAAATAGTAGTGGCATTTGGAATTGCACACTTTCATGGTCTCTTTGTTTTTGGGGTTCATATATTTTCCTCTTTTTTTTACCTTCTCTTATTCTTTTGTCCTTTGATTTTTCTTTTAGGACATACCCTCTTTACATTTTTATTTTTATTTTTTATAATATGGAAAACATTTGTAAAAATCAAAGGTATGTACAATATTACAATGCTTAACCTTAGTCATTCAAAATTATGACTCCTACTGGTATAGGAACCTAACACATAGAACATTTGGGAATACACAATTTGTTACCTTTAAACAGTAAACCTCCATGGATACGATAATCTGACCATTGACTCCTGATATGAACTATTGGATTTTGTATAGCTGCATAAATATCTTTGAAATCTACATCATCTTTATACATATCAACCATTTCTTCAAATCCTACAATACCAACTCTTAATTCTTGCACAATGAAATTTACTCTACTCAAAGCATCAACAATTGTTCAACTTACCACTGATATGTTTGATCACAAAAGTAAAGCTCTATAGAAACTCTACCCACTTGGCATGTTTTTGGTTCAATTTTGGTTGGTTGTTTATGAACTGTAATGCATGATTTTCAGAATACAATATAAGCTCCTTTGGTAAAAAATAATGTCTCCATTTTTTTAAAGCTTGTACAATAGCATAAAATTCTTTATCATAAGAAGAATACTTCTTCTTAGCTTCATTTATTTTCTCATTAAAGTATGTTATTGGTCTTTGTTCCTGACTCAAAGCTGCTCCAATTGCAACTCCATTAGCATCTATTTCAACTTGAAATACTTTTTCAAAATTGGGTAAAGCTAAAACTGGTTTATCTATGATTTTCTTCTTCAGAAGCTTAAAATTTCTATCTGCTGCTTCTATCAATTTGAATGGCTGGTTAGTCTCCCTGATTGTTTCAAGAATTGGTGCACAAATCTGACTAAAACCTCTGATAAATTTCCTATAAAAACTTGCAAGACCATGAAAGCTTCTTACCTCAAGTATGTTCCTTGGAATAGGCCAGTTCCAAATAGCTTTGACTTTCTCTAGATCCATTTTCAAACCTTCTTTAGAAACTACAAATCCCAAGTAAATTAATTCTTCTTTCATGAAACTACATTTCTTCAGATTTATCAGTAGTTTATCTTTCTACAGAGTTCTTAAAACCAACTTAAGATGCTCCAAATGTTTTCTTTGCTTCTACTAAAAACTAGAATATCACCAAGATAAACAATAACAAACTTTCCTGCATATTATTTTAAGACTTAATTCATCAATCTCATGAATGTACTAGGTGTGTTAGTGAGTCCAAAAGGAATCACTAACCACTCATACAAACCATTGTTTGTTTTAAATGAAGTCTTCCATTCATCTCCTTCTCTAATTCTTATTTGATGATGTCCACTCTTCAGATCTATTTTAGTAAAATACTTTGACCCATTCAAATAATCCATCAAATCATCTGTTATTCTCTTAACCTTCAAATGATACCCAAATACAGAATATGCGAAGAAAAGATATCCAGAACACAGAATATACGAAGAAAAGATACCCAGAACACAGAATAGCAATGATTTTATTATTCAGAGAGTAATGTTCACTTGCCTCTTCGAGGGGGCAACCTCCAATAGACCAGAGCTCGATTACAAATAAGACACGATGCTCCTCACAGGGAGTTTCTATCCTTTATATATGACTCATACATGTAATACCACGGGCCAACACCGCGGTATTGCTAATACCATCTATCTAATACTACGACCCATTTGCAACTAACTGTGGTTCCGTTATTAATTGTGGATTAACCACTTACAATTATTAATATGGGCTTTATTGACTC
>APFE031322119.1:110096-125802 GCA_000404065.3 Pinus taeda
ATACTACGGCCCATTTGCAACTAACTATGGTTCCGTTATTAATTTCGGATTAACCACTTACAATTATTAATATGGGCTTTATTGACTCTTGACTATGACGTGGTCCCATTATATAGATAAGGGGGTTAGGGTGGGACCCTAACATCATCCATGTGTGGTAAAGGAAATCTATACCTGATAGTGATGTTGTTTATGGCTCTGGAATTGGTACACATACGCCATTCACCTCCTTTCTTTTGACTAAGTATTGTTGGTACAACACATGGACTAAGACTTTCTCTTATTAGTCCCTTATCCGTCAGTTCTTTCACTTGTCTTCCAACTTCTGCATTTTCTTGAGGAGTTAATCTGTATGCTACTTTGTTTGGAAAACTTGCTCCTGGTATTAGGTCAATATGATTACTAATACTCTTGATTGTTGGAAATGCATTTGGAAACTCATCCACAATAATATCATTAAAATAATTCAACAAATTTTTGATTTCTTCAAGTAAATCATATAAGTTTGTGGAAGTCAAAATTACCTTAGGTCTCCCAATGCCAGCAAAATTCATTTCTTCGCCTTTTCCAACCTCTTGCAACAGCTCCTTTCCACTCATCAACATAACATTGTTTCCAGTTGTTCCTTTGTCAGCTTCATCCTTCAATGGTAGCAATGTATGTTTATTTACAACCTTCTCTAGAGTATAAGTATTTCTCTTCTCATCATGAATAGCTTTCCTATCAAACTGCCAAGGTCTTGCCAGCAATACATGGCATACATCCATTGGCATTATATCACACAATATAACATCTTTATAAGTACCAATCTATATCTCTACCTTGCATTGTTCTATCACAATAATATGATGCCATTTTTGCAACCATGACACTTTGTAAGGAGTAGGGTGTACTGTCTTCACTAATCCTAGTTTGTCCAACATTTCTGTAGAAACAAGGTTATTAGTGCTTCCACTGTCAATTATCACTTTACAACATTTGCCTTTGGATTTACATGTAGTTCTGAATAAACTCTTTCTCTGAGTTGGTTCTCCAGTCTCCTTCTCTGCCTTAAGCAATACCCTTTTCAACAATAGGGATTCTCCTTCTTCAGGGGATTCTTCCTTGTCTGCAATTTGAGGTTTTTCTTCCTTTGCCTTAGCCACATTCACATTCCTCTTACTTTTTGCTTCATTATGAGGACAGTCCCATGATCCATGTCCCCATTCTACACATGTATAACATCGAATATCTCTTCCTCGACCTCCTCCTCTAGGTGCAAATATCCCTCTATTAAAGTCTCCTCTTTGTGGTGGTCTACTACTTGAACTTCCTATCTCACTCTGATGTTGCTGAAACCTTGGTCTGGTAGTTCCTCTACCTCTTATTGAACTTTTCCCTTTATTCCTCTGATTTTGTTTCCTCAACATCTTCTATTCTACCTTTAAACTTGCTTGGTAGGCATCTTCAATTGTCTTTAGACTCAGCAAGTTGATCTCATCATGTATGTCATATCTCAAGCCATTGATGTATATGGCTACCTTCTCCATGTCATCCTCTACATGTCTTGCTCTAATACTTAGCCTATAAAACTCTTCTATATATTCTTTGACAGACATTCCTTTTTACCTTAAATTTTGTAAATGTTTGAAAAGATTTAACTGATAATCTTTTGGCATCAATTTAGCTTTCATTTTACTCACCATTTTATCCCATTGCTTGATCTTGGACTTTATTTTTCTTGTTCTGGATGTTTTCATTTCATCCCACCAAATATCTACATGACCCTTCAATCTGGTAACTACAAATTTCACCTTCTTTTTATCATCAACCTCCTCATAGTCAAAATATTTGTCCAATGCACTGATCCAATCCATCAGCGCTTCTTCATTGAGACTCCCTTCATACACAGGAATTTCCACCTTTGGTTTTCCACCTACTTTAGCCAACATCTTGATAACTTTGGTAGTCTCATTTTCCTCCTCTTCTTCTTCCTCAGAATATTCTTCTGCAGCACTGGCAACTCCTTCATCAGGTGCTCTCCTCTGGGAAGTATCCATTGTGTCCATCCTTGTACGCAGATTCCAGATTTCCTCCAGCATAACTGCATTTTCTTTAGGTCTTCCTCGAACTATGCCAGCTTCTCTCCTTGGTGGCATGTTTACTGTAGTCAACTCAATCTTTGTGCTTTGGTACCAAAATGATGTAGGAGGTTGACAAAAATAAGGTGGTAGTCTAAAAATAGACTAATGGTTAAGTTGATAACTAATCAGCTGCGTTTGAACGGATTCTGTATGTGACCTTTCTCCCTTGAGGGTTCCGCTTTTCTCACTAAACACCACCAGAACCACTTGAAATTTACCTTTTAACAAGCACTTCACTTTGCACCGTTGATCTCCTTTCTCTAGATCTAACAACTATTGCTTTCCCCGATCGCCCACTGGCTCGTTGATCTACTCCATCTGATCCAACGGTCGTCACACGGACTCTAGCACGGTCATTATCACTTCGGGGGCACGCAGAAAAGTTATTTTATCTCTCCTTCATCTGCTATGTGTCGAACTCTAAAGCTAATCGCGTGGACTCGGAATATCTCTTCTTACCACTTGAAAGGCACACGAAATACCACTTATGGGTTTTCCAAATTCTACCACGTGCATAAATCAAAACTTTAATAAAGCACTTAAACATAGGTTTAGTTTTTAATCTCGATATTCACATTAAACATGAATTGGCAGTGATTTACGATAAAACACATAAAGGTTGTGGTTTATAAATAAAACATTAAAACGGAGGAAATACCAGTTTAGGGTCTAGAACACGAATGTGCAAACACCAATGAAATTTTTCACCAGAATTAAAACACAACTGCACACTTAATCGATTTATTCAATCAAATAGAAATTACAGGGTCTTGGCCCTCTCAGCTCAATTACAACAGTTTTATTTGACCTCTGTCACAACCTCAAACCCTATCTATCACTCCAAATCTCGCTTATGCACTCAAATCTCTATCGTCTCAGCTAATCCTTCTCCATTACATTCTTTTCTCTTTTATGAGTCAAATCCTATTCTAACTGCATTAACAACTCGATTTCTATTTTAATCAATCTAACAATTAAATATCTATTCTTAAGCTCTGTTACACACCTATGCTAACAACTTATCCCTTAGTCTAAAAATAATACAATTCTCCAATTATTACAATAATGAAGTAAAGACCATTTTCGAGAGATCCAACCCTCTCTACTACAACTAACTTTTGACCACTCAGGTCAATGGAATTCAATTCATTTAGCCACAACATGTGAACAAAAAATCACATTGTTGGTTAAGTCTGGATGCTCCTGCATCATCCTAGAAGGAGATTGAGATCTTATTGTCTCGAATCTCCAGGTAAGGAAACTACATTTGCAATGTGGAAGGCATCAACGAACATGTTTCAAAATAACAGTGACCACAAGAAGCTGGCATTGAAGGACAATCTCAGAAAGATCAAGATGGAGAAGGGTGACAATTCCAAAGTACTTGACCAATTTCACCCAATGTCAGAATGAGATTGGAAGTGTCAGGGTTACTGTTGCAGAAGATGATCTGGTGAGCCTAGCACTTCTGGGACTTCCCAAGAGCTGACATAGCTACCAGGACTCGGTTAATGGGAGGGATAAGTTACCAGAGTGGGAGCGATTGTGGTCCAACTTGGTACAAGAAGAGATTCGGCGGAACACCAAAGATAGATCCTCATCAACGCATGCTGATGAGGAGAATTGTGCCTTAGCTGGAAGGGCGAAGAAAGGGAAGGGGAAGTCATCCCATTCCAAATTAGATTCCATTCAGGGTGGCAAGAAGAAGGACATGTTGAAAATTGATTTTTTTCACTATCATGAGTTGGGACACTATGCTACAAAGTGTCCGACAAGAAGGTCGATAAGAAGCCATTAGGAGGAGCGCCAGGTGAAGCTCTTTCTTCACAATTTGAACTAAATTTCACCCTCATCATTTGCATGGCGTCATTAGAGATGGGTAGTGTATGGTACCTGGATAGTAGGGCCTCATTCCATATGACTGACAACAAATATCTCTTCAGTAACTTGGAGGAGAAGGACCTCCAAATGCACATTGATATGGGAGATGATGGATAGTATAGAAAAATTGGCATCGGTATTGTTACCTACCAGAGGGAGTTTGGTTCTCCCCTCACATTGAGAGATGTCATGTATGTTCTGGGTTTGAATAAGAACTTGGTTTCTATTTCCATGTTGGATGATCAAGGTTATGATGTGATATTTAGTAAGGGAAAGGCTTTCCTTTGTCACATAGCCATAGGACAAGTGAAGCAAATTGAGGTTCGAGTAAAGAACCTCTACAAATTGGAGGTAGAATATTGCATTGCCTTGAGTACTAAAGAAGATAAGGTGCAAGGTCAAGACATTGGTGAGTTGTGGCATAGAATATTTGGTCACTTGCACCACAGAGCTTTGAAGATCATGCAACAAATTTCTATAGGACTTCCCAAGGGTATACTAGAGTAGAGAGACACATGAAAAGGGTGTAAATTGGGGAAGTACACCAAAGATTCCTTTCATGACAAAGACAATCGAGCGCAAGTGATCCCTGATTGAGTTCACTCAAATGTGTGTGGATCATTTTCGACAACATCCATAGCCAAGCATAGGTATTATGTAATATTTGTTAATGATTTTTCTCGTAAGTGCTATATTTTCTTCATGTAAAAGAAAGATCAAACATTTGCTAAATTTTGTGAATTTAAAGCACTTGTTAAGAAATATACTGGTAGGAGAGTTAAAGCTCTTAGAAGCGATACTGTTATAGAATATGTGTCGAATGAATTCAAGAACTTTTGTGCTTTAGAAGGCATTCGACATGATGTGATAGCCCCTCATAACCCACAGCAAAATTGGGTGGATAAAAGGAAGAACAAAGTATTGTGGGAGAAGCATGGAGAATGTTACATGATAAAGGCCTATCATTGCACTTGTGGGCCGAAGCATGCAACACAGTTGTTTATTTACATAATAGAAGCCCTCATCATATTCTCAAGATGAGTACACTAGAAGAAGATTTTTCAGGGGAGAAACCAGAAGTGTCACACATCAAGATCTTTGGTTCATCAGTCTATTGTCATGTTACCAAGGATGCATGGTAAAAGCTAGAGCCAACAGCTGAGTTGGGCATATTTATGGGGTACACTGATACACCTCACGACTATTGGGTGTACCTGCCATCCAATAGGATGACAGTAGTTCATAGAGATGTAAAGTTCGCTTAAGAGAAGGCCATGAGATGTTCCCTTGAGAGGTAGATTCAACTACATGGAGTTGAGGAGATTTTAGCTCCAAAGGAGGAACCCCAAGATGATGTGGAACATCCACATGTAGAGGAGCAGAGAGTGGAATCACCCACTGATGTAGAGACTTCCAGAGATGGGAGAAAGCACATAAAGGAGGCTAACATATTATTTCATGATGTTAGAGAGAATGTGGGAGGACCCACATCATAGCACAGGCAAAGGAGGTCAATAGAGTGGTACACTGGATACACGGCTCTGATGAGAAAGAGTGTAGATATTGAGCCATCCTCATTCGAGGAAGAAGTGTAGAAACCAATGTGATTTGATGCCATGGTTGAGGAGTATGAATCCATTATCAGAAACCATGTTTGCAGGGTGGTCCCAAGACTAACAAACAAGTTAGTGGTGAGTTCTAGATGGTTTTACAAGATAAAGCAAGCAATAGATGGGAGTGTGGAGAAACATAAGGCCATATTTGTGGCCAGAGGTTTCTCTTAGGTGGAGGGAATTGAGTACAATGAGACCTTTGATCCTGTAGCAAGGTACTCATCAATCAGATCTATTCTAGCACTGTCAGTGTAGATGGGAAGGAATATACATCAGATTGATGTAAAGACAACATTCCTCAATGGAATTATTGAGGAATAGGTGTATATTAAGCAGCCATAAGGATTTGAGACCTTCAATAGAGAGTCGCATGTGTGCAGACTCAAGCGAGTGTTGTATTGATTGAAACAAGCACCCCATGCTTGGTACACGAGGATTTACAGTTATTTCACCAGGTTGGGATTCACCAAAATTGAAGAAGATGCAAACCTTTACCATATTGTGGTTGAAGGTAAATTTTTTATTATTGTACTATATGTCAATGATTTGATTCTGACAGGTGATGAGAAGTTGATTAAGTCTTGCAAAGAGGGTTTTACAAGAGAGTTTGAGATGAAGGACCTAGGGCTCATGCATTATTTTATTGGTATGGAAGTATGGCAAGGAGATGAGGACTTTTTTGTCTCTCAGGGAAAGTATGCCAACACGATACTAAAGAATTTCCACATGGAGAGCAACAAACCCATGGAAACTCCTCTAGTCGGTACTTGGAGGAAGGAGGATGCTACTTCAGGTGAAGTAGTGGAGGCTATTATTTATAGACAACTTGTGAGTTCACTTATGTATTTGGTGAACACACAACCATAAATGTGTTATGCAATTAACCATCTTAGTCAAGCCACGGTTAAGTCAACCAAACTGTATTGGAAGGAAGCTAAACATGTGTTGAGATACCTCAGAGGCATCACTCAGTTTGGTATTTGGTACAGACGGACATAGGGAGTGAAGCTTCATGGCATCACAGATGCAGATTGGGCAAGGATTGCATCCGACAGGAAGAGCACATCGAGGGGAATCTTTGTTACTGGGTCAACAACAATTTCTTGGTATAGCAGGAAGCAAAGAACAATTGCACTCAGTTCAGTAGAAGCAGAGTACATGGTTTCTAGTCAAGCATCTTGTGAGGCTATCTGGATGAGGAAGATACTTGTTTGATTGTTTGGTCAACAGATGGATCCAACAGTGATTTGTTGTGACAATCATAGTTGTATCAATCTTTCTTAGAATCTAGTTTTTCATGATTGGTCCAAGAATATTGACATATGATATCACCATATATGAGATTGTCTACATAGGAGAATCGTGTTGCTAGAGTACATTCCTACAAAGGGACAGGATGCAGATATTTTGACAAAGGCATTTTCAAAATGAAATTTCGAGTTTCACAGAGGCAATATCAAGGTAGCAGATAATCCCTTTCTTATTGAAAGGGAGTGTTAAAAATAGCAACAAGAAAATCCTAATTTAATTCATCCTTGAATTAAATTGGGAATTAAATTGTAATTATATTCTCATAGAAACTTTTAGTAGTTAACTAAGAACTTTTAGTAGTTAACTAAGTTAAGTTGACTTAATTGGCTCAGTAAATTCAAGTTGAAAGTCTATCTAGAGTAATGTAGAGTGATACCTAAATTTTAGGGGCCTAGGTTGAGTTCTCAGTGAGCTATAATTATTTAATTCAGTTAAACTAGTTTTAATTGTTGGAGGATATAGTGAGTGGTCAAGTGAATTAAATTGGATTTAATTCACATGCAGTGATCAATCAGATAACTGATAGTTCACTCAAAAATAAATCATGTGTGTCAATTTAGAGGAAGACCCAGTTGAGATTAGAGTTCAGGGACATTGTACTATCAATTGTAAAATCATCTAAATTAAACAGATGATGCATACGATAAGAGGAAAGCCTATGGATTGATTGCATAGTTACTAGTGAGGAATTTTCCAATTAAACATGGGCTAATTCCCAAGTGAACATCACAAGGAAGTAGGGGCTTGGCAGGCATTAGATTTGGCTAAGAATTGGCTTGAGTTGGTTTGTGAAGCAGTGAGTGAGATTGTACTTGCACAAAGATTGTTCAGGTTGAACAAGAATTGTATCTGCTTCTTAGATCTTCTGGTTAATGCAATAAAAATATAGTGAGGTTTTTATCCAAGGCTTTCCCGAGAAAATTGTTGTGTTATATGTGATTGAAATTCTTCCTTTTTCTGCTTCATGATTTCATCGATCAATTTTTGCTTCTGCTGATGAGTAGAGTAGATTCAAGTCAATTGTTTTAGCATATCACAATCTCCAGTTTGAATCTATAATGAAAATCTACAATGGTAACATCATCAATAAAAGTAACATAATAATGAGAGCCATTGAGAGATGATACCTTAGCAGGTCCCCATACATCTGTATGCACAAAATCTAATTTTGTTCTCTTCTTCTCTTTCCCAACTCTGAGAAATATGACTCTCTTCTATTTCCCATAAACACAATTCTCACAGAAATCCAAATCAACATGTTTCAAACCTGGCAACAAATTTCTTGAGTGAAGAATCTGCATCCCCTTCTCACTCATGTGCTCGAGCCTATGATGCCACAATGTTGTATCTTCTCTTGTAGAGGTTAAATCATTAACAAAATTAGAAATACCATTACATAAATACGATGTACCAAACCTTTCTCCTTTTTCTATTACTAGGGATCCTTTAGTGACCTTCCAGGTTTTATCTATCAAAGTAGTTACATAGCCTTCACCTCCCAACTGCCTTATTGACATTATATTTTTCTTCAGTTTTGGAACATGCCTTACCTCCTTTAATAGAGATTGGTTTCCATTTTGTTGTTTTATGAAAAATTTACCCATTATAATGATTTTACAGGGTTTATCATCACCTAAACGAACCTGTCCAAAATATCCTTGAACATAATCATGAAAAAATTTCCTATCAGTAGTGGCATGGAATGAGGCCCCTGAATCTACCACCCAGGCATCAGAAATATTTTCTAATGAAAGAATCAAAGCATATTGCAACACAACACCTATCTCAATCGCTTCATGATTATTTTCTTGTTGTGTGTCTCCTTCTTTTCTCTTCCAAGACTTACAATCTTTCTTCATGTGTCCTTTCTTCCCACATTTCCAACACACTATCCTTGATCTAGACTTGGATCTGCCTTTCGTTGACTTATTGTGATATCCTGGGATCTTTCCTCTTTCCATTTTTCTTCCCCTAGTCTCTGTAGTCAAATCATTACCTGATGTCTCACCAGAGCTTTTGCCTCGCATTCCCTCGCTAAGGATGGCACCGACACCATCATCAAACTTTAAAGTATTAGATCCAGAGACAGACTTACTAATGGCCATAACTAAATGATTCCAATTTTTTGGCAATGAGCACATAAATAACAAAGCCCTAACTTAATCATCAAAATTTACTCCTACAGAACTTAACTGACTGGTAACTGTATTAAATTCATTTAAATGATCAGCAATAGATCCACCTTCTAACATCTTCATATTAAATAAACACTTCATAAGAAATACCTTGTTTGAGGCCGAGGGTTTTTCATATAGTTTGGCCAATGTTGTCATTAAACCCTTTGTTGGTGTTTCCTTTGGAATATTGAATGCCAATGACGCTACCAAACATAGTTGTATTGGTCCAAGTGCCTTTTTGTCAAGAAGCTCCCATTTTGTGTCTATCATACTCGTCAACTGCTTTTCCTTTCCGCTCAATGGTAGGTACAGATCTTTGTAATACAAATAATCTTCCATCTGGATCTTCCACAATTGGTAGTTTTCTTCATTAAATTTCTCAACCCTAAACGTAACATTTTCCACCATTTCTCCCACTCAAACCATGAACCCTTCTCTCCTACCAGTTTATCATCCAAATAGACCTTCGAATCTAATACTAGTTGTTAGAAAATTATGTATTACAAAAGAACATAACACATAAAATATTGCAGAAATACAAACACTAGAAAATGAATAAAACAAAAGAGACATAGATATATGTGGTTTAGCCAGTTTGGGTTACGTCCATGAAGAAACAACAAGTCCTTCCTTTTATATTATCCATCAAAATGAAGAGATACAACTTACAGTAGATTCATTGTAATTTCCTCTTCGCTCTCACACAGTGTCCTCTCTCTTTCTCGCTCAGAATATACATACAAAACCACCACAAAATTCCCTCATATATAGTGAGGGGTTGCCTTCTAGGGAAAAAAAACCCTAAATTAGACATAACTTCTACCATCAAATCATCCGCCTAATGAATGACTCAGTTTGACTATGAAATTACAATATTTTACAAGGAAAATTTACATCTATTTTTAGCTTCAAGAGCGTTGCCTCGGAAGCCTTGCTAGGGGGGCTCATAAAATTGTCGTCACCCCCCCTTGGAACCCCTTGATGACGATTAAACGGGCGACGTTGTCTCCTCGTTAGGAACTCGGGTCCAACGCGATGATACCTCTTACCAAAGAAGATAATCAGGCTCCACACCCAATAATTAGGCTTACACAGAAGGAATTGGATATGATACTAAATTGAGAGGGGGGGTGATTTAGTTTAGTGAATTCATGGACATTAGAATTGTTTTCTTGTAAGTAATTAATCGAAACAATGAATGAGCAACTTAACACTTAATGAACATTAGATTTAATATTTGAACAAAAAGTAATAAGTCAACCAAAACATTACATAAGCACATAACAACAACACATATGGACACAAGATATAAGTGGAAACCCATAAAGGGAGAAAACCATGACTTTGTTATTGTTGTGATACAAAGGAAAGCTCCTACTCCCTTATTACATCTGATTTTACTCCCTTATGACATTTGATTTTCTATAGGATCAACCTACATGAGGCTACTACCTCAATTTTTCTGCAAGCTACAACATGCAAGGAAGATCCAACTCCCAAAACTTTTTTGCATGCTATAACCCATAGGAGGCTCATACCACAACAAGATCTACCTTGTTATTTATTAATATACAACTTGAAAGGAGACTAAAATCCTTTAATACATACAAGAAACAACATGTTGGTCTACATATACTATAACTCGTATACCTCCATGTTTGTCTTTGCTGCTTCTTCTCCTTAAATATGCTTCACATCTTCTCTATATGTGTTAGGTAATAAACAACTCAAATCAGATCGCATACTCTAACTCTCTAACCATTCATGTCTCCAACCTCACACGATTTTATAAATGAACTTTGATGGTTGTTAGTATTCCCCACACATAAATTTGAAATGCCAATGTAACAAACCACAATTAAAATATAAAACTAATTATATCAATTATGTGATTAGCAACCAACACGCAGACAATTCAAATAATTAGCATATAATTTATGAATACCACAAGAAAAGAAGACTTACCTGTAGCGACGATATTCCTTACTTGTGATTTTGGAGTTGAACACTATTTGAATCTCGCTAACTACAACAAATTTTTGAGGACGAATCTCCACCCAATCATAGGCTCAACTACACATAATATTTCTACAATTGGGCACCCCTGAGCCCTCAATCAATGTACTACTGTATGGGAATCCTTTACCTCACTACACTCTTCTCCAGAAGAATGGTCATCTCATTCCCTGTTCGTCCATTAAATAGAACCAATTGTTCCAAAAATGGAAGGGAATTTGAAAGAAATCCGCATGCACACAATTCATGTGTCAACATGTAACTTTTATTTCTTTGTTTTAAGTTTTAAGTAATTCGATATTTCTTTTAATTTAACACTTTTTTATTCTATTCCTTTTTATTTTTTGTTAACTTTACTTATTTTTACTATTTTTTTATATATTTTATTTATAACTCTAGTTTATTATCTACTATTTTATTGTTTACTATTATTATATTTTCTTCATTATTATTATTTATTTAATATCATTATCTTTTCTTTTTATTTATTATTTTATTTACTTATATATTAATATTATTTTATTTAATTCTTATTATTTATTAGTATTATTATTATGGGGCATTATATACTCTTCAAGGAACTTTGTCCGAAGTTAAGTTTAGTCATTTAACATTTTATTTTATTTAGTTATTTATTACTTCATGTTTTCCCTACACCATTTTCTAAACTAGTATAACCAACAGGCATCGAAAGTTTCCACAACACTCGGGAAATCCTGAGGAATCTCTCATTTTTCCCAACTTTCATAACCATGCATAAAGCCTTATCAGTCTATACCATAACCCAAGGTTGACCCTAATGCTTGCTCCAAGGCTTAGACCTCATCTGCCCTAATGCAGGCACCCGGCTCAGTACTCCAAGCATCTCGAAAGACTAGCTCACTCCCTCCACACTCACTATGGTGCACAACTCCATGCATCGAAGTCCTTACACCCCCACCAGAATTCAGCATCCCAATCCAATATCAAGCACTTGGCCTCCAATATCATGCACTAAGCATTTTCAAGATGGTCTCATAGCCCCTCAAGGGTTATTGATCAAGACATATACAAGACAAAGGAACCAATGGCATATCTAGTGATGATTGAGTTTTTCCTCGACCCATATGGAGTTACATATTCTCCTTCGTAAGTATGGGATCCCATGAGATCATCAAATAAATCGACCCTCTCAGCCAATTGGTGGAGTTCCTATGACTCACCACATCTCAACATGCAACCAATGCATTAGTTATAACATCATAGTATCATAGGAAATAATCCACATGCCAAGTCTTGCATGTCATCATGAGAACATAATTTCATTGTTAATGGATCTACTTGGATTTTCCCATGGATGTAGTGACCACTTAGTGTCCCTGAACTACCTTGAAAAAAATATCATTGTTAACCATAAAAATTGTAGGCTCATGTATGTTTGCATACAATTACCACATGCTTCACACCATGGAATATCATCATATCATGACATCACATATTAAATGGAACCACGTGTCAATACAATCTCATAATATACCTTCATAAATATGAGAATCATCTCATGATTTTAGGTTGGTCATGGCTTAGAGGTCTATAATGGGTTATCTTCAAAAGAGAAATTGCAAGTTCATCGCTGACATTGGGGATAAAACATAGAAATTTCCTTCATTTCTTAAAACACTTATCTCTTACTTCAAATTTCATTCATCAAATTACACAAACTCAAAAGTCAAGTTTAGCATATCCCAATAATAGAGTATTTTTTTTATTCTTAATAAAATTTAATTCAACTAATAAACAAAATCAAGGCATGTGATCTTCACATTAATTAAATCATAAAACAAAATACAACACAATAATTATAAAACAAAAATTAATATAAATCTCAACCATTTTATATTGTTAACTGATTAATACAAGAACTACAACTTTTCAGCCCCAAGGGATAGTTCAGTTGGTCGTGTTCATGTTGCTAAGTACCTTGCTTATTAAGAGGTCACGGGGTCAAATCTCGTCAACGCCCATGCGATTAGGCCTTGCTAATTTGGTTGATGAGTAGATCCATTTGAGTTGATCTGCTTTAGTTGAACATTTTCTAATTATTATTACTCAAACATTTTGTAATCATACCATAAAACTAATTCACACGTATTTTAAAGTGTCCGTGAACCACCCTTTAAAAAAAAACTACAACTTTTCATTTTTCTCAAAAATATTGTTAAAATTTTAATTTATTATTATTAAAAATAATCAAATTTATTTAAATTAATCATTTAAACTTATAAAATTAATTTGAATCTATTCAATACTATTCAATCCTGGTACAAATACAAAATAAAAAATATCTTTAAATATTTATGTGTTTGTTTCTCTCTCTCTCTATATATATATGTTTAGTTGAACATTTTCTAATTATTATTACTCAAACATTTTGATCATACCATAAAACTAATTCACACCTATTTTAAACAGATATTATTATTCCTGTCTATACCATAAAACTCATTCACTCATATTTTAAACACATATTATTATCCATTATTCCTATCTATACCATAAAACTCATTCACTCATATTTTAAACACATATTATTATCATGATTATCCATTATTCCTATCTATACCATAAAACTCATTCACTCATATTTTAAACACATATTATTATCCATGACCCTACGCAAATATTATGCATTAGGTATTTTTTTTAATTGTGATCTATTATTTTTCTCAAACATGAAAAATATTTTTCAATTTAATAAAATACAACTTTAAATTTTTTTATTTTTAAATTTTTGTGATTTATTTATTAACATTTATTTCTTATGAGATTGGTTGTCAATTTGGACATGTTATTGCTCAATACCTCAAATAATGAGCAAGAGTACATGGTTCACATCAAATTTTATTTTTGTTTTTATTGCATTCCATAATTATTTGAGTAAGATTACATAGGCCACATTACATTCTGTTTTTTTATGCCAATCGATAATTAGGTTTCTATTTTTGTTTTATGCCCATAGATAATTAGGTTGACTTGGAATTAGTTGTAGGTTGACTAAAAATCAAAGTATAATTTCTAAAGAGAAACCTAATAAATTTTTTTAAT
Organism: Pinus taeda; assembly: GCA_000404065.3. Classification (NCBI taxonomy): domain Eukaryota; kingdom Viridiplantae; phylum Streptophyta; class Pinopsida; order Pinales; family Pinaceae; genus Pinus; species Pinus taeda. The sequence goes on from APFE031322119.1 coordinate 124,302, forward strand.
AAATTTTATGTATTTATCATAGATTTCATTGGTTGTAAGCATATTCTTCCTATTATGCCATCATTACTCATTTGTACTTCTATCGGGCAATGCACTATTGTACAATATAGTCTGCAGTGAGATTCATTGAGTTATGAACAGATTTTAAGTACCAAGAGTGTCCCTGCTTAGCGTGACACTGTGATTTTTTATGCCCCTGAGGCACATGGCTACTGTTAGATGTGAACTGATTTTCTAAGTGTGTTTTTAATATATATTTTTACATTATATTTTTTGTTGGGAAAGGAAAATGGGTTTTATATGAATTGTTTGAATTTTTGCAGTGACATGACCTGCATCTTCCTCGTGACCTACCCATTTATGTAATGTGACTAAGTCGATTTATTATTCCCTCCACCGTGAATGAAAGATGACCTTTAGTGAAGCGACACATGGGTTGGGTTGAACTCTGTAAATATGTATGTTAAACCCTCAATGTTAAGTATTATGTATAATATAAGGAATAAAGACTAATATCTGTCATGGAATTTGAAATGGAAAACATCACTTCACATATCTCATTTATTTTGAATTATAAAATAGGATGAAAAGTATTTTTTTTTTATAACTCAAAATCTAATAATTGGAATGCATTAATTATAACCATGTCATATTGTAATCTAATTTTGAAGAAAACATATTTCTAATATTAAATTGGATAATAGGTTTGGTTTGTATGTGGATATATTGATTTTCAATATTAAAATTTTGAAGAAAACATATTTTTAATATTAAATTCAATGATAGGTTTGGTTTGCATGTGCATATATTGATTTCCAATATTAAATTTAATGATGTGTTTGGTGTCTCCAAAACACAGTGCATATTTTCATTCTTGTGTTTTTTATGTATGATTATTTTTTCTGGTATCTTCAAAGCTAATGCAATGCCTTTCAACATTTATATTTCCAAATTTTTAAAGTTAAAAATGAAGAAAGAGAATGTGTAAAATTAGACAGTAACTTTGTAATTTTACCCAAAGCAGCTAATGCAATGCCTTTTCCACATTTATATTTTCAAATTTTTAAAGCTAAAAATGAAGAAAGAGAATGTGTAAAATTAGACAGTAACTTTGTAATTTTACACAAAGCAGCTAATGCAATGCCTTTCTAACATTTATATTTCCAAATTTTTAAAGTTGAACATGAAGAAAGAGAATGTGTAAAATTAGACAGTAACTTTGTAATTTTACACAAAGCATAGGAACATTGAACATGTAATAATAAAATTAGACTAAAAATAAAGGTGGAAAACAAATGCATCTCCATAAGCATTTATTCTTAAGAGATTATAACAAAAACTTTAACAGGTTGTACTAATTTTAATATACTAATTCTAATTTAACTTATCACTCTAGATCCATCAACTTCTAATCTACCTAGCATGGGCAACCATCAAAATTCTTGATATGAAAATTTGGAGTTAAATAAATCTCGGTTGGCTTAATTATTAATTTGAATAA
>APFE031322119.1:126048-142174 GCA_000404065.3 Pinus taeda
AAATTAAATTAATTAAATTTTAATTAAAAAAATTTAATAAGTAATTTTTTTTATCCCATTTATAAAATTTTAAAATGCCATAAAAATTTGCAAAAATATATTTTACACTCTACTTATTACTAAATCTAAAAATATCATAACCATGCTCGAAGTACTACATTAAGTACTACATAATACAATAAACTTTACGTTGTATGCATTATTTTCCAAAGGAATAAAACAAAACATAAAAAACATAGAAGAGGAACCTTCCATTGTTGTCATGGTAAGTCATGCATGCCATCCTTACAAATCGTTCAATGGATCCTAGTTGCTTATTTATAAGACAATGAACCAATTCCCTCTTATATTATTCTTTGTTGTGTTGTGTTTTTAGTTTGAGTATACTTTATTAGGTTTCTTCATCTTTTAAATGATCCTAGCTGCTTATTTATAAGACAATGAACCAATTCCCTCTTATATTATTCTTTGTTGTGTTGTGTTTTTAGTTTGAGTATACTTTATTAGGTTTCTTTGTCTTTTAAAGGATCCTTGCTGCTTATTTATAAGACAATGAATCAATTCCCTCTTATATTATTCTTTGTTGTGTTGTATTTTTAGTTTAAATATACTTTATTAGGTTTCTTCATCTTTTAAAGAAGATGACTTAGATTTAGATTTTTGTTAGTTTAATGGGAAGCACATTTTTCATGAGGTAAGCATTTGCATATTCCACTTGTTTTAATCATTGTAGTTGGTGAATTTTATCATCAATTATATTATAGTATCGAATTTATTATTAAGTCTTATGGTAATAAATTTATTATTAAGGTTGAAAATTGACATATAATATAATGTGATATTAGAATTTATTATTTAAAATCATTTATTTTTCATTTATAAAATTAATTATTTTATCCTATTTTATTAAAATTTTGTTTTAAATAAATAAATAAATAAATTTAATAATTAAAATTTTTGAAAGTATTTAATTTACAATTATAATCAATTTTTATCTAAATTTTAAATAAATAAATTAAAAAATTTTTGAAAGTAAATAATTTTGCAATTTAATCACTTTTTAACCAAACTTTAGATAAAATTAACTAAAAATGTATTTGGAAAGATCCAAATTTAAATTTAAAATTATATTTAAAAATATATTTTTTAATGAAACTTTTTTCTCAATTCAATGCAACAAAAAAAATAAATTACAATTAAAAATTTACAGTATATATCTATATAATCCAATAAAAATAACAATTTTTTTGAGTGGTCAAGATTAATTAAACATTTATTATTATTTTTTAATGGCTTCATGCAAAAAAAATGAATCAAATGAATTTGTTTTTTTTCTATTTTTCATTTATTTACTTTCATTTGACTATATCGAGCACCAGTTATACGGTCTTGTTTCATCCCATGATTAAGTGAGTGAGGCATCACATAATTAGGTAATTGATACATTTCTTTATTAAAAAGTTGCAAAATATTTTTTCTGTTAATTAACAAATTTAATATTATAATTAACATGAAAAATGTCTAATAATTTTGTAAGATAATTTTGTAATCTCCATAATAAATAAATAAAATTAAGATTAACTTCTTTATATTTTTAAATTTATATGTTTTTTGTCACTAAATATGTTTACCATTCAATATTTTCTTAATATAGTTATAACATTTAATATTTCAAAGAGCATCCAAAACAAATTAGTTATTTATAAATAATACACTGGATTATTTCTTAATTTTCTAAGTTAAGGTGTATATTAAATGATGAGTTCCATGATTCTAAAATAGATTTAAACCAATCCTGCTCCAAAGATACATTTTACATCTACATTTACAAAGCTCAGTCGTTGTTGGCTTAGGGGGTCCTAACCCAAGTTTAGAGTTAGTTGCGCCAACCAACAAATCCCTTTACTACTGGCCCTTTCGGAAACAACCCACATAGCGTAGGCTGCAATCTCATCCAAAGTAGTATGGGGGGATGCAAGAACCAAGTTTCTACATCCAGAGACAAGCATGATGTCTTTTAGTGCCCTAGATCTTTCTTTGTGCAGATCTATAAGACCCTGGGGCTCGATACTGCAACTCTACTAAAATGACCTTCAGACCTCGTGAAGGTCCATGATCGGTCTTTGCGGACCCTTAACATTTTTTTTATCCACTTACGCGCATCAGAGAACTATTGTAGACTAGGGCTCGTGTAGATAAGCTTGGGTTATTAATAAACATTAGATAATTCATTAAAGTCTTCGTGAAATTACATAAACATGCTTGCGTACATCATCTAACAATTATTCCATAGAATCATGCATCACTAGATCAATATTTCATAGACATGTTATCTCATCAACAACATAAATTATAAATTGAAGTAAATAGCAATACACAATATTTCTCCAAAAACAACTTCTTTATTGATTTCCAGTTCAGAATACAGACTCAAAACTTCCCTACACACTCAGCTGCAGGGGTCCGCGCACTTAACTATGGACTCTACCTATGCCTCTACACACTCAGCTGCAAAGCCTTTCTCTTCTATCTGACCCACTTCTCTGCGCTAAGACTTCTCTTCTATTCACCTATTACATCCATCATTACATTAGACCTCTGCCTTAGACTCTCTAAGACACACTTATTTATATATTTTTACATACAATCCCATGGTCCACGGAGCATGGGTGGATCTCAAAACTGACACAACTTTTACATAAACAAGGGGCTAAAACCCCTTTGACTCCTAACCATCTACACGCTTTGCATCCACAAATCACGGAGAATTTACAATAATTACATCAAAACTTGGGTTTTTAACCCCAAAACTGACCTAGGGGACCCCATCCCAATAGGCCCCCAACACAAAGATTGTGACTCACCCTCGAGTCACTCAGTTGGCATTGTGATCTTGCTGCGAAGATCCCCTAGCTCTACCTAAACTACTGCAACCTCGACAGCGCTCTGCGTGGCTGCCTGCTTGACCTCTTCCACTAGCTTCTCTATAGTTGGTCGTTCTGCGACCAACCTCATCATCTATTGTGTCTGCTACAAGCCCTTCATCTTATCCTGGATGTTTATCGAGATCTAATAAGCTTCTTTCAACCAAGGTTCCAGCCTAGCCTTAAGCAAGGCCTCCTTTTATGTGCTGCTTCTACTTGTGCGAGGAGCTCATTCCCCTCCTGCAACTTAGCTAGGCACTGCACTGGTGCGATGGAGTATGTTGTTGCCCTAACTTCATCATACTGCTTCTGCAGCTCCCTGATCTCCGTGTTAAGTGTCTACAGGTTTGGATCCTCCTGCAGATTGGTGACCAAATCCATGGCCTGCTCAAATATTGTTGTTCAGTCTGCAATTGTGGCATCCAGAGTAGCCAGGCCTTCCTTGATCATGGATTCACGTTGCTCCTAGACTTCCTACGAAGTTAACTACTACATTTTCAATTGTAGCTCAATGATCTTCATGTTGAGTTCAAATTGAACTCGATTAACTTCTGCCTTTTCTTCATGCACACCAACAGCTAGCTTCCTAATCTTTGCTTCTGGTTGTGCATCTTCAGGAATATGAAGCTCTGGTACTATTCTGCATGCCTCCGCGACTGATGACTCCAGTCATGAACTATGCACTTGGAGCGCCTCCTTTTCTTGTAGAATTTGTGTCTTCTCAGAGAACAGTTGCTGATTATTAACCTTGATCTCGTTGACAACACTAAGTGCTTGTTGTTCCTGAATGCGAAGCTCCTCCACAACTCCCTGTAATAGTGCATGCAATGACTCCAGTTGCATTGCGGTAAGATTCAGGCCCATATTTGGGACCCTATCAAGGAGGGTATGTTGTTCCTCGGTGTCGGCGTAGACAAAACCTCCAGACAAGGGGAAGATTTGCACATCCATTGACCTCCATGGAATTTCCTCCATGCCTGTACTTTGACCCTGCACTGAACTTCCTGCTACGCCACTCACTTTTCCATTGTCTTCTTAGATCATGGTTGCTTGGAGCTGCAACTCGTGAAGATCCTTTTGGACTCCTCCCAATGTTTGTATGTATTTTTGTTCCAACTGTTGTAGTACTTCTGTGGCGACATCCCTGACCTTATCACTGATCTCGTCTAGATCGCTTTCTGTGAGCACCAGGGGGTCAACCTATGTTTTATGAGCCTTTTTCTTCTTCCTCGATCTAGCTTGTTGTTCCAATTCTCACCTTTTCACAACAAAGGTGGTGTGTTTCCCTTCCTTGCCTCTGTCACCTTGCCCTATTTCTATTTCTATTATTGTTGAAGGTGACATGTCACCTTTCTGGGTCTCGCGCTGCCCCTTCTCTTCCTTCTCCTTATCAGCACGTTCCTTTTTGACTTGAGCCTTCTCTATAGCATCCTTCTTTTTCTGCACAACCTGCTTAGCTTCCTCCTTTCGTTTCTTTGTGGTTGCACTCTCTACACCGTTCTTGGCCCAACAACTAGATCTGAAAGGGTTGGCCAGTGTACCACTACCTCCTACACATTAGACTCTGTTACCAAATAGGGAAAGTCATACCACTTCTGTGTGGGGTCCTTCTGTGCCTGGATATAGACCTAGTGGAAGTTAGCCTTGAACGCTTCATAGGCTGACAACTGCATGTACAAGGTTGGGGACAACCTTGGGCGCTGGTTAACTACCATACAGAGACTTGCTTCCATTAGGACCCAAAAAATCTTAGTCTCTGTGACGTGTGCGGGGTCCTTCGTAGCCCATAGGGAGGTGAATTTCGCAGCCTCCGCCAATCCTTCTTCCAACAGAGGAAATTGGTTGTCCTATGACAAATCCCATGTAACCAACATAATGGAGACCAGCAACAAAGCATAATGAAATGGATTGGTTTCATCTTGGGCCTCACGACAATTTGCAAGGAACTCTTGGCATAGGTATCTGGACCAATTGAATAGTATGCCTTTCATGCACTGAGCTGCTAGAGACACTACGAGCACCGGAACCTCATCCCCGCAGCATTTTCTCATCACCTTCTAGCCAATATCTGTGCGGCCAATTGAACCACGGGGTCATTTATTGACACGATGGAATACCCTCACGCCTTCTTTACTAGTTCATAATCCTTCTTCATCTTCTCAGCAAGCTCTTTCTCCCCCATTTTTTCGCCAAACTCCATGGCTAGGTTCAAACCTTCATGCGGAAGGTGGGTAATCATGTGGATAAGAATATATGTGATGGGTATAGGCCTTCCTATCCATAAACACCCATCATGCACCAAAGTGAGCAGCTAGCGTATGCAAGTTGTGTTAATTAGGGTGCGGTGGTAATGTGGCACCCAAAACAAGTTAAGCAGCCTGGATTGCTCAACACCATGGACCCATTTGTCTATTTCTAGCACTATCACACCAATGCCTTCATAGTATACGTACTTCATGAAGTTATATGTTGCTAAGTGTGGGAACTTAGCATGATCCGCTAAGTCCCAGTCCTCCATCTTCAGTAACGGGACTTGTTCAAGTCGCAGACCTTCAAAAGGCACCTTCTCAGGTCAAAGGGGCGTGGAAATGATAAATTTCTCAGAGCATGGGTCTTTTGTAATCTTCACCTTTCCCTTCCTCAGAGGGATATACTAAGGGAGAATTGTGAGGGGCTCTGCTCCTTCGGCATCAACACCTTTTTTTCCCTAGCCTTATCCAACTTCCAGGTCTACAACCTTATGTTTTCCTTTTGTTGGATGCTTATCTTTATGTTGTGCTAGTGTTGCGGTATGCTTCCTTAGGGAAGCACGTATCTATATCAGCTTCTTCTACTTCTCCTTTGCCATGGATTGTTTCATCCTTGGCAAACTCAACGTCGTGGGAACCACAGGCGTACCTTTAGCACTGGATATTTCAGGGCCTGGGGCATCGGATACAATGACTTTTGAACTCAAAGCTTCTGCGAGGTTGGTGGCAGTCATCCTCTCCATAAATAGCTCAGGGAAACGTTTGTGTGGGTGAAGAATTCCTCCCAAAACACTCAGCGCATAAGTGAGAAACAACAAATATCAACAAAAACTCCAAGTGTGCAAAGTGTTCTTTGTTGGACCGACATGCATAATTTATAAGGGTTTTTGAATTCAAATCCGACCATTCACCCCAAATTTCGACCATTAATGTTGTTTTGGTGACAAATCTTCAAATATTTTGGCCTTAAATGCCACTAGCCCGCTCATCTTAACTGTCTTCTGGCTGTCAAATCATGAACAATGACTTCAACAGTCACTTTTCTGCTGTGCTGCATGGTGCCTCCCTCCATAGCGCAACTTCCTTCATGTAACATCATATAACAAAGCTTCACCATCTTCCGTGCAGCCTGCCTATTGTATAGTTCTCTAATTGTGGCAGTGTAGTTTATAGTCTGGCGCTCCCTTGCAACTGCCTGGAGCAATAAGACTGTCCTGCCACAATATAGTCATTATGCAAGATCCCCTGTATATAGCTTTAATCAACTTCCATTCACTCTTCCCGGAAAAGGTTCTCCATTCAGCTTCGTGAGCTGAACTGCGCCTCCATCTGTGATTTCTTTGATAATATATAGCCCCAACCAATGAATCTAAAATTTACCTAGAAATTTAGTAAACTTATTATCATATAACAAGACTAGGTAGTTTACCTTGAACGTGCAAAGCTTGATGTGTTGATCGTGCCATGTGTTTTCATGTTCCCTTTGTACTTGTTGATGGAATCCAGCGAAGAATCAATCCTCCTCAAGCTTCATCAATTGCGTGAGTCGTTCCTCCAAGGCTTCATGATCCTCCATACCTATGAAAGTTGTTATGTGTAGACTAGGCACAATATACTCCATTGGCATCATAGCTTCTACACCGTAGACCAACCTAAATGGCGTGTGTCTTGTCAGCTTCTTGCAAGTAGTCCTATATGCCCATAGCACTGCAAGTATGTGCACATCCCAGTCACTTCGCTGCGCGTTGCAGATCTTTGTCAGTGTGTTCTCCAAAATATTTTTGAAGGCCTCCACAGTCCCATTGGCTTATGGGTGGTATGGTGTACTCTTCTAATGATAAACCTAGAATTATTTCATTAGCGCGTTGATCATCTCATTCAGAAAGTGTGTGCCTATGTCTCTCATCAACACTTTCGGACAGCCAAACCTAGTAAAGACATATTCAAACAAAAACTTCATTGTTGTAGCCCCTATACAATCCTCAAACGGCTGTGCCTCTACCCATCTGGTTATATACTCCATCGCAGTGATTATGTAGTGTGCACATGTCTTCTCTCTTGGGGGCTAAATTGGCCCAACAAAATCAATCACCCATTTTTCAAATGGTTGTAATGATACTTGAGGCTGTAATGGAAATTCATCCCTTCACAATGGTCTACCCATTCTATGACATGCATCGCATGCCTTACAATATGCTTTATAATCCTTATGCAGTGTTTTCCACCATAGACCTGCGTGCAAAATCTTCTGTGCAGTTGTTTTTCCTGCATAGTGTCCTCCTGCAACCCCTCCGTGAGCTTCAACGAAAATGTTGTTCCTCTCAAAATCTGGCACATATCGTCACAATATCTCATCTACACCCATCTTATACAGATGTCCCACAATCACTGAAATTTTTTTTGTGCACAATACTAATTCCTTATTTTTCTAACTTGTATACCCTTCCGGTGCCATCCCCATAGTAAAAAAGTGGATGATATCAGCAAAATGATTATCCACTATGCGCACCATGAAGATTTGTGCATCTGGCAACCCTTCCTCCAAATTAGTAGGTTCCTCTCATGTTTTGATCCGCGACAGATGGTCAGGTCATGCATTCAACCTCCCTGGCTTCCCATTGACCTCAAAGTCATACTCCTGGAATAGTAGTAGCCATCTACAAATATTTCCAACCAAAACAGGCTTATTGACCAAGTATTTCAAGGCAGAATGATCTGTGTACATTTTGAAATGTCTACCCAACAGATAGTGCATGAACTTTTGAGGCACGTACACCATAGCCAACCCTTCGTGCTCTGTCGTTGAGTAATTCTTCTCGACATTCACTAATTTCCTACTCGCGAAGGCTATAGGATGGTCCATTTCTCCTTCGTTGGCTTGCATTAACACTTCACCCAACGCAGAGCAAGAGGCATCAACATGTACGTGAAATTCCATCTTCCAATCTGAGAATACCAAGATCGATGTGGTGAACATCTTTTCTTTCAATACATCCAAACTACACTAACATTATTCATCCCAACAAAATGTGGTGTTCTTCTTCAGCAATTTCTCCATATGCACAGTAATTTGAGTGTATGCTTTAATAAATTTTCTGTAATATCCTGTATGTCCCAACGTTGCGCACAACTTTTTTACATTCCTCGAGGCCTCTAGATTTACTATCACCACAATCTTGGCAAGGTCCATGTTAGGCTCCTACACTAGTAGTATAGGAGCCTAAATGAAACCAGCTCAAGAAAAGATAGAAAAGATAGATCAACGCCTTAGAATTCAGCCTCTTCGAGGGGGCAACCTCCTTTACATTACATAAATGAACAATTCTTGGATGATACAAATGAAAAGACCTCCTTTCCATATATAGGATTCTAAGGGCTCATAACATAATCAGAGCCGACATAACAATAATAATGTAAGGGCACAATAATAACAATAGTGGGCTTCTATGGGGCACAATAGTGACAATATGGGCACTACATGGGTACATCAATATAATAAGGGGGTTGTACTAATAACAATAAGGGTTACACTAGTAGTATAGGAGCCTAACAGTCCACCATCAACTCTTGTTTGCACACCACATGAACCAACAAGATTCCAAAGGGAACACAGAAATGCATTTCTTTAGATTCAACGTGATTTGGTATCTGTGACAGGTATTCAACATCAAGCGCAAACTTGCTACATGGCGCTTTACTAATCCAAACATCGTCCAATCATAAAAGTACACTTCCACGAACTTATGAATAAACTCCTTGAATGCTGCAATGACTATGCGAGAAAATATCGCAAGCACATTCTTGAGTCCAAACAACATTACAATGTATTGAAAACATCCCCATTCCATCGCGAAGGTCATTTTGCTTCTATCCTCAGGTGCGATCTTAATCTAATGGTACCCCAAAAACCCATTAGTGGACAAGTAGGCCTCCTACCCTCCAACATTGTCTAATACCTCATAAATAAACGGTGTCAAAAATGGATCATGGACACAGGCATCATTGAGCTTCCTCAAATCTATGCAAATCCTTATCTCACCCTTTCGCTTCTTCTCCTAAACCACCATTGGGCTCACCCAATCAAATTATTCAACTAGTTCTATGATGTCTACTTCCATCATCATATCCAACTCCAAGTGAACATTTTCCTTGTACTTAGGATTTTAGCAATAAGGCCTCTACTTAATAGGCTTTGCGTCTGGCTTCAGAGTGATTTTCATAACACCCAAGTCTCCTATTATTCCCTTCAAGTCTAAAAACTTAGTAGGGAACAGATTCTGATATTTGCGAAGTAACTCAACAGCCTTATCCATAGTAGCGTCATCCCAATAATCCCCAATTTTTGCAAAATTCAGTTCTGCTTCAGTCCCAATGTTCACTTGCTTGGTTTTAAATGGCGCGGTAATGTCCAGGTTGTCTATTTATGGGCCCTTGACTTCATGATGCCCTTCAGCCTCTGAAATATTAATATTTCTTGGATCTTCATCCTCCTCCTCAATGGTCACACTATAACATTCTAGCATGTGGTGCAACTAGGTGCTACAATCTGGTTGGACCCATTCTAGAGGTTCTTGCGGTACTCTGAAGATCATTGCCTTAATCTCCTGTAGAGCTTCATCAATGCTCTCGAACCCATCTTCAAAACAGAAGGTCATTAAGAATCCTTCCCTCAATATATCCCACTCCACAGTGCCATGGCAAAGCTCTGTCTCCAAATACCAGTTCATGGGGATTGTGTCTAAAGTATGGCAAAACAAGTATACCCACTCCAGCTGCAGCTCTTTTCCATAAGCTTTAGTCCACTTTGCTAGATGATCACATGGATCATTTCTCCCATCGTATTTCTCGGTCAATCAAATGTTAGGTCGACCAAACCATAATCTCATCATTCTTCTATAATCGCGCCATCCATCAAAGCTATCATTTTGCATACCCCACCATCTTGCGAGTGTAGCACGTTGTGCCAAATCTAACACTTGGAAGCAGTGATGCTCAGGGACTTCATTCTAAAATGCATCCAAAAACTTATCCACGTCAGTTAAACCATCATAATAAGGTAAATTCCTTACCTCCGATGAAATGCAGGGTAGCGATTTAGTCATCATGTTGCAACAAAATGTAGATACTTCATGCAGTCGATTTTGCCAATGCTCCAACTCTTTATCTGAATCAGAGGTGCAGGAACTCTCCCGGTCCCATGCAATTTGTCCATCTCCTCTTTGATTGATCTAGTCTTCATCTCGCGCTGTTATTTTGTAGATCTAATCTAAGTCATCCTCACTTTCTTCATAATAGTAGATCAGTTCAGTGTAGCGCACCGCTTCTGCAAGGTCCAATGGCACTACAACTTGAAGCGATTTCTTTTCAAATGATATTGTCCTCTTCTTCGATTTGATGACTCCATTCATGCCAATGGCCCAATCAATTCCAAGGAGCGCGGGGTATGGATTACTGTCATCAATGATCTTTATTACTTCAAAATCAGCTAGTGCGCTCACACCTTCTATATCCACTGTTACTCCATGTAGTCATCCCATAGCGATGATATTCTATTTGTTTGCTATTCTAAGCTAGATCGAAGACCACTGTAGCATGGGTCTCCCCATTATTTGCCAGTTTTTTTTGGAAAAATGTTCGCATTTGACCCTAGATCAATGATAACATAGTTCATCTCATAATCTCTTATCTGTGCGGTGAGCCTCATCTCACGCCCTATTCTTCCCTTATGTTTTCCAACTTTTCTGACTAACGTTGTCCATCAGGGGTGTTTTCTTTGTCTGTACATTTGTTTATTAACTCCTGGAGGACTTTCACAACTTTTCTATCATGCACCAGTTTCATGCAGGTCCCCAAGAACGTGGCAAGCACAGAGGGATCAACCTCTGTAGGCGCGCTAGTTTATGGTACTTTGTTCTGGCTTACTTAAATCCAACCAATTAATGTGAGTCAGAGTTAGGCTGAATAAATTCTTTGTTTAAAGAAGCCTTAGTCTCTACTAGTGTTGCCACATGATGATCAAAACAATACTTAATATACCACATCAACGCGCGATCCTAAAGAGCAGTAACCAACTGTGCCTTCTTTATATTGTCATCAGTAATCTATTGCATTGTCCACATAGCATTCACAACAAACCAAAACTGATATGTATCCTCACTCCCTATGCCCTTGAAAATCGGCAGCTTTATTGTGTTCGACATGTTGAATGGAAGTGGTGGAGGTGGAGGTGTGGGCGAAGGTGTGTGTGGTGGAGGTGGAGGTGGAGATGGAGTGGATGGATGATGTGTCCACAAAAAACCCTTTCTTATCAACTGGATAGTGCTCCATGGTGAGGCTATTACTGCTCCCTCATCGTCACTCAAAGCAAGTCCAATCAACAAGCTATATCCAAGACCTAATCTTTCTCAATCTCTTAAGAGTTTCCCACTTTGCGTAGCTTTGAACATCAAGGCAATGGCATAATCCATTTTTCACATAAAAACATCTTAATCCAGGTATTCAAAGATCTTAAATACATACCTCGCGGTCCCTTGAAAAATCTTTTCTCCACTTCGTTGTAACTGACTAAGGTGTCAACCGTGAATTTTGTGACGAATCCTCTTATAATTTGATCAAGCTAGTGATCAACAACCCACGTGATGTTGCCTTCAGAAGCTTCTAATCATCGTACCAGCTTTGGAGTCCACACTATTGGACCGTCAAGATTCCACCTTCCTTGACCATCTGCCAACTTAGCTAGCCACTTTTATAACTCCATCGGGAAGGTGTAGAAGAAAAATTTGTGTATTTACGTATACAAATATCTATCCAACCACTACTCCTTGGACAAGCGTGGATTCCTGCTTTCCTATGCCACGAATTCGTGAATCTTTTTATCCAACCACTTTGATATTTCCTTCTTGGTCAGATTCCAGTGATGCAACATCACACATCTCCCTCAAGTAGATCTCGGTCCTAGCAATGGAACCATTTGTTGGCTTAGGGTGTCCTGATCTAGGTTCAAATTTAGTTGCGCAAACCAACAAATCCCTACATTACTAGCCCTTTCGACAACAACCCGCGTAGTGTAGGCTGCAGTCTCACTTGAAGCAGTATAGGGGGATGCAAGAACCAAGTTTCTGCATCTAGAGATGACTGTGATGTCTTTTAGTGCCCTAGATCTACCTTCATGTAGATCTATAAGCCCCTAGGGCTCAATACTGCAACTCTACTAAAACGGACTTCATAACTTCACGAAGGTCCAAAATCGGTCTTTACAGACCCTTAACAGTCTCTTTATCCACTTACATGCATCAAAGAACTACTCTAGACTAGGGATCGTGTAGATAAGCTCAGTTTATTAATAAACATTAGATAATTCATCAAAGTCTTCGCGGAATTACATAAACATGCTTATGTACACCATCTAACAATTATTCAATAGAATCACACATCATTAGATCAATATTTCATAAACATATTATTTCATCAACAACATAAGTTATAAACAGAAGTAAATAGCAATACACAATATTTCTCTAGAAACAACGTCTTTATTGATTTCCAGTTCAGAATACAAACTCAAAACTTACCTGTGCACTCAGATCCAGGGGTCCGCACACTTAGCTGCGGACTCTACTTAGGCCTCTGCGCAGTCAGTTACAGAGCCTTTCTCTCCTATCTGACCCACTTCTCTATGCTAAGACTTCTCTTCTATTCACCCATTACATCCATCATTACATTAGATCTCTACATTAGACTCTCTAAGACACACCTATTTATAGCTTTTTACATACAATCCCATGGTCTGTGGACCATGGGTGGATCTCAAAACTGACTCAACTTTTACATAAACAAGGGGCTAAAACCCCTTTGACTCTTAACCATATACGCACTCCACATCCACAAATCGCGGAGAATTTACAACAATTACATCAAAACTTGGGTTTTTAACCCCAAAACTGACCCAGGGGACCCCATCCCAATAGTCGCTAATTCCTTTAATATATCGCAATAATCAAGAAATTTCACTATTTTTTTACAAAGGGATAGGAACAAGCTACTATGTAGCACTTGTCTATATTGAAACATTTCTTATACATTTAACAAGCATATAAAAGGTGTTCTATTTATAATAATATATACATAATATGTACATGTATCTTATATGCATTAAATTAAAAATCTTATTACCCAAAAATAATCATATTATAATAGTTTCTTTAACCATTTCCACCTACCACATATTCATGTTAAGCTTTTTATTCAAGGAAATTTATCATGTGAAATGATATTTAAGTCGATAGGCTTTTTATGGTGAGGTTCCTCCTCACGACACTATAGCAGATTCATTAGCCTTCAAAGAATATACCATTTCCATGGTGTGATTGACTGTGGGCCTCCGATCTCTGATTTGCTATTCCCGAGGTTCTTTGACTCTTAATAACTGCATGCCAAACACATGGCAGAGTATGAAATGATGACTATGGAAAGGACGTTACACCATAAATCCAGTGACTAGTGCCTTCTTGGACTAAGCCCTTTATCTTGGGACAGGGGGCCAATGATTTAGAATATTGCACTACAAATTGTTCCAATGTGTAATGCATGGGACCACATCACATGCGCTTGGGCCTTTATAATATCGTGGAATCGCAATCAGAAATTTCACAATATAGCATTTGGTTGTAGTCCCAAAACTTGTGATCTCTGATGAGTGACGTGGCCTAATCTACATGGAGAAGAATGAGCCCCCCCTCCTCCCCCACGAAATTTTATCATATAAAACTTGTGTTAACCCTTCCCACCCAACTT
This sequence comes from Pinus taeda, assembly GCA_000404065.3. Taxonomy (NCBI): domain Eukaryota; kingdom Viridiplantae; phylum Streptophyta; class Pinopsida; order Pinales; family Pinaceae; genus Pinus; species Pinus taeda. The sequence goes on from APFE031322119.1 coordinate 140,015, forward strand.
TACATGAAAACCTTTATTAACCTATGTTTTCCCAACTTCATGATTTATATAGACAGAACAAATATTTAAACTGTTTCCACCCTTCCGATGTGCCGATAACCCTTCATTCCTTTTAATTCTTTGTGACCATGGTGCTAGCCCCCAAATCAGAGCCCTCTCTATCGACGGTTTCCAATTGGAGGTGTAACCTTGATGCACGGCATGTCAATTCACCAATTTTTGATCATCAATCACCTTCTACATTTGGGCCTCAGTCCTATGGCCCTTCACGTGACCGCAGTCTCACCCCCGTATCAAAGCCCTTCAATTGGAGGTTTCACTTTGATGCATAATACGCCTCAACCTCCGATCATTGATCTCCCATATATTATGCCATCACTGCCACATATCTGCCATGTGTAACCTTTTGAATAATGTCATGTGCCTCCCTTGATTCCTTTGAACTCTTTGTGACTGTGGTGTTAGCCCCTAAATCAGAGGCCTCTATATCGATGATTTCCAATCGGAGGTGTAACCTTAGTGCATGGCATGTCAATTCGTTGATTGTCCATTGTCGATCACCTCTTTGAGAGCCAATATTGTAGCAAGAATGTTGCAACTCCGGGGTTACCAACTTTACTTTTATCAACTTGGTAGTTCGTAACAAACTTGGAAGCGTCGGTGCTATATGCACAAGTACTAGTTCTCACTGCAAGTTGTCACTTGGTCAGCTGGCACGAGATCACTAGGAGCTCAAGCCAACTTCTATATATTTCAAAAGAAGCTCTATGTATGATGAAATGAAAGAAAGATTACTCTAAAGATGATATTCTGACTATAGAAAGGAGAAAGACTAGAATGTAAAGCAAAACCTAGTAAACCCTAATTAACAAGCTAATTCTACTTTTGTCAAAAACACTACGAAAACCATGAAAGAAATGCAATTACCTACTCAAGGAAGTAAACAACATCTAACCATGCTATTTGTAGAAGAAAATAAGCAAAAAACATATTTTTGGATTTTTATGTGAATTTATCATGCATCTAATTTATTGTGTGTGAGTGTGGCAGTGAATAGGAGGCATGAGAGGGTGGTTTTGGAGATTGGGAAGATGTAGGATGGTGTGGATGGGTCCTAGGAGGTCTTAGGTGGCCTTCTGGAGGATTTTCCCACACTCAGCCTTCAAAATAAATCCTACAGGAAAACTACAGGAGGACACAAGAAAACTATAGGAGGAAAACAGGGAAACTACAGGAGGTCTACAGGAGGAGGCTGAGAGAAATTTTCGTTGTTTTGAGGGTGTGAGAGTGGGTGGAAAAGGTGGATGAAAGTTGGAATGAGGTGTTAGGACACCTAAGGTCTACCATGAATCACTAGGAGAAAGAAATATGATTGGGTTTGCTCAAGGAAAGAGGAAGAAGTTGTATGAAAAATGAAGGAAACTAGGGCAGAATTGAGGTGAGGTTTGGGAGACCTATAGGGCATGGATCAGATGGAGGGTGTGATTTCTGGTAAGCTGGCCTACTTCTGGAAGAGATCTTGTTATCGAGAAATCTAGTGTCCACTCAAAGCTGCTAGTCCCACTAAGACTAGTAGCTATCTTAGAAACAAACAAACTAAAACTACTTTCGCTTTCCTTGATGAGAAGTAGATAAGAGGGGAACAAAGGACACCAACCTCAGTCTTGTGCTTGATTCCTTGCTTGGTTCCTCTCCCTTCTGATAAATATTTTCCGCTCCTTATTCGTCTACCTAGCTTCAAAGAGTACCTATGGAATCAAAGCAGCATAATACTATCGAAGAACAAAGATCTACAATCATAATCAATATAGGACTAGATATATATCAACCAAACAAATGCATATATCATTAAACATACAAGAATGTGGACGAAAACTTGAATAACTTTATTAATATCAAGAATAAAAAAGAGGATTACAACCAATTGTTTTGACCTAGCATCATCCTCTTAGCATGAAAGCCCTTCTTCACCTCATGAAAAGCTTAGATCACCCAACACTATGATATTACACCAGGAAACCAACATCACTTCCTTACAAGATACAAGATTCTAGCCTCCAGATCTCTGGGATGAGGGATCCATATATAGATGATTGTAGGGGGGTGAGTCAGCTTCTGGGATTTTGATTAGTGTCCTCTCTTTGATAGTTCTTGATTCCA
>APFE031322119.1:143597-177127 GCA_000404065.3 Pinus taeda
TCTGGGGGAAACATTTGCTCATTGCTTAGGTTTAATTTTTAACGAGCTTGAACTTCACATAAAAACTGCTCATGGCGGGTTTATTTTTAACGAGCTTGAACCCTCCAGTAACACTGCTCGTGATAAGTTTGCATGCCCCCAGCATAATAACGCAAATCGAGGTGCATGCCCCCCAAGCTTCATTGCATTCAACACGGTGGTTGGAATGAAGGTTTACCTTCAAGATCTTTGAAAGACTCCACTTGGATTTTATGAGATCGTAATCAAAGACTCGATTTGGAAAGGGAGTTGTTTCATTTTCTAATGAGGTTGACACAAGATAAGAACCATCCTCGGAATCCACAGTATTTACAGTATTTGATAGAAAATCAAAAACTGAAGGATGATTAAGGTCGCTGGAATAATCTTTGTTGTAATCCGGAAGATGGGAATGATGGTGGTGATCTTCCCTTGGTGCCTCTTCTATCATCATTAACTGAATGATTCCTTCGTCTGTAGAATCTACATGTGACCAAGGATCTGAAGAGGTTCCATATTCCTTAGACCTATCTATCCAAACACTCGATGAGCGTTGACTTGGGTTTTCCCCCCAGGCCAAGAAAATTGATCACTACAATATTTCTAAAATGGCGATGATCCATGTTGTCAAAATGTTCAGGAATCTTCTGAATCCAGAAGATTTCATATTGCAGGTTCCCACCGTGGCCACTTCCGCTAGATTGTTTGGAGGCAGTAGGGCAAAAGTAACCATCAATGTAGGGTCTTTTAGTAGGCCTACTTCGATATTTTGAAGCGATTGAGAGCTTTCGTGGATCATCAGAATGCTTCCTGTAACTTGTGAAATGTTGGGGATAAATGTTTGTTGGTTGACGACCATAATTCCTCCTTGGAAGGGAAATGCAACCATCCTGAAGTATGTCGACACAAAGACAGCCATAGCATATATCCAAGGCCTTCCCAGTAGGATGTTGTAATTGAGGTTTTCGTCGATAACTTCAACATCAATTTCTACTATTTTTCCCCCCAGTTCGACATGCAAGTTACTCAATATCAAATATGGGGTGTATGTTCATCCATCAAATGCTTTTAATGTCGTCGATGATCGCGACAATGGTGGAGATCCTAAAGTTTTCCAGCAACTCATCGACATAATACATGTAGATGCCCCCTCATCAATAATTGTTCGATGAACAGTTTTGTTGAGGGCTTTTACTTGAATAAGGAAAGCTAGTTGAGCTGGTAACAGAGGGTCATATCCTTTGTGATTAAAGGCCACAAGATTGGAATCCGTTGGGTCAATCCCACCTATCGTTAATAATAAAGCCTGCTTTTGGGAGGGGCAATTTTGCAGTACCTCAAGTGTTGACATAACGGATGGCGATTGGGCTAGATCCTCCATTATATTATCATGCTGTGCTATTCTGGCACGAGGATTAAACATCGATTTGTGTACTACTCCCTTTGGCAGTTTTATCTTTAGTTTAGGAGTGATGGGTGGCACAACTTCAATTGAAGTTGATGTCAAACTACTAGGTTGATCATTATCCTTGTTGTTCGACATCTGTGGATTCCCGTAATCTTTATTCCTTGTCGATATCAAAGCATCATTTAGCTGCTTCGAAATAGACAACATTAGCACTTGGGATGGGGAAGCATTATCGCTAGCAACCAGATTTGTTCCTGGGTTCAGAAACGGATCAGTCAATACTGCCGAGGTTTTTGAACTCTTGAAGAATTTTCTAAGCTCAACTTTATATGGACAATCTCTCATCCGATGATCCTCATCGCATATCTGACACCCTGCAGGGGGTTTCCTTTGCCTAGAAGGGTTTGCAGAAGATTTTTTAGGAGACAACTCCTCCTGTTTCTTCTTCTTCCCTTTCTTTTTCTTCTTGCCTCCTGGTTGCTTGGGTTCTTTGCCTTTGTCAGTCGACATGACATTTACTTTTGAGGCGAGAATTTCTTCATTTTCATTTTGACTTGAAACCGTACGAGCCTTCTTTGACATAGCCTTTGCGGTTTTTGTGCTAGTCGTACCTATCACGCCATCACTGGCATGAGAGTCTTTGTTTGATTTAGGAGGGGGAGGAACATAAAATTCTGGTCTAGGAGCATTAGGGATTTTATCATAGAGCGTGCCAGACTGAGTATAGATCAAGTTTAGATATTGTGCACGAGAAATAACTTGCTCTTCAGTGATGACTACTCTCTTTGCCACATCTTCTGTAATAGAAGGTAATAATGACTTAATAAACCATTCAGCCAACAGTTGATCAGGAACATATGTTTTTACCATTCTACGATGACGTCACCACTCATGAATATGATCGGATATGTAAGTGGTCGTCATTCATTTGAAATTGGTAAGAGGCTTTGTTCCCATTTCATACCTTATGGGTAACTAAAAATGGGTTAAAAAGGTTGTGGCTAGGGTACTGAAGTTATCAAACGAAGCTTTAGGAAATTCGATATACCATTTTGCTGCCGGACCAGTTAACGTTCGCTAAAAAAGGCGAAGCCTGATTGAATCATCGTTGAGAGTGTTGGATGAACACCACAGATGAAAGGTCATCACATGATTCGACGAGTCTTCACCCGGATTTCCATTAAATTTAGGAATATTTGATGGAAGTTTATGTGGAGTCGCTGGCCACCAAGGGGCGTAAGCAATTGGATCGTTCGTTAGTCAATTCAGATCCGATAACTCTAAATTTGCCACGAAAGGAAAATGTTGATTCAGGCTTGGTGAAGCATACCTAGGATAAGATGGAATTTCCTGAGCAGTTGGCCTTTGCATACCAGCATAATGCATTTGATGTTGGTAACTTTGGTAAGGTTGATGGGCATGACCATTATGATATGAATGATATTGACCATTTTGAATGTACGACTACCCATTACTTGCAAAGACTCGTTGCTTAGATCCTTTGTAAGCTTGTTGAAATTGCAGTTGTTGGTATTGTGCCAGCCATGGTTGTGAAGCCATGAGATGTTGTCCAGTACTGACTGTTTGACCAAGATCAGGGGTAATGATCCCCATTTGAACCTGGGTCATTCCACTAGTCGGTGATTATGGTTGCGTCGTAGGGACAAGAGGTGGTTGTATTACGACCTGAGAAACCTGATGCTGGCATACAACAGGCAATGCTTGTACTTGCTACACCGTCACGATAGCTGGCGTATTGGGGATATTTGACACAGGTAAACTTTGTTGCATCGAGTATACAACTCTTGGTTGTTGAGGCAGTATTGGCACCCAACCGCTAGATATAATTCCAACATACCTTGAATTCTGTTGTGAAATCTTGTATGGTTGTTCTCCCAGAGGAGACAATGAAAGGGTATACCGCCCTCCATACGACGGTAACCCAGTGCTCAAAGGAATGTTTTTCCTTTCGGGATCAGATTGCCCAAATTGACACTGCGAAGTATCAATTTGTTGAGACTCAACATAAGAGATTCCAAATATTATTCTGGACGAATAAATGGGAACAGTCCATACTGTCGAAAAAGCCCTTGGATGAACTCTATCTGGCGATTGAGAGCTAGTTGGGACATATGGTATGCCGATGAACATTGTCGGAGTAGTAGCAGGAAGTTCTGTCACTGCCGTGTTAGATGACACAGTCCTAGATGTCGACGGTTGTTCAGACATATTTAGTCTATCCAAAATATTCCTCAACGATTCTTCAGGAACTTCCGATGGTGGGAGACTAACTTCTGATGAAGAAGGATATAGGGTGATCCCAACTCTAAATTGTGATGGAGCGTTAGATGGAGGATCTTCCACAATCTCTTCTATGGTAATCAATCCAAGTAGAAGAGATAGATCGTCAAGTCCGTAAAATATTTCTGGTGCCGAAGAAGGTATAGGTTCTATAGTGACTGATGTTTGGGGAGTAACACCTTCCGAATCAATTGTAGATGGAGCCGGTTCCGGAATAGAAGTCTTTACCGTCACACTAGGATCAGTTTTAATGTCCTTTTGTGGCTGCGGAATTTCTTCTGTAGAGGCAGGGATACCAGAAATGTTCAGAGTAACCGAAGTCTCTAAGGATGTCGGAGTACTTGCTCCAACCAAACTAGTGGACTTTGATCCAGTCAAATGAGTTCACTTTGTCCGGAATAGTTTTGTTTTCGGAGTCAATGACGGTTGACTCATAACCCTCCGCGAACGACAGGGTTTTGATTGACTTTCTTCCACGATTACGGATTACTCAATCAACTCAAAATAAAAGGGGAAAATGATTCTGAATTAAATGAATTTTAGACGCTTTGACACAACTTGTTTTTTCAATTTTTAAGAGTCAAGAAAAAACAAAAGATGACTCTAGTAACCTTCGATTTTTAATGAGCCTGAAGTGACAAGTGCTCAGATGGACCTTTTCCTTTAAGGAGTCTGAAAAGGAACGAAAGAGACTACTATGGAAATCTAAATAGAGGGATTACTAAACCAATCACAAAACCGCAGAATACTTTTACGGTACGTCAATCAATCTTCCCGAATGCTGTGTTCAGTGCATTGCGGTCGATAGGGCGGCAGACACAACTTCCTAAGGATAAAGGATATAGCCTATTGTGGTCTCCCAATATATACTCGACGGTACGTGGGAGCACAAGTCCGTACTGGCACTTGTCGTCTCAAAGAGGAGGAATCACCCAAACAGCAACGAAAGCGATAGTTACCAGGCTTTACGACACCGGAATACGTCTCTAGCCTAGACTTCTAAATGTTGTGCGTTAGGTTCCAAAGCGTTTTTATGTTCATTGAATTTATTTTATAGTTGATCTTGTTTAAGAAATTTTCCTTTTAGGTTTACCGCGTGATGTAGATATAAAATTCCTAAAAATGCAGTCTAAGATGATAAACAATCATTTAATCTTCTTTTTGGAATGAAAATCCTAGCTACTAAGGAAAGAGAAATGCGATTCTTTCAACATAGAGCATAGAGCACACACTAGATGCACTGTCCTAAATCAAACCAACAAGTAGTCTAAATGCAAATGCACATGCATGTATTTTTTTTATCCTTCTTAATGTGTGAATTACAAGAAGAATTCTAAGTACAAATCTGAATTATCTTTTCAAAGCGACAGTACTAACAATTTCTCTTCAAAATACGAAAGGAAGATAATTATGACACTTTGCAATTTTGAATTGAAAACTGCTTTCGACAATTGAAAAACTACTAATTCAAATCAAATACAAGAGTAACAGTATAATCGACCATCAAGAACAATAGGATTCTCTTCTATGACTGAAAATGACACTTGCGACACTTCCAAATCAAGAAACGATAGTTCGATTACGCTACTTCTTTTTAAGAGAGAACTGAAAATGGCACACAATACACAAAAAAAATTCACAATTCTTTGCACAATGGAGGCGAAATGATGGAAAGGAAGGGGGTTTCCACAGAGGTGTACTGATCACAGACAACAAAACTCCAGAATAAATCTGAAGAGAGTGAACAAAAAACCAAAATATGGAAGCAGAAGAGGTCTTGTCTGATCAGCACACCTGCAACATAGGGAAAGTGCGATGCAGCGCACCTACTGCACACGGGAGGTGTGATGCATCCAGATTCCCAAGAGTAGAAGGTGCGATGGTCCAGGGACAAGACTTCAACTTGGTTCTTGGTCATAGTTTGTAGCTCAGTTCAGGGATTTAGGGGGAGCAAGTGATGTTCAGTAAATATAAATCATAGGGGCTGATCTAATGAGGTTACTAGAGCCACCACCAAGGCAATTAGAATGTTTGCAAATCGATTGTTCAGTTTATAAAAAAAACATGGAGATAGACTAAAGCAACATTGATCTACTTTGCACTTGCATAGAAAATGCAGTTTGATAGCTAGCTAGCTTGACTTTAGGCTCTATCTGTAAGTTTATAAAAAAAACAAATATAGACAAGAAAACAATCTATTCACTCCCTAGTGGAGTCGCCATTTTTTTATCAGGAAATCTAGTGTCCACTCGGAGCTGCTAGTCCCACTAAGACTGGTATCTATCTTAGAAACAAACAAACTAAAACTACTTTCGCTTTCCTTTATGAGAAGTAGATAAGAGGGGAACAGAGGACACCAACCTCAGTCTTGCGCTTGATTCCTTGCTTGGTTCCTCTCCCTTCTGATAGATCTTCGCCACTCCTTCTTCATCTACCTAGCTTCAAAGAACACCTATGGAATCAAAGCAGCATAATACTATCAAAGAATAGATATCTACAATCATAATCAATACAGGACTAGATATATATTGACCACACAAATGCACATATCATTAAACATACAAGAATGTGGAGGAAAACTTGAATAGCTTTATTAATATCAAGAATAGCAAAGAGGATTACAACCAATTGTTTTGACCCAACGTCATCCTCTCAGCATGAAAGCATTTCTTCACCTCATGAAAAGCTTATATCACCCAACACTATGATGAAACCAATAACACTTCCTTACAAGATACAAGATTCCAGCCTCTAGATCTCTGGGATGAGGGATCCATATATAGATGATTGTAGGGGGGTGAGTCAGCTTCTGGGATTTTGATTAGTGTCCTCTCTTTGATAGTTCTTGATTCCACTTGGAGATTGATGATCTCTTACTCATCCTTGGGTGAATTCAGAGAGGCAAGTGTCACAGGAGAAGTTTCTGGAAGATTCCATGATCATCCACCTTACAAACTGTCTCTGCCATTTGTCTACTCTTGCCCATCGCACCCTACAGAAGGGATTTCCTGTATGCATCACACTTTTTACACTGAGTAGGTGAGATGCATTACACCCTCTACACTGGGCAATCTGTATGGTCCAGTTTTGACCAGTTCTGAGCAGTTTTCTGTGGAGAACTTCTGGGAGATGATGTAATTAGCTAACCTTGTTCCTTTAGGGTGTGAAGCAACACTTTTAGGGACATAGGAGCCCTTGGTTTATGGACATGTATGATTGGGGTTGCAGTGCCCAAAAATGTCTATAACAGATCTGCTTCGTAAAAATTGACGGTCAATCAAGAAAATCAAGCAACCAATGAAATGAGTACATCTTAGGAAAAACAGAGTTTTGCATTAAAATGGCCTAAACTATGATGTATAGAAGGAAATGATGGGAAATGCTGTAAGAAAGGAAAGCATGCAAAAGGACTATTGCAAATCCGAAAGTGAACATGATAAAGAAGATCTAAAGCAAAGCAAAATTGGACTATCAATCTACTAGAGAACTGCAAACACTAGAAGTCCTAGGAATAATGAAAATCTGTGTTTTTGGGGAAGCAAGAGAGTCTTTGCCTCAAATCATGGTCCTAGAGGGAGGAAGAGAGGCCAAGGCACTCTTTCTAGCCTTTTGAATCTTCTCTGATCACTACTTAACCTACTACAGAAAGCACAAATGGAAGCAAGCTACTAAATCATCAAAAGCAACCTATTCTTAACCATAATAGAAATACATCTAACATCAAACTAATCTACAAACTGAAGCAAAGAATACAAATACAAGTAAAGAGAAGCTTGGCTACTTGGATTGGGCTCTAACCCAAGAGCTTCAGCCCTTTGAGGTAACTAAGTGCTAGCTCAAAAAGGATTCCATCTTCATTATCAAAAAATAGCAAGATTACATAAAACTGTCATAAAATAGTAAGCTCGAAATTTGAGAAGAGTTTACACAAGCAAAAAGAAGTCAACCCTAGTGAGGCCTTCGGCCTCTCTACTTGTACATCTGAAGCTACCAACAACTTCCTTAAAATTAGGGAGGCTTGGCTCCCAAAACTTAAGATAACTATTAATCATCTTCCACTTGCTCGACTGCCTTCTAGTGCATCATTCGACTGCTTGTACTCTGAGCTAAATGAAGGGGAATTCAAAGTGAGGAGCAATAAATGAGGGAGATTCCCTCCTATAAGTCCTCTCCTTTGTCTACTTCAAGTTATTGCAACAGTTTGACCACTAGATCCTTGACTTTGACCTCAAAATCCATAAATACTCTGCATTAAATACATGTTAGACCACATGACATAATAACTAACTCAACTCACCCTATAAGCATAAATATAATCAAAACATCATACAATAAGCTAAGAGAATGGTTGATTTGACTAGTTTAGGAGGTAAAATGAGCCCATATAATTTCCCATTTATGAGGCTCATCATCACCCCCTACTAAAGGTGTTGTGTTGGAAATAATACTGAGAGGGGGGGGGGGTGAATCAGTATTATCAAATCAGATACTTTTTCATTTTCATACTCAGATTCATATATGCTACTTCAGTTAAGGATATCCGCGTATATACGCGACTGTGTTAAAAGCAACTAGTGTACATCCAGTAACCTTTATGATTTAGTTAGTTCATCTTCAGTGAATGCATCAGAACATTATTAACCATATGAACAGTAAACAGAACCAATCATCACATGTAAAGAGCACACATGAACACCATGATGTAAGGTGGAAACCCAATGTGGGTGAAAACCACCTGCTGCAATTTGTTTCTATATTCCTTTAATAAGAAACTTCTTTTACAATGTACTGGTGCAGTCCTTTACCAGTACACAGGCTTCTACCTGCAGAAGGCTACAACCTTCTTAGCTCTTGTACTAGCCATTCCAGTTACTAGTACGTAGGCGCTGGCCTACTGAAGGCTCCAACCTTCACTGTTTTCCAGCTGCTCCTGGAAGGGAGCTACAACCCCCTTGGCTCTTGTACTGGCCAATATGTTTACCAGTACGTAGGTGCCGGCCTACAATCATCTAGGGACCACGTTTCATACATTTTCATACTGGATCCATAAAACAATCACCATTGCAATACAATCAATCTCTGAATCACCCAATACTGAAACCCTGTCACAGAACATAGCCAAAGCCCACAACTCTGTAACAAACACTAGAATCGACAGCAACCTGAAACACCAAATCTCATAATGTATACGCTACTTGGACGAACCCAACTAGCGTGTATACGCCCTTTTACCAAGGAAAACCCGCATACAGATCTGCAAATTCAACCTCATAACTTTGCAGCTACTTCAGACATCAGAACATACCCAAATCATAACATTCATAAACATGCGTCAATAGATCTAGTCTATCCATACTCAACCCATATAAAGATAGTCATTCCAAGCCTTGAGATCCCAATCCATCATTCATCATCCTTCACATGAGTGCCTCCTTGGTTCAGATCAAGCAAGGCATCACCAACCCATAACCGACATCAAGATCTCACACTTTATCAGATCTTCATCACTTGCTCACACTTGCACTTCCTCTTGGCCTAATGATCTTCTCCTTATATAGGTTTAGGCTTCTCTCAATACCATGGTCCAAAACCATGTAGGAACAATACCATGAACCCAATACCAGGGATCAACACATCTGACGAGGTACCATGGTCCAAAACCATAGGTTCAAGTTCCAAGGACTAACCGCCACGGACCAAAGGTAAGTTTTCCAACATATACGCGCCTTTCATTCTGTGCACCTGCGTGTGTACGTATATGCGCCTTTTGCTCTGATTACCCGCGTATATACACACTTTTATCACGGTCAACCTGCATATATCTCTCTTTTGATCTACTGCTCTAGACTGCGATCAGATTAAGTTGCCATCACCTGTATCAAACCTCTGAGTGAGTTGCCATCAAGGACAACACCTGAATCATAATGCCAACATAAATTATAGTAGATTTGTTGTAGGTTGTATCTCTGCATTTTGTTGGATAATATAAAATGAAGGACTAGTTGTTTCTCCGTGGAGGTAGCCCAAATTGGATGAACCACATATATCTGTGTCTATCTTATTTTATGTGTTTCTGTAATATTTTATGTATTTCATTGCTCCGTTAATTAATTTCTAACAAAAATATGAAGCCTCATGCACGAAATTAGAAGTGCACCTAGTGTATGTCATTCCTACATATATGGAGTAGACATTAGAAAGTTCTATAAGTAGGGCAATTGAATGTTTGACTTACTATAGAGAATGTAAATGTGTTGACTAAACTTGTGTTTGTAGAGGACCAAAATATGCATATTAGTATGTTATTTTGATTTGACCATTGAAGTTAATATATGGAAATATCTAATAACAGTTGCAAAGGTTGGAAAACAAATGGCTTATTGACTTGAATTAGTGAGCATATTGTCTTGAATGATTGATGATTCTTTAGAAACTTGACATGATACTTGATTGTTCATAGATATTTTTTATTATTATAGATTGATTAAATTCACAATGATAAAATAATTAGGGTTTTGATTTGATAACTAATGGTTTTCCTTGATGACTATGCTATGTGGGCATAATGACTAATATTGGGATTTAAGAATGATTTTGTATTATCTTCATTGGCTTTGACACATTGGTTGAAGTAGAAACAATTGTGACTTATCCTTGGTATATGCATTTTCATCTAGTGACAAAAATAATTCATGTTATGATCATATGTATGGCTTGATGGAATAACAATTTGTTGACATGGAAAAGACAAAGTGATGACCTGGTATTTGGATGAGAGTTATACCTAACATTTGGTATGAATATTTTTTCATGGGGATATTGGTAGAAGATTTTATGACTTTGATATTAACTTTGATTTGGCATCTAAGGCTTGATATGCTAACTTGGTTGACTTGATTTCATAATGTTGATTTGTATGAGGCTAAGTATATTGATTTGATCAATTTTATGTTTACATAAATCATTACATAAATCAATCTCCCAAATCCTGGTATGTCCATATTGATAGTTACTTCGTGAAGTTAGGAAGATGTGCATATCCAAACCTCTACTTCAAAAGTGGTCCAAGATATGACTTCGATTTTGGTTTTATATATTTATGGTCTATTCTTGATAGGTAATTGGCCTCTAATTAAAAAAATAATAGGGAGTTGGCCTCTAAAGTTTGAAATGAAAAATCATGGCTTGATGAATTAATTTTTGAGGTTTGGAAAAGAAAATCTAAATCGTGAAACTATTGAAGAGTATTAGGAAAGTGGAAATGCAAATCCTTAGACACTCAGATTGTATAAAGAGATATTATTGAATCTACCTTGATAACCGACATTTGATTGAAGCAGTGATGTTCCATATGAACACCCATCCATATATTCTAAGTCAATCCATGTTTGATCCACTTCATACATGTTGGATTAACACTAAGCACGCTTCGAGATATTTGAATGGGATGATCAATTTCTAGTATGAGATATTATTCCTATGATATGTGACTAAATGGATGTACTGATGTTGTTTTGGATCGTTATTGATGAGATGATCCCATATGGGTGCTACATCAATATGATATCCGTCATGATATTTTTGGATGAGAAGTTCATAGCTTTAAGCATGGGCGAGGTTGAGTACGATGTTGATGGCATGACTAGCTGTGAGGTTGGTTGAAGAGCTCTATGGAGAGTTGTTTAAGTAGATTTTGATATGAAAAGATGCATTGTGATAGTGGGATCTGATTGGTAGAAAATATCATATATAGTTGGGACTACGATATCTTCATCCAGTGTTGTTTTACGAGACAAACTTAGGCTTGTGGTTGCCATCTCTGCGAGAGGGAGGATGAATAAGGTAACATTTTTGTGATATATTTTTTGTTCTAATATAATATTTGATTTGATGCTCTGCATGAACAGGAGACTTCTACTATTACAACATGATGATTAAGCTGATACCATATATGAGCATGATGATATGTTTCTGATGTATAGAGAGTAGGACTAATCGAGAACACTAAGCTAGCTCTTCCCCCATATATGAGCTCCCAGGGCGAGGAATTGAGATGAAGGGCTTCTAGGGTTAAGGGATCTCTATAAAATAGGCTTGTAGATGTTTCTCCCCTATCTTTCACCCATAGGGTCAGAGATGTTAACTTCCCTATCTTGGTCTATATAGATTATACCCCAATTTGCATCATACACACATGTTGGGCTTGTTGGTAATATCGCTCCCCATCTAGCCAACTGGTTGAGATATTATTTGGAGGTGTACAACCCAAGCTGATTATGATGTAGATGTTCTACCACATGACCCTTGAGGTTCATTGTTGGGAATATCAATGAGAAATATGATGGGTTGAGATGTGCTCCCCTATATCACCTATTGATTAATATGGGGTTGAATATGTTTTTCTCCCGCATGAGATTTTGGGTTGAGATATTCTCTCTGATGTAGTTTCAGGTTGAGATGTGCTCCCTGAAATTGTTTCGGATTGAGATCTGCTCTCCGACGTCATAGATGGTGGTAGCTTAGGCTCCCCTTTGATGTCAAATTCTTCTTCTTTTAAATTCAATAATGTTTAGCATATGATCAAAGAAAATCAAGAGATAAGTTGGGATAAGCAAAAATGAGCATAGATGAGTAGTGTCGACATTTGATGACGAGATACTTGAGAGAGGATATGATTTGATGACATAATTTTTGTGATGATTGCATGATGCAGTTGGAATTTCTCCTTATCTGAGAGGGAGTGTTAATTTGGAAACTCATGAACAAATTCCAACCATGGGATGAGATTCCTCTTTTCGATAGGACCAATTTTGACTATTAAAGTGCTCAATTAGGACAAGGGAAAGTGTAATTTTGAATGAAAATACCATATGTGCACATTTGATCAGGTTAGCACTAAAGAAAATTTGACACCCTTAGCAGTCTATAAATACAAGTGACCTCAAACTTATTTGGACATGATCATGAAGCATTCTTCTATTATTTTCTTTGGTTTTGGCTCGCACAGGTCTGAAGCAGTTCATAGAGATTGATTCGAACAAGTCTAAAATTGCAGGGTCCAAAGCTCGCACACATGTCTAGTGTGTTGGGTCACAATCGTAGGCTTGTAACAAGAAAGTTTCAACTATAACCACAAGAACAAAGGTTTATGCTTGTCTTTGGAGGGTTTCAGTCGCACACACATCACTCTTTGCATGCGTTTGGGACCCAGGGTTTTGTTTTATCATTTGACCACATGGTTCATCAATTGAATGAAGACAAGGACAATTAATTGCAGGCTTCTAAAGTAGGGTTTTGATTAGTAGAATTGTTGGGTTCATCTCATGAATGTTATTTAGCTAATTTTATTGTATATAATTATGGTTTAAGATATGGATCATTGTACTCTCTTTTTTTGAATCATTCAATGACAATCTAATAAGAAGAAGAATTTGGAAGGGTTTAGCATGTTATTCCCTTACAATTCCCTAGGCTGAAAAGGAGATCGACAAGGGTAACCTCAAACTACTTCAGCTCAATAGCTAGCCCTACTGAGCAAGAGAGGGTTCTTTCAAAGTATTTTATCAGTGAAATTACTTTAAAGAAAATAAGTTTTAGGCTAGATATGTATAATTGTTTGTTTGGTGAAATTTAGAATTTAGGGTTTGTTGGACTAGGGTTTGGAGCCACATATAGGTCTAGGTTATAGGAGTGCATAAGCAAATGTGGAAAGGAGCTAAATACTAGAAGACCATGGTGTATTTGGAATATTGTCAATGTAGTATAGAAGAGAAAGTGTATAAGAGACTAATGAGCATAAGTAAACATGAGTTCATTAGCTTTTAGAAGACATAAACATAACTATGAAAACCATATAAACATAGCTTGAGATCAAGTATTCTGTCTATTTCACTGTAAGGCATCCATAGAAAGAAGAGATATCATGTAGATAAATCTATTTTAACCATTAGAAAACAAATAAAAAGAAGAACAAACACCATGAACTCACTGGGCTATAGTACCTTAAAAATATCTGCAACTGTCTCGGTATTAGCTAAGAAGATCATTACATGCAAGCCTCCTCCACAAAAATTCCAACCCTTCTTTCTGAAAGAGAAATGATAGATATAGACTCTCTTAGACCACTTTCCCACCTTCAGGAGTCAAATTCCTAGGTGGTGGAGCTGACTCCAATATTCTCTCAACCAACAAGTGAGAGTGAGAAGGTGAAACTTAAACACTTCTTGGAGAGTTTGTTTAGGAGTTTACTTCCTTAATGAGGCCTATTAAACATAAAAAAAAAGAGTTCCATGTACATCTATTCATGCATACATCACCTAGACTCAAAAGAAGTGCCATTACATAAGGAGTTTTGACTTTGACTAAGTCAAACTAAAAACTAGAAGTTTTACACAATGAAATTTACAATTAAAAACACAGGAAATTGCAGAAGTGAAAAGCTGACTTTTATCTCACTTTTAGGTGCCTTCCTGAGGTAAAAATGAATATCTAAGAGAATGGTAAACTATATTTTCAAGTATAGTGTCCATAACACTTTGAATTTTTTAAAAGGACCCATGGAAAGGCCTTCAAAAATCCATTCTTCCAAGGTCTCTCCAGGAGCGTAACGCTTGTTAAAAAGAGGTCTAGAAAGCTGATTTTTGGCCACTTTTTTCCACTTTTCTCAAATTTTAAGCCTCCTATGGAAAATATGAAGAAATGGAATTTTAGAGGATGCCAAGGGCTTTCCAAAAATGTAAATTTGTCTTAAAAATGGTGCCTAGGGAAAAAGCGTTGTGCTCCTGGAACTGTTGATTTTCTAAATTATACACCAAAATTTGCAAAAACCAAAATTGATCAGAATTTCCTCAAAATTAGCAAAGAGATGTAAATAAGGCATGTTAATCCCTAATAGATTATTTAGCAAGAATTTTAAAGTTTCCTTCATCATTTTGGTCCTTTTGGGCTTCTTTGAGCTTGTTTTCAAGCTGCTTGACCTTGACATTACAAATCATGTTTTGAGCCTGGTAATGGTGTGCCATGTTCCTTAGTTGCTGATTCTCTCTATTGGATTTCTCTAGAAGCTTCTCCAAATGTTCATTGACCTTGTTTATCCATTACTCTTTGTCTTGACTCACCTCTAAAGAAATTGTTTCCTCTAGGTCTAGCTCCTCATTCAATAAAATGTGTTCTTATTCTTCTTGTAATGCTTTCTTAAGCCCTTTAGTTCTTGGCCTTTTTCTCGTACCTTTCCCTTGTGTTCCTTCAGGCTCATTTGTCTCCATGACTAATTTTCCCTTATCAACCTGTTGCAATAGTTTGGTTTGCTCTTTCTCCATGATCAATTGTTTTGCTTTCAATTGACTATTTTCTTGTTCTAGGAATGAGATGATGTATCTTTCTCTTGCCATGTTGACTGTGAGTTCCTTGATCTGGTAATGTTTGTCTCTGATCATCTACTGCATGCTATAAGTTGCATCTTCTGCCTCTAAGTCAACTAACTCAAACTCATGCTCAACCATTTCCTTATCCTGCACTGATGGTCCCTGTTTTGCTGATGTAGAAGGCTTGGCCCCTTTCTCATCATGAGAATCAAACACAAGCCTCTTTCCTCTCTTATACATTCTAGTCACATCAGGTTTAGGTGCTTTAGGAACCTCCTCTCATTTTTTTGATAACCCTACTTCCATATGTTTTGCTAATGTGTCTTGGTGATGGCTTGAAGTAATCTCATTTCATTTTTGAAACCCTAGATGATAGGAAAGGGGAAAACAGTGAGGGATGAGTGAAAAATGAAATGATGGGTAGGTGGAGTGAAAAGAATGGCAAGGAAAATTCTAGGAGGTGGATACAGAAAGTGAGAAAATTATGAAAATGAAATGAGGTGGAATGAAGGAAAGGAGTATTTGTAAAAAATGAAAAACAGAGTTTTTAGGAAAATTGTCCAAATTCTTTAGGAATGAGCTAGGGTTTCACTTTTAGTGAAGTGATTTAATGTTTTGAGGTTGGTTCAGTGGTTCATATATCCTATTAAATATGTGTAAAGGTGTAGGAGGAGATTTTACATGTTTAACATATGAAAACAAGACTAGCCATCATCAACCTTATCATCATTTCATGGAGAATTCACTAAAAACCCTAAATGAAGAAATCTTTGGCTTGAATTCATCATGAAAAATAAAAATGTGAGTAAGATGGTGTACTTACTTGTGGATGAGCTTAGGTTTGTAAGAAAATAGGTGATCAAGCTTAAAAATTCAATTTGGGTGAGTTTCAGGCAAATTTGAGGTACTCTGGTCCAAGCGCAGCGCAGTGTTCCTGAGCGCAATGCTAGCCTCCCAAGCATAGCCTAGTCTTCCTGAGTGCAATGCCTTGAGTTTTTTTCCAATTTTGCCTATGGAATCGAGTTTCTCTTTCTTTGGGGAAGGAGAGCTTGATGTACAAGAGTGAATGAGAGGTAAATAAGACAAGTTTGGGGCTTTTTAGTTTATATAGGCAAATTAATTTCTCCTTTTGAAAAGAAATGGGACCCACAAACCTTTGAAAACCTGATTTTTAACTTTTGAAAATAGAATCACCTTGAAGGTTCAAACCTGAGCTGTCTTTTCACTTTCCTGCGCACTGGAAATTCTTCTTCTGGAGATTTCAAACTAAAAACATGATGAACTTGTAATAAATCAATAAATCAATGTCAAAGAGTTGTTTGTCATGCTCTATTCACTGCTAGATTTATACATGTTAATGGTGAACCTTGGAAACCCTAATGACCTAATGGAAGACCTGAAATTGAATGGAATGATGATGATGACTGACTTTCTTTTATTATGATACCTTCATAGAAATGAGATAGGTGACCAGCATAGGTGAATTTTCCAAAAGACAGAACTTATTCCTAGATTGACCAAATAGTCTCCAAATTTTACTGTGTAAACTTAGTGACATGACAAAATTTGATTTTGAGAGTCCTGACAATCCTAGTAAAAGAAAATTTGATCTTGGTGATAGGAAAACAATAATGACACTAACATAGCCCACAGTGGGTTTTTTCCCTTGTCTCCGACCATTCCTAGTGTCTTTATGTATGAATGCTTTTATTCTATTGTTCCTTTATGTTTTGTTGCATTGATGATGATGTTGTTATTTATATATAATTGCATATGTTGTTGAATAATGTTGTAAATATGAATAATGTTATGATGCTATGGAGTGAATTCTATATGTAAATGATGAAATGAAATTATCAAAGAAAAGAACAATATAGCCCTAAGAAAAATTAACAATTTTAAAACATCCCAAAAGGAAATTTATAGCAAAAATTCCAAGATTTCTCGTTCACCACATAAAGCACATTTTTGTTTCCACCTTTATACTCCAAAAATCATCCCAAAGATATTCCTCAACTCTTGCAAATGTTACCTCTATTCTTGCTTGGATACAATTCAAATGAACACATATACTCTTTATTTGTGGTGACTTTAAATTCACTTATGGGATTGACTTGTAAAGATTGTTGTGTTGGCTTACTTGTACTTTGGTTGGGTCATCCTAGTATAAACTTTCATATATGGTCACTCCTATGGAGTTAGAGGGAGTACCATATACTGTTGGAAAGCTTTTGGAATAACGTTTCAAACCATAAATATTATTCTTTGTTTTTTCTCGGAGATTAGAGTAAAAATTCCTTCAAATATAGGGTATACAAACTGTGCATGAAAAGCTAAAAAATAATATTTCCAATCCTTATCTTGGACATATGTAGTCTCCCCCTATATTTGACATCAATAATTGATCTAGGTGGCTCTTTGCATGCTCGGAATTCGGCAGTGGCTATGGAAAAGCTCAAAAATAAAAATCCTCATATTGAAGTGCAACTAGGACCAAATCTTAGTGCTCATCACCCTGATTCCAATGGTGCAAATGACACTCAAATCTGAGTTCATATGCTCAAGTTATAGCTAGTCAAAGTTCTGGGCAAACTTGGCCAAGTGGAAACCTTAACAAGGCAATAATTTCGCAGAGTCTCAACGCATGGAATCACCAAAATGGGAAAATTTGTTGTCTGCTAAATTTCTCGAGTAACCCTTAAAATCTAGTCAATTTTTTTTATTGGTTTGTTTATTAAAAAATAAAAAACAAAAACTTAGGGTGGCGAGTTTCCACCCCCGTAATGGTCTATGTATCAAATTAGAGTTGTGTGGTGGGCGAGCCACCAATGGTAGAACTGCCCTACCCATCAGTCAATATATATAAAACTGCATAACATATCACAATGGGATGACATATAATAAGTCAAGACAACCACGACCGGGAGTCGGCGGGTGTTGAACTGCCCTGGTCCATGTGGGTCGGCCCCCAATGGGTAGCCCCAAAATATAATATAAACGAAAACACATTATATGTAGTTGTGCCATATGTGCACTCCACTATAAAATTTAATAACTAAAACAAAACCATCGGGAAGCTGTTATTAAACTGCCTAAAAAATGTTAAATATAACACACCAACAAGTGGGCCGCGGGTTGAAACTTGGCCTTCCTCCAACGAATTCCCATACTTTTCCAATGGGCCAAACAACCCATATAGAAAACTCCACTAGCTCAAGTATATTTAAACCCTTAGTTGTCATTCGAATGGAGGTCGGTGGTGGAACCATGAGCAGGGCAGAGGTGTGAAACCACGAGCGGCGGAATATGCTAAGATGCTGAAAATATTCCCTTAGAGAGCCAGAGGTGCCAGTGTCAAAATTTGACAAGTTGATATTCATTTTTTCACATTTTCTCGTGAGGACTCTAACCATGTGGTCCATTTCCCCATCTAAGTAGCAAAAATTTAGGCGTCCAACAGCAAGGAATCATTGTAGAATCTTGTGGAATCTAAGGATTCCCTTGAGGCTGATTTTTTACAGAGGAGGAATGATGCCAAATTTATAGTCATTTGTCACATAATTTTATAGGGATTGTAATTGTGTGCTCATAATATTCATCTGAGTAGCGGATTTTTAGGCCATCTTCAGGAAGGAATCTTTGAGGGAATCTTCAAGATTCCAAGGGTCCTGAATTTGACAGTGTCAGAAAGGGGAAAAGTTTATTATCATTTGACAAAATTTCGCACCATGAATTTAGCGGTGAAATCCATTTCAGCAGTTGAGCTTTGCATTTTCCATCCATCCCCGAAATTGGAGGTAAATGATGCAGTTATGCCATGCCTTTCTTCTAATTTTCTAAGATGATGTTTTTGTTTTCGAGATCTTGATTACCATTTTGTTGAGGGATACTTATATGCCACATCATTTGAGATTTTATTAGCTTGTCATGTTGAAGGAGTGTCCATTTGAGTGAGAGTTCCTATAGGAGGATATCTCGTGGAGAGACATGCCACTCTTGTTGAGGGATTCTTCCCATATGAGTGAGAGTTCTTAAGAACATCTCGTGGAGAGACAAGCCACTCTGGTTGAGGTAATTTATCTTTGTAATGACAAATAATGTACTATGTACTCATCATCATCTTGCAACATTAATGAAGTCATCTCCCCACTCCTAACACCAGGGCCTGAAGATGTAACCCACACTAGGTGAACTCCATTATCAATGTGTATATGTCCTATGATTTGATGGTTGTTGTTAGGTTTCATCTTCCTTAAAGCATGCACATGTGGTTGTTTCATACTCTTTCATATGCAATTTTGCTAACATCACATAAGTAAAATATTTTGGTTAATTATAGTAGCTAAAGGGATCCTGATCAAGTTTCATATCATAGCGGTCTTCTTGCTGATGAAAATTGCATGATTGAACATGTGACAAGAAGAGAAATGGCGAAACAGAGATGTCTATGAGGACCTCCTTAAGATGGCACACATGGTGGATATAATGTATGTCAATTATGAAGAGAAGATGTCAAGAGAGGAATGAGAGAAAGAAGGACTAGAGGATGATGCTTCAGCCATCCCCTCGAGTGGACATTCTTCATCTTCATCATCTTCTCATCATTCAAATGAGGAGATCAATCAGAGCCTTCAATCAAAGAATGTTGAATTGAGGAGACTTCTACGAGAAGAGAAAGAGAAGCAAATATTGTAGCTTCAGCTACAAGTCATGGAAGAATCATTAGAAGAGTTGAAGCACGACAAAGACTTAGCAAAGCCATCATCACCTGTTTCAAAATTGATAGCTAAGGTAAACAACGTTGATTATTCTTCACTTTAATTTTCACATGACACTATTTCTGTTGGAAACATGGAGGTACCCATTTCAATAACTGGCATGAGAATCCTCACCAAGATGGGAGATAAAGGAGGACTTGGTGTTAATGGAGAAGGAATAACTCATCCATTGGAGGTGGTACAAAAACCTTGATTCATATGTTTGGGATACACTGAAAGAGAGTGCTCAAAGGTGTTAGAAGCTTCCAAGACATTGTTGAAACCATCGAGGAAAGAGAAATATGGGAACAAATCACCATCCTCCCATGATAGTGCACATTGTAGAGGAAGAGCTAAAGCAAAATCTCATCACCAGAATGATACAAGAGACAGTCAAGATAGGTATAAACAATCTTAGTATTATAAAGTTCATTCTAATTATAAGCATGTTAATGATGAACATAAACCATGGCATATAAAACTATGTATTTGTTATGGTTTACATAACCATGTGGTTTTTGAGTGTTGGAAGAGAATGGTAGCAAGAAAGAGGATGAGGTGTGAAAGCCCTTCTCCACATTAGGAAAATAAGAAGGTTAAGCAGGTTTGGAGGAAGAAGAATTTTTGCAGTCATTGCAACAGATGTGGACATCAAAGAGCCACATGTTAGAGGCTCCATCCAAAGCAATGTCTCAAGGACAAATGCTCATGCAGAAAATAGTTGGTGAAGATGTTTGACAAGCAAATCTACCACATTCCTGGTGGTTCACTTTGTCGAGTAAGAGATAGTTTTACTAGAATTGGTAACTTGGCCACATTTTGTAAATCATGCGTTGCAATATAAACGTAAAAGTGATGATGTGCTTTCCATCTGTTATTAAATCAATGATGATGTTTATGGAATTTATTGATAACTGGGGTATTTGTTTCCATTATGATGTAAAATTGACCATAGAGTGTGTGTTATAAACTCGTGGTAAGTATGGGGATGCTTGGGTCAATATTGGTCATGTAATTTGCAAATATGTACTATAGGTTTGCAGAGGATGCAGGTGTGAGTTCATCACTTATGGCTCTGAAGGACAGGGGTGAAGGAGAAGGAAGGGTGACCTGTCAGAACACTTACGATGCAGAAAATGTAACACAACAATTGCAGATTTTTTTCATGCATTTGGAGGACCAAAAGCTCCTTAGTGGGGAGGAATGATCTAGGTGGTTCTAGACATGCTCAAAATTCAATAGTGGCTATGGAAAATCTCAAAAATAAAAGTCCTTGTATTGAAGTGCAATCAGGACTAGACTGTAGTGCTCATCTCCCTTATTCCAATAGTGTGAAAAACACTCAAATCTAAGTTCACATGCTCAAGTTATAGCTGGTCAAATTTCTTGTCAAACTTGGCCAAGTGGTATTCTTAATGAGGTAACAATTTGGCAGAGTCCCGGCACATAGAATCTAGCCATCAAAATAGGAAAATTTGTTGTCTACTTAATTTTGCTAGTAACCTTTTAAATCCAGTCGAAAATTTTGATTGGTTTGTTTAGTTTAAAAAAATAAATAAAATTAGGATCACAGACTACCACCTCCGTAATGGTCTACATATCAAAGTAGAGTTGTGTAGTGGGTGGTCCAACCATAGCGAACCCTCCCAAGCCACCGGTCAACATATATAAAACTGCATAACATATCACAATGGGTCGATGATAGGCCCTTATACTACTAGTGTAACCCCTTATTGTTATTAGTACAACCCCCTTATTATATTGACGTACCCATGTAGTGCCCATATTGTCACTATTGTGCCCCATAGAAGCCCACTATTGTTATTATTGTGCCCTTACATTATTATTGTTATGTAGGCTCTGATTACATTATGACCCCTTAGACTCCTATATATAGAAAGGAGGTATTTTCATTTGTATCATCCAAGAATTGTTCATTTATGTAATGTAAAGGAGGTTGCCCCCTCGAAGAGGGCTGAATTCTAAGGCATTGATCTATCTTTTCTATCTTTTTGTGAGCTGGTTTCATAAATATGACCCAAATAATTTAAAGATATTCTGCCAAATTCACATTTTGACAGTTTTGCATAGAGATTTTCTCTTTTTAAAACATCTAAAGTCTTCTTTACATGCTTTACATGGTCTTCCCATGTCTTACTAAAACAAGAATGTCATCTAAATAAACAATTACAAAATCATCAATAAAAGGTCTGAGTACATCATTCATAACTCTCATAAATGTAGCAGGAGCATTAGTTAAGCCAAAACGCATAACCAACAATTCATACAACCCTTGCTTTGTCTTGAAAGAAGTCTGCCATGCATCTTGTTTTGCAAATCTAACCTAATGATAGTCAGTTCGTAAGTCTAAATTAGAAAAGTAAATTGCTTCTTTCAATTGATCTAATAAATCATCAATATGAGGAAGAGGATAACGATTCTTGATTGTTATTTTATTTAGTGCTTTATAATCAACGCACATTCTCCACGAACCATCTTTCTTTCTCACCAGCACGATTGGAGATCCACATGGTGATGTGCTTGGTCTTATAAACCCTTTATCGAGCAACTCCTGTACCTGCTTCTTTATCTCTGCATTATCTAAAGCTGACAACCTGTACGTTCCAATGTTTGGTAATGGAGCATCTTGCTGCAAACAAATATCATGTACTATTTCTCACTTGGCTGGCAGACCTTTTGGTTCTTGAAATAGAACATCATACTTTGAAACAACTTTAATTAAATCAGATTTTTGTTTAGAATCATAGCCTTCAAATGCATTGGTTTTATCAGGATCCTTTTCCTTCACAACCATTAGTAAAAATTTCTTACTTGAATTCACAATTCTTTTCATCTGTCCTGAGTTTATGAGAGAATAGTTATTTTTGAGTTTATGAGCTCTTACAATATATTCTATTCCATCTTTAGTGAGTTGATACTTATTTTCAGCTCTATACAAAATATATTTCCTATCATACAAGTATGGGCTTTCCAAAACAATACCACATATATCCAATGGAACTATATCTAATTCAACCTCATCTACAAATGCTGATCAAAGAGAACACCTAAGTTTACATTGTCTCATTGCTTGTAGCTTTGTTTTATCACACACCCAACCTAATGGATATGGCTTCTCATGAGGTTTTTTTTGTAATCCCAACTTCTTTACAATTGTTTCAGAAATCAAATTTACCTGTGATCCACTATCAAATAAAGTATCAACCTTATTGTGCTTGGAAATTACTCTAATACAAAAAGGCTCATTTCTTTCTCTCCCATTACTTTCATTATCAACAAATTGTGAAGAATTACTTGTGGATGCTTCAGAATCTTTACCTCTAATACCTGTGGCTGTAACTGTTGTTTCATCACCTAAATTTGATCCCAAGTCCTACTGAATAAAAACAACATTCTTTCTCTCCTTACCACCGAACTTCTTAGGTTTCAGTTCTGGATACAAAAGCCAGTAGTGTGCCTTATCATGTCCTCCTTTCTTGCAGTGAGTGCATGAAGGTTTATCCTTCTATACAGTGTTTGCTTTCATCTCCTTCCATTTCAGTTTCTTCTTTTCCTTGCTCTTGCTTACAGAATATTTAGATGATCCCCCAACCTCTGGGTTCACATTCTTGCCTCTAGCCTCTAGATGTGTTCCTTGAATTGATACATCATCTAGGCTAGTGGGATTAAATATGAGTATAGTATGCTTTAAATAACCATGCAGACCACCTATATACTTCAATAAAGTCTAAGGTGAGTCCAAGGATATACCTAGAGTTAAAGCTCTTTTCCTGAATTCCTGAGTATAACTTTGTACACTCTGACCCTTCAACTCGCGAAGAGTTTGCCAACTTATCATTACCTGCTGCATGTAAGCTAAAGGATAGAATTGATTTTTGATAGCAGAAACAAATTCATTCCAGGTAGAGATGATTTTACCATGTTTTTGTAGATCAGCTTGTGTCTTACCTTCCCACCATACTAGTGCAGTTCCTCCAAGTCGAAGGCTATCCAGCTAAATCTTTCTCCTTTCTGAATCAATGTTCTGTACCCTGCAATACACATCAATTTGTCTTATCCAATTATCTAGATTTTTTGCATTAAGTTATCCATCATAAATTAGCAAATCAAACTTCACATCTAATTTAATCAAAGAAGTTTTCTTCTTTTTCTTATCAGGGCTAGAAGATGAGTATGATGAAGGTGATGGTGGAGGAGATGATGGAGGAGGCATTTCCCCTTTCCCTTTTCATTCTAGAGGGGCAACTAGAGAAGGTTCCTCTACTCGTTTGTCTGGTTTGGGTGTTGGAGTGCTTTCGCCTCAACCCTTCTTAAATTCAAAATACATCTCTTCCACCATGGTTCGCATGGCCATAAAATTGTCCATGAACTGAGATTCTGATTCCAATGGAGCTTCTTCTGCCATTCTCCTCTGAGAATAGACTCTTCCAATCTCTGGATTAGCCTCAACAAGTTCTCTTTCTCCGAGTCTGAGCTTTAATCTAGTTAGCATTCAAAATCCAACACAAGTTTGTATAACCTTAACAAAACCAAATGCTCTGTTACCACTTGATCTGAAAATGAGATCTTAAATCAATATTAAGGTATTATAGACTCATGTGCAGGAATGCATATATTACTTAGTGCAACAGATCGAAAAGATTGTGAATAATATAGACAATGAGCAGTCAGAAAACATAACAGGCACACACACATCGACACAACAAATAATCGAGTTCACCAGACTTCCTAGCTATGTCTCGTGGTCCAGCTTTCAGTGCAGACCTCTCTATTAAGCCTTTAAGAACAGAATATTACAAGTGCAAGCTCAACCCAAGTCTCAACACACAGGCAGTGATATTACATAGGGATACTCAAAAACCTCAAGTCTAAAGAGTGCACAGACTCCCCCTCTTAGTGCCTCTGATCAACTGTTCTATCTCAATCTGTCTCTAACCTCTGACTTCCTCTCTAGCTCTCTATCTCTCTATTCTATCATTGGATGGCATTTAAGCTCATCGGTGCTGTCGGTTTGTATCCCTCTTCGGGCTCTCTAGCTCTCGGCCATTGTCCATTAAAATCCCTTTTGAGCGTTAAACAACCATTGTAGAATACTCTCAGGTATGGTGGCCACTTTTTTTAAACGGAAAGGACCACTCGCATAGTTGAAATCTTCGGGAACACATTTCTCTGTTTACACAAAGAAATACATAAAAAATAGTGAAAGATCCACCAACCCAGACTTCAAAAAATATCAAGTCTAACCCATAATCCCATCGAGTCCATTTTTATATCGCTATTGCAAGTCACAAGTAGTGGTTTCCTTTGTATTTGGGTTTATAATGGAAAAACCCCAAATACATAGAAAAACCAGACAAATGGCTTTATATCGGAACTCAAAATATATTAATTCGCATCCATAAACCCTTTCAGGTCTGGTTTTATCACATGTATATCTTCCCCGATCTCCGATCGTCGATTGCTCCGATCAGCCTTATCAGCTATCGGTGTATCGCATGGTCGATGGTATTTGGTGTCACACCTTATATAGTTGTGATGTGATATATCGCAATCGCATATCACATAGTCTTCGAGTCGCGGGTTAAGTCCTCCTTGTGTTTTAGTGATGTGATATTGCGAGTAGATCTGGACCGTCGATCTGCGTGGTTGATCGATGGTCACTGATTACTTCATCGATTTTTTTTGTTGCTCACCCTACCCATTGAAAAATATAATAGATTGAGCAAGTTGTAGGTACCATACTATTAGAGAAAAATACAAAAAGCTTCGAGGAGGAACTACCGGGAAACCGAGACACCAAATACCTTCGCCATGGTATCTATGACCATTTTTTGGAATGGCACTCAGTGACAACGTCAACAACTAATAAGGCATAACTACATCATAGGTTTAGTTAAGGATATTATGAATTTGAAAAGTGACGTTGTAAGTTTGTTATCAAAGTTGAAATTTTTCTATGTTAAATAAAAGTTTAAAATTAAAATTTTTAAAATAATAAAAATTAAATAATTATATAAATATTTAAATAAACTAATTGCATGTGTCATTCTCACTAAAAAATTTAAATAAATTTACATTAGTTTAACTTACTTCTTTGTCATGCGTTTTGATCAGGTTCTGAAATTTGTGAGGGAAGAACATTCATGCAACCATAAGTGGGTGGCCATAAGATTGAGGGAGAGTCATTCATGCGAGTATCAGGAAGCATCCATAGGATTGGCTACGAGTTTTATGACCAAATGGGATTTCGATCGTGAGTTCCGGTAATTGATGTTGTTGAAACTAGTGAAGGTTTTCTAGAGTCACCCATATCCATTGAAGATGGTTCCCAATGTTAGGAGGTACAGCATCGAGGTCCTAATAGTTGTTTTGAAGAGGGACAAAGGTGCATTAGAGCAGAGACCAGAATTGGTGAGAAATTTAGAGAGGGCCTTGGAAGGAGTTATGGGGACGATGTCGGACTGGGAATACTACAATGCCTTCTCGTGCGGTAAGGGATTGATCAGGCACACCATCCCCATTCTATCCCTCGCACACCATGCCATGGAATTGTTTTCTAAATAAATACATGGCATCCCAAATCCTAAATAATACACACATGTCCGACTCTGTGTTGCACATGTCTATGTTTTCTAGTGTTTAATATTGTAAATATTATGTGGGTTGTTGGGTTATTTGTGAGTGGGATGTCCTAGTTGCAACAGGTAGTTGATAGTATGATTAATGTTTTTTTCCATATTTATGTATTAAATTATTGATATTTTTTTAATTAATATTAAAAGTGGTAGCTTTGCAATGTGAAGTGAGAAATATTTTATTAATAAGTATATTTTAAGTGACTGAGAGGATTTAATAATAATTTTTTCATTTATATTGAAGTTTTATTGAAGTGAAGAATATTTTGTTAATAAGTGTCTTTTAAGTAATTGAGAGGATTTAATGATAATCTTTTCATCTATATTTAAGTTTTATTGATATGATTATGTATTTTTAGTTATTTAGATAAATATACTATCCTAAAATATGTTGCACTATATACCTTTCCTTGAATTAAGTAAAAGAGAAAAATTACCTTTAGAAAAATAAGTATTTATTTTTAAGTAATTTCGAAGTGTGTGGCCACTTGTATTGATATTGTTGATTGTGTAGAAAGGTCTAATCATTCATAGAATTTCTCTAAAAATTTTGTAATTTTCGAAGTGGTACGCTTCAGAGTGGTGACGTTGGTTCATTCATTTTAATAGTTTAATGTACAAAATGAAAAAGTCACTGACCCGAATGCATGGTATTTAATATTTGCTAACAACTTAATGTTCAATTTGAATAAAATACCAAACAAGAATTGCAAGTTTTGTCAAACATATTTTTATGTATTGTGAAATATTCTAATTTAATGTTGGCGTTTAGTATTGTCATGTGTTGAGTTTTATTACAAGTGTGGTCTATTGCCTCCTTTGATTCATGAGGTTAGGAGAGTGATTGAAACAATATCTCTTGGTGGGTTGAAGTTAAAATGTGGTCCAAGGTTCTTAGGATGTGGTTTGGTGGGGAGGTGGGCAGGTTTGGTGCCTACAAGTCATGAAGTTTAATCTTGGGTAGGATTATATATGCACCAAAATCCTATACAACTTGAGTGGGCCTAATGGTTAAGAGCATGTGTTTCCTCCTAAAATCATTGACTGGAGATGGGTCCCTTGTCCCACAAACAAGAGGGTCACAAACACCAATATGGTGTCTAGCTTGGCCGTGACATTGTTGGGTAAAATAGCAAGTAATTTTCTTTAAATTACATAAAATTATTTAAAACATTATTTTAGAATTTTAGAATTTTTAAAATATAAATTATAAAAAAATATATAGAATTTTTTTTTAAAGAAGATTTTTAGAATTAACTAATATAAATTAATATTATTATTGTTTAATGTATATTATTGTAAATAAATAAATAATATAATTTATATATATATATATATATATATTATATATTATATATATATATATTATATATATATATATATATAATTGACATATGATTGACATATTTTCATGCAGCAACTTTGTCTTGAGGTGGATGTGGTGGAGGGATTGTTCTCTTCCTACAAGAAAATCACTCTTTCAACATCTAGAGTGAGTTGGGCAAGGGTTCAAACCACTGTGCATAAATTCTCAGCCTTGAGCTTCTTTTCTTATTTTCCATTGAAAGAGAATGTAGCGAGTTACAATTTTTTGTTGATTCCATGATTGTCATTAAAATTAGTTTAATAATATTCAGAGATGTCACATACACACACGAATTCCTATTTTAGAAAAGATTACGCATGTGAAGCAAGCTTTTGATAACATTTCTTCTCCTCACATCTACAAATAAATAGATTCATCTACGGACTTTTTATCAAAGACGGGAGTGCATATGACATTGGAAACTTGCAAGTTACAAAGAAAATAGGTGACATTGTTACAAGATATTTCATCAAGCTCTTCATAGAGGGTTGGCAATATTAAGGATAAATCTTCCATGATGATTGTCTCCTTTTTGTTTTTTCTTGAGACACTTTATATGAGATAGTTTTCTTAAAAATGAAAAATAAAACTCTGGGCAATATTGTATATAGCGGCTTACTTTTTAGTTTCCTTACATTTGCCAATAATATGGACATGTAAAAGGTCTATACAAAACGACTAAATAGACTTTACTTAAATGGTAAAAATTATGATAAGTAAAGTTGTTCATCCATCGTCACTTAATATGAGTTGACTCTCTTATTTAAATAAAATCACACTAGAGATTATAACTTTTTTTGAATTTGAAGAAAATATTCTCATGCATTAAGCAAAAACATTTCTAGATATTACAGAGTGACCAAAAAACTCTTTGAATATTATTGACCAGAAATCCAATTTTGATGATTAAATGTTATTTGCAAGAAACCTAATATTCATTAATATGACTATCAAGACTATAATACTAGATGATATGCTTTCAAATACAATATAATTTTAAATTATTTTTAATCTCATATTTTTCACTTTTCTTTTTTTCTTCTTTTCGTTTTTCTATGTGATTCATAGAAGGTGCCCCTAAAGTGTCTAAAAAATTGAACTCTTGACGTCTCAATAGCAAAGGTGCTACAAAACCAAGACTATATGTTGAAAATGGCAACAAGAAATGCTATAAATAGCATTTCAGGTACCAATTTTGGATATAGCAACAAGGAATGATAAAATAGAAATGCTAAAATTAGCTTTGGTATAAATAGCATTTCAGGATAGATTCCAATTTTAGTTAGTCTCTAAACTAGAATTGAGAATTAAAATTCGAATTTAATCTTAGCAGCTGTTTGTAAAATAATTAATTAATTCATCTTGAGTTAATTAGTTGTAGAAAATCCAACATGAAGTCTATGTGAAGACAAGAAATGCTGAAAATAGAAATGTTATAAATAGCATTTCAGGTACCAGTGTTAGATATAGCAGCAAGGAATGATAAAATAGAAATGCCAAAAATAGTTTTTCTATAAATAGCATTTCGGGATTGATTCCAATTTTAGTTAGTCCCTGAACTAAAATTGAGAATTAAAATTCGAATTTGATCTTAGGAGTTGTTTGTAAAATAATTAATTAATTCATCTTGAGTTAATTAGTTGTATAAAATCAAACATGAAGTCTATGTGAAGACATGCAATAGTTTCCCCTTTGATTGAGGAAGTTATCCCTTAATTAAGGAGATCAGGATGATTTGTACTTTGAGTTGTAATTAGTTAGCTCAGTTAACTAAGTTAAGTCCAAATAGATTAGTTCAAACAGTTTGTTGAACCAATTGTGAGTTCAGTTAGTTAATGCATGCATGCATGTAACTGTTGCACTTCAGATAACTGAATATTCTCTCATAAATAACTCATGCATGTCAGTTAAGTCAGAGACCCAGTTGAGATAAGAGGAAGGGACAATGTACCATCAGTTGTAAGAATTTTCCTATATAGGAAACTCATCCATGTAGAAGGAATTATCTCCTTCAAGATTGCACAGTTACTTCTGAGTTTGGTGAGTTGTGTGAGAGGTGAATTCACACAGGTGGTAGCATTGGACCCCAGGAAAAACTGCACAAGGAAATAGGAGGCTTGGAGGACTGAAGGAAGGCATATGTGTTGTATGTTCTATCTATGAGAAACAATGAGGGATTGTACTAAGAGTTGGATAGCTTGAGAGCTAAAGCTTTATGTAATCCTGAGATATTTCCACTTGTATGATAATACAGATAGCGGAGTTTTTAGCTGAGGCTTTGCCCAGAGTATTCTTCTATGTTTCATGTGTGATTGAATATTCTTCTCTGTTATATGTGTTTTGGTTGATCTTGCTCATAATCGAATAAGCTTCCACAAGTTTTTTTGTAGAAGTAGATCAAGTATTTTGCTTTAGTATATTGCATTATCAGGTGATCTACAGTGGGAATTTCTACACTATAATCATTAATATGACTATCAAGACCATAATACTAGATGATATGTTTTCAAATACAATATAATTAATCTCATATTTTTTACTGTTCTTTTTTTTTGTTCTATGTGATTCATATAACATGCCCCTGTCCCTAAAGTGTCTAAAAAAATGAACTTTTGACTTTTCAATAGCAAAAGTGTTATGGTACCACATAAATTGAGTTAAATTATACATTTTACTTATTAAAAATATTGTTTTTTATTTTTCCAATTAACTATATAAATTGCAAGAAAACATATCTATATTTTACAATATTTCTAAAAAAAAAAAATTAATTCAAAATATTATTGATAATGGATTTGAATCCCAACAGGAGAAGAATACAGAGGCCTGCGCTAGATCTGTCGCCAAGGTCCTTGAAGCTTTCAGGGTCGATCCTACTAAAGGCCTCACAGATCTGTAGGTTGCCGAATAGGCAAGAATTATGGTAGAAATGTGATTACTGTTGTTGTCATTCTACAAATGGAGAAGGGAGCTTCCAAGGATTAGATCAAAGCCTTCACACATTTGGGCGAATAGATCTCGGACCACGAGCAGTGCTATGGTCTGGATCTGGAATAAGATATATCTTATTTGAAGCAGACTCTGCTTTCCATAGGTCAGGCATGGCTGGGTTACTCAAGGCATGGCCGCCCCATAGCTTTGTTCATGTGCTCAAGGCAGAGATAGGCTGGATTAGGCCTTTGACGACCAGGAACAAGTGCCCAACGATAGTCAAGGGGGCGGCAACAAAACACAACAACTCCTTAATACCTGCACCCTGGTGGAAGGGAGTCTGGCGCCGAGGCCAGGTCTTTCTCCACAGATCTGATATAGAGTTCTTTGCCTAGATCTGGCAAATGGGGAAGACATGGAATTAATTGAGAAGACTATGTTCAGGATCGAAGGGACCGTCAAAGTAGATTTGGAGAGGCCAACCAGAGATTTAACAGATGGTCAGGAGTAGATCTGGCTGGTCGAGCTCTCGAAGATAGCTGAGTGCGTATCCAAGAAGCAGAGGGTGTCGATTGCAAATACCACTCTCGATCTCTATAAGACCATGGGGGCAGAACTAATCGAAGCTACTTTAGCAGAAAGGGCAGATCTCCAGACTGGTTCCCGATCGCAGATCGATAGTCCTAGTCTTGCAGAGATAATCCCCAATCACTTTCAAATCTTCGTTAGAACGCCCACGAGGAATACAACATTGATCTGGGCTTATGCTACAAATAGAGTAATAGACTTGAAAAACAACATCGCCAATCAGATCGCCGACCCGACTGGTAAGTAACACCTATTAACAGGGGGCAGATCACTTTAGGACATTAGATTGATGAAGGATTACAACATCAAGCCAGGATCTACAATCATTCTCAATATGGGACTATGAGGAGGTGTTGCAACCAGTAAATCAACATAAGGAGGCAGCGAGTCCAAATCAAATCACATCCCAGATTCACACCAGCAGCACAAAAGTGAAGGAACATCTTACAAGCATATTTTACAAGGGGGAAAAGCTCCTCCAATAGCTCCCACGTAGGTCGGAACAGAACCAAGTCCATACATAGTGGAGCAACTACAACATACACCAGAACTAACAATCGATATAGCAGAAGCAAAGAAGGTATGTGACAGCTATGAAAAGCAAGCCATCATATGCCATTTTAACGGATTCTGGCCCAAACCCTTGGATCTGTTTCATTGGATACTCACAAAATGGTCTTTGGACTGTGAGATCCATCTCTGTTCCAAAGGGTTTTTTATAGTTAAATTTCAATCAGCAGAAGTCAGAGATCTCGTGATTCAGGAAGGACCTTGGTTCTGGGGATCTTCAGGTCTATTTATCCCTCCATGGTTCCTGGAATTTGATGTAAACACATTCGTTGTTTCTAGGATACCCGTATGGGTTCATCTTCATAATCTCCCTATCCATTTCTGGGACCAAAAGGTACTTGCAATCATAGGCAACTCCATAGGCAGATATATCAAAAATGGATACACAAAGAATAGATGAAAGAATTTTTACTTTCGCACGCATATGCATGGAAGTAGACCTCAGTAAAGGACTACTGGGAAGAATAATATTCAAACACAGAGATCGTAGTTGGATGCAGTCATTAGACTATGAAAATACAGCTTTCAGGTGCAGAATATGTCGACAAACCGAACACCTACAAAATGCATGTCCAGAATATAAAAAGAACAGCCACAGAAAGAAGAAAATTGGCAATCAACAAAAGAGATGGAATTTCACCCATTCAGATCCAGAAGAAGAGGAAGCGTATGAAGAGGAAGAACCCGCTCCAAATGAAAGCAACCAAACAGAAACTCAGGAAACTCCTCCACAAGAGCCTATGGAATCACAATCGAGAAAGAATTCAAATTCAATGGAAACCACTGGAACCAAAAGGAAGCACTCATCAGACATCTCTGATTCGGAAAAGGAAAACCCCCGACCCAGTGATGAAAATCCACTTCAACTTGTTCCCATAATTCCGTCCCAAGGGGAATGGTGAAAGGTTGAGAAGAAAAAGGGGAGGAAGTCATGATCCCCCCAAAATGTTAACTCTTTTGTTTCTCGATGTGGTCTTTTCTCATGAAGTTTTTGTTTTATTTTTATTTTTGTTCTCACCATCTTTGACAGGCACAGGCTCAAATTTTCCTCATATGAGGAGGCCATGCATTTGCTCAGTGATTTTCCCTACATGTGTAGTTGGATAAGACTGAATGTTCTCATCCAGTGAGATCTATGATTCGGAAATTATAGAGCAAAATGAATGCTTCGGCATATACTATGTAACTTTTTATCCTGGTAATAAAAAGTTCGATTTTTTATTTGGAAAAAAGAAATCAAAATATTATTTAATTACTTTGAATAAAAATATATGATATTTAAAAAAATGATATTATTTGTTTTTCGGGACCAAAATCCTGTCCTCAAAACCTTAATTTTTCCTATAAAAACTTAACACGTGGTTGTCATTCAAACCAGTGTATAGGAACGCAAGTACATTTTTCCCTATATTTAAATTTGACCATTGGAAAGGATCACATATCATGGGATTTGAATGGTAAAAAATGTGGTTGTCATTCAAACCAGTATATAGGAACGCAAGTGCATTTTTTCCTATATTTAAATTTGACCATTGGAAAGGATCACATATCATGGGATTTGAATGGCAAAAA